>MU863905.1:0-92707 GCA_033296885.1 Triangularia verruculosa | reverse complement strand
GCAAGAAGGGCGGCAAAGATGCTGGCAAAACGAAGGGCAAAGACGCTGGCAAAAAGTATCACGATAGTGATAGCGATAGTGACAACTACAGTGACGGCTATAGCGACAGTTACAGCGACTACGAGGGTAAGAATGCTGGCAAGAAGAACGGCAAAGATGTTGGCAAGAAGAACGGCAAAGACGCTGGCAAGAAGAACGGCAAAGACGCTGGCAAGAAGAACGGCAAAGACGCTGGTAAAACGAAGGGCAAAGACGCTGGCAAGAAGAACGGCAAAGACGCTGGCAAAGCGAAGGGCAAAGACGCTGGCAAAGCGAAGGGCAAAGACGCTGGCAAAGCGAAGGGCAAAGACGCTGGCAAAACGAAGGGCAAAGATGCTGGCAAGAAGAACGGCAAAGATGCTGGCAAGAAGAACGGCAAAGATGCTGGCAAGAAGAACGGCAAAGATGCTGGCAAAACGAAGGGCAAAGACGCTGGCAAAAAGCATCACGATAGTGACAGCAACAGTGACAGCTACAGTGACCACGAGGGTAAGAAAAATCCCTTCCCCGGGTTCCCCATTCCTCACGGTCAAGGAGGTCATCATGGTCATGGACACGGAGATGGTGGCTATGACAGCGGCTATGACAGCGACAGGTTCGGTCATGGCAATGGTGGATATGACAGCGACAAGTACGGTCATGGTCATGGTCATGGTCACGGCAATGGTGGCTACGATCATGGTCGATACGGCAATGGCGGCTATGATCACGACAGATCCGGTCATGGTTACGGCAATGGTGGCTACGGCAATGGTGGCTACGACAACGACAGGTTCGGTCATGGTCATGGTTATGGTCACGGCAATGGCGGCTACAATCATAGTCGACACGGCAATAGCGGCTATGACAACGACAGGTTCGGTCATGGTCATGGTCATGGTCACGGCAATGGTGGCTACGGCAATGGTGGCTACGGCAATGGTGGCTACGGCAATGGTGGCTACGACAACGATAGGTTCCGTCATGGCCATGGTTACGGCAATGGTGGCTACGGCAAGGACAGGTTTGGTCATGGTAGACGCGGCAACAATTACGACGGTTTCCCCAATCCCTCATACCCTCCCTCTCGCGTATCTCCTGACTATGTACCTGGACATGATGGTCGTCCCGGCAACGGACCATTCGGTGTTCCAATTCCTCCTCCTCCTCCGGTTCCTGGATTTGACAGAAACGGACACAGCAGCAGATACGGCGGTCATGGCGGTCGTGGTGGATCTAGGTTTGATCACAAATATGGCGGTCATAATGGACCTAGATTTGATCACGGATATGACGGTCTTAATGGATCTAGGATTGATCACGGATACGGCGGTTTTAATGGATCTAGGTTTGATCACGGATATGGTCACGGCGGCGGCTTTGGTGGCGACTTTGGTCGCAGAACTCGCTGTCCTGAAGGCTATTCCTGCCGTTCTGTTGAATACTGCGACAGGCGTACTCCGTTCTGCGACATCGACCTCGACCGTTGCCCGCCATTCCACTCTTGTCAGCCTGGTTATCCCGAGCACAGCTATCCGTCCCCGCAGCGGGACGCCAACACCAACACCACAAGCGGCTTCCCTGCCCCTCGCCCTGTTCACTGCGACGGCGATAACTGCATTCATGTTCCGCCCTATGTACCTTGCGAAGGAGACGACTGCCGCCCTCCTCCGCTGCCTTATGTGCCTTGCCAGGGAGACAATTGCCCTCCTCCACCGCCGGTTCACTGTGGGAACGGAACGGACTGCGGGCCCTTCATTCCTGCCCATCCTGCTAAGCACTGCAAGGGCGACGGCTGTGAGGTGAAGCCCCAAGACAGCGATGATCGCTGGAACACTTCAGATGACTCTGGCAGCGACAGTGAGTGCGAGACCAGCTCCGGCTCTGATTCTGGTTCGGACTGTGCTTCTGGAAGCGAGTCTCACCACGAGGCACCCAAGTATGACCATCAGCAGTCCAAGCCTGGACAGCCCAAGGCTCAGCAACCTCCGGCGCCTCAAGCCCCTCCTTACAACCCGCCCAACTACACTGAACCTCGCCCCGCTCCTCACGGAAATGCATCCAACCCGCCCAACTACACTGAACCTCGCCCCGCTCCTCACGGAAATGCATCCAACCCGCCGCCGGCCCCTTGCCCTGATCATTCCTGCTCGGGCCCCAAGCCCGTCTCAGTCCCTGGTCCCGCGCCTGTTCCCGAGTATCACTCCGACTCTAATTGCAGCTCTTCCTCTTCCGACTCGAGTTCCGACTCTGACTGCTCCGGTTCTGACTCGGACTCGGACTCGGACTCGGACTGGGAGGGCCACCGCTGGGCTCCCCCGGTTGCCCAACATGAAGACTACCCCAAGCACGACGGTGGCCCCAGCGACTACGGCAGCGGAAAGCTCCCTAGTCCGCCAGCTCATGACGGCGGTCACGTTCAGGATCAAGGCTACATCCCACCCCCTCCACCGGTAGTGGGCGGCCCCGGCCCCGTGGTTCCATCGCCCGTACCAGAGCCAGTCCATCCTTATGAGGCTCCCCCTGCCCCCGCTCCTCCTCCCTACCAGCCACCTGCCGCTACACCACCCCATTCGGCTCCGCCGCCAGTCTACACTGCGGGTGCGGCGGACAACTTCCAGGCCACCTTCGGCATGGCTGGGTTGGTGGCCGTTGCTGTGGCAGTGATGGTTCAGGTCTACTAGACTGGATCTGCTTGGGGATTTTGCCTTGAAAAGCAGCTGATGGAAGGGCGAGAAGGAAGATGAAGATAGAAGTGGAAAGCCGAGTATTTTGTTGCGGAAACAAACAAACCTGAGCTTGATCAAAAGCAACCACCGCATGCTGGCTTCCCCACACATACTCACATGGAGTACTATATTTTCCTTTGTCCTCGCTTGTCTGCTCTCACCTCTCTCACTCTCACACACACTCTCTCTCTCTGCGGAAAAGAAAAGGGGCAAGGAAAAAAGTCTTCATTCACCACCCGTTTTGTAAATTTTCATTTTGAACATGTCAGCAGCCGGGTACATGCCAAGGGCACACAGTCACATTTTCTATATGTACATTTCTTCTGCTGGATCTGGACGGGATGGAAAATCGTTTTGGGTTTTGGATGGGGAAAAGGAAACAGAAAATTTTGAGAGGAGAAACTGGGAAGTGGATCACTGGAAAGAAGGGGCACCGGACAGGAGGATGGGACTGTTGTTGTTTGAGTGGACAGCGGTGGAAGAAAATGGGTTGTTTTGCTTTGCAAGGGGGAAAACAAAAACACAAAAACAGTTTATGGATTTTTCGCCATCAGACACTCATTTCCTTTTCATTTTTATTCTGACTTTCACTCTGTCATTTCTTTTTATTTTGCACATTTGGGGAGGAGAAAAAAAAAGGAGAAAAGAAAAGTTGGAAACCGAGTATAATACCGCTGCGTACCTACCTAATAATTGCAACAAACTTGTCGTTTTTGTACTTGCTCCTTGATATTGACTTTGATTGATCACCTTGCCTGTATAATACATAATCTCAGTTGTACTTTTGTTTATTTTTGAAATAGGGCTCATATACACTTGATTTTGTCTACTATTCTGCAAAGGGCTGGTTGGAAGGGCAAGAGGGGGCAAGACACAAGAAAAAGGGGCGAAAAGGGGCCGAGGTGGCGAATCACACAAGTTGTATCTAGATAAAAAGACAAAACTAAAAAAAAAAAAAAAAAAAAAAAAAAAAAAAAAAAGAGAGAAAAGAAAAAGGGGGCATGTCGATGACACGCAAATCTGCATATGCAGGCTCTTTCTCTACATTTTTCCAGAACATGCAGCCCATTGCCAGCCCGGGCATGTCACGGGAACGGACAGTGACCACGTTTCTCTGTCAATTCTTTTTTTAATATACAAGTGTAGGTGGTTGGCCGATCTGCCCAGGTATTCTCACAAACAAGAAATGCGACGACGTTTCATCTGTCGATCAGTTGGGGATCTTTCTGGGGGTCTCCCATTTTCCATCGAGGTTCGTTTCATATTTATCAGGACTTTAGTCTGGGCACTTTGGACGCCGGGCCCGACACGGCGGGATAGGGGTGATTCGGTCGTCCGTTGTGTCCATCCGAAGTTTGTTGATGTTGGGAAATGAGAACTGGCTGTCGAGTAACCACACAGGCACACCTTGTTTGAGCAGACTACTGCGGGCCAAGGTTGCTGATGTGATAGTTGTCTGCGATACCTGTGCGGGATGAACAACAGCCAGCCCCCCATCACGACCGAACAACAGCTCTCAAGGTGTCCGTGCTGAACAAGCCCGGCCGTTTCGTGGTGGAGCTGAGGTACGGTGCTTGAGATGATCCCCCCGCATTTCTCGCAGCAGCATCCATGTGTACGCTTTGATGCTGCGCAGAATGTCGATTATGGCCTGGCTGTCGAGTGGCAGCTTGCAGCCATAGAGGAGACGAGAGCTTGAGAAGACCAAACATTCAGCAGATTGTCTACAATGAGATCAATTGTGCTTCAGATCCGTCCATGGGTATTCTGTAAAGTACGGGAATATTCGCTTGTCCAGGCCCTGCCAAGCTGGTCGCCCCGCCCTAGCAAATTCAAAGTGGGGGGACACGGGGAACAGGGGGCATCTCCTGTTTGCGCTGCTGTCGGCCAATTGCGACCATCACTGAATTCTGAGCAACCTGGCAGTCTATAAAATGCAAGAATACAGCCTGAGATGCTGTTGCGTCGTAGATCTCTGCATCATGAACTGCCATGCCATGCCACGCCACGCCATACAGAGACTCTGAGAAGACAACGAAGAAAACAAGAGACGATACAATCGTGCCACATCGAAATGGAGTAGAGGTACATCGTACCTGACAAGACTGTGTGTTTTAGGGGCCTTCTAGTGGAGGTCATCTCGGGAACGCCCTCCTTCTAGCCGCTAAACCCCTCCTGGGGCATCTTGGGTGCGTCAATCATGGACCCCTGGTTCTTTGCGACTGTGCGCCCATGGTCAAAATCACCCATGATCCCTCTTTTCTCACCTCCAGAAATATCATCTTGTGCCTGACCAGATCTGACCCATCTCCGTCAACAGTGCAGCGCCAACCGAACCACCCAGTCAAATAGCGGCATATAGAGATCGCAGAAAGCCAAACAGGTGGGCTGCTGTGCCCGAGACCTGCCTCCTGCTGCGCCAAACGACCGCGTGGCTTTCTTTTTGTTACCTATTGGAGACGCCAGCCGTTGTCGTTGTGGGACCAAGGGCCGGAATCAACCAAGGGCGATATTCCAATGGATGAAAGGATTGCTTGACTTCGACCGCCAGGTGCGTTTCCATACGATATATCCCTTCTATCAGCTGCTCTCCGTGTCTTCCCCCGTCCCCCCTCTCGCTCGGCTTCTCGCCTCGACGGCCACTTGCTGCACACAGGTGCCTCCGGGAGGCGGTTGGGCTGTTCGGCGGTGTGTGTAAGGACGTGTGAGGTTTATTGCAAAGTACGCCGAAAAAGAAGACCAATCGACGTCGCAGCGCTGACCTGCGCCGTACATGCTGTGTCTGCATCCTACCTTGGCTCCTCTTCTCCTGTTGCTCGCGATAGAGGCGTCAGTCAGACAGTGTGCCACTTTCTCGCAGCAAAGCCTGTTAACCTGGAGTCCTGCCCACTTCCTGTTTCCCTACTTCTTCTCTTTTCCTCGTCACGGCTTCCAGCGTCGTTTTGTTTCAGCTACGCCTCCCGCAGTTGCGCCGAAGAGATCCCAACGAATCCCAGCTAACAGAGTGGATGGTCAGTCAGCCGTCTTACACCGTCCAGATCACGTCCTGCGAGACCGAACTGTTCAAACTGTCAGCCGCGTCGACGTAGCCCGTTCCAACCACCGCGGCCGTCCAATCCTAGACACCGCTTCATCCAGTATTTCCCCCGGGCCGGCTGGCCGCATTCTATCAGTATTATCCCTGTGTGACCGAAGGGGAAGAAAGCAGCAGGCACCTCGGATGCGCGGCGCTGATCTTGTACTGCCACACGCCGTTTGTCTCTGGTTACTGTAATATTCTCCTGCATCAGAGGAGAAGCAGCAGCAGCAGCAGCAGCAGCAGCGGGCCTGCAGTTTGGAAACTGCAACCGATCCCGCCATTGTTGTCGTCGCCACCAATACTTACCACCATGTCTTCCTCTATAGACTCGGCCGCTCCCCGGTCTTCCTCGGGCATGGCTTCCCCTCAACGAATTCCTTCTTCACGATCGAGGGCCCAGAGCATATCCAGCGACCGGCCATCAACCGTCGCACCCAGTTTGATGTCGCCCCCATTGACAGTGTCACCTGAACCGGCCTTCATCGCCGCGTCTGCTGCCTCGCAAATTGTCACCAACGACCACGACAGCCATGCTGAAACATGGTACGATCAACATGGCATTGAGCCATCGGGCGAGACGGCTGCCGTGTCGCCCGCTGCCTTGCAGCTTATCAACAGCTTTCTAGACCAGCTGCTCTTCAACTTTCTCTGCGTATCCCGCGCCACCGCCCTCTCTGCGCTGCGTCCGGCTGTGTCGGAAGTGTTGAAGCCAAAGCTCGCCAAGGACGCCATAAACCAGGCCGACGAGGAGCTGCGAGAATATCTTGGTGGCGAGGATGAGCCTGGTGCTGAATCACAGGGGCAGGACCCCGTTTCCCCAGGCGATTGGGACGTTGAGCTGGTGTGGAAGCGGACCCGCTTGCGGTGCATGGTGTACTCTTCGCTCGGAGATATGGAGGAGGAGGACGAGGACTTCTACATGGAGCAGGGCCACCTTGAGACGGGAATGGACGACCGGCTGTCCGAGGCCGTCTCTCCTGCAGTCGCCATCTTTCTGACGTCGATATTGGAGTTTATGGGAGAACAGGCGCTGATCGTGGCCGGACAGGCAGCTTATCACCGCATGCGCGTGAAATACGACAAGGAGCTGAAAGAGGGAGTGCGGAGCCCAACGTCAGTTGCTGACAAAATCGTGGTGGAGGAGCTCGACATGGAGCGGGTCGCCCTGGACCGCACACTGGGCCGACTGTGGAGATCGTGGAAGAAGAAGATCCGGTCACCAGCCGCTGGCGCCATGGAGCGTCTGGCCAGATCCATCTCGGGTGATTCGATGCGTGGGGCAGGCCACCTGCGGTCTCCCAGCAGCATGGCAGAACTGATGGTTCCGGCAACGGTTCTGGAGCCAAAAGTCGGTGCAGAGGGCGAGGGCGACAATGTTGAACAAACCTCGGCCAAAGCAGCCAAAGAAGCAATGGAGGACGAGTACTTGATTGCGGCGGCAATTTCGCTGCCAATTAGGCCAAATGATGTAGACGAGATCGAGGTGCCTGGACTGGCGCCCACCTTTGAAGAAGAAGACGAGCAGGAGGTGCAGGCAGAACAAAGCGACCAGCCCGCCAGGCCTAAAAGCATGATTATACTTCCGCTAACCACCGCGCTGCTCACCCCCGCCTCGTCTCGACCGCAAACGCCAACTGCTGGACATCGCAAGCGCTCAAACTCGCTGCCAACTCCCGTCACAACGCCGTACCTCTCCCCGATCGAACCCCCTGCTGCGCCATTCGACGAGAGCCAGCCGACAGAGGCGTCCGATGTTGCAGTCGAAGAAGGCACACGGCCAGAGGAGCAGCCCGCTGCTCAGGTCATCCTCCCAACCATTACCCAGCTGGAGACTGTCGAGGAGGATCGGGTCGACGAAGAAGAGGAGGAGGTCTCAATAGAGGAGCCCCGTATCATCAGATCCTCTAGAGTCTCCATCTTGGGAGGACGGAACCCGTCACCAACATTTTCGGAAAACGGAAGGCCAACCATGATCAACACAAACCTACCGGTGAGGTCACCCAGCATTCACTCAGCAAGGTTGATCGAAGTCAGCAGCCCTCGCAGCCCGGTGGTGACGTCGGCACGCAACTCGCTGGTTGCCACGGACTCGTCTCGCGGTCCCAGCCCCTCCCGCCTGAGCGGTGCTGGCACGCCTCCTCTTCTGGATGAGCGGCCGCGTCGTTCTCCCGATAGCGTCTCGCGTTCCCGATTGTCTGTCGCCCACAAGCCGACTGCCGACGGCGAGAACGATTATGCGGTTTCTCCTGTTACTCCCATCAGCCCCGGCAGCGGTAACAGCCTGCCAGTTATTCTAGAAGCCACGTCAAGGGAACATCACGAAACCGCGGCAGTGGAGGAACAAGGTTCCAGATCTGCCACTCCTGCTGCCGAGCGTGCCACTACACCCTCTTCGCAGAGAGCGCTCGCCAAGGTCACGATATTGCCATCTACCTCGTCATCTCCTTCAAGACCATCGACTGCGGCGAGTTCAACATTCTTCATCGAATCGATGCCTGTGCTAGCAGAAGGAAAGCCAGTCAAGGATAAGCAATGGGCCAAGTCTCCGAGCTCTCGACCATCAACAGCTCCTGCACCACCGCCTGCTGTTCCTGAGCGAAGTGCAGGAAGACAGGTTGTCGCAAACACATCAGCCCAACGGCAACCAGCCACCATTGGCCAGGTATCTGTGGAACGGTCTCGCAACGATAGTTCCCATGAAGCTTCAGGGACCTCTTCTAAACAGCAACGCGGGTCAGGTTCTCCCGGATCAACCAAGATCAAGCCTGTGCGGACATCAGAGGAAGGAATGCAAGCGCGCATCGATGTCGTGCGGAACTTTGAAGAGCTCATTCAAAGTGACCAGACGATTCAGTACACGCTGACCCCTGAAAACATGCGAGACAACAACGTAAGTTTCTGCCTATCTAGACGGCTTTCTCATATATACATGTAAGCTAATCATGGATCTTTATCTAAAACAGTCCCAGTCGTCAACGCGCCAGAAGGGTTCCGGAAGTCCCGTCATTTCGGTGAAAACCCGGAAGAGTGAGGACCTTCGCCAGAGCACGCCCCGGTCCCGCTCGTCGTCGACAGCCCGGCCTGGTGAGACGGGTACTCCTGGGTCCAACAACCCGCGCTCAGTGGGACACGTCCATCAACAGTCGAGCGACACCCACCACAGTCTGAGGAGCTATCCCACCAGCACGAGCAAGCATGGAGGCGTGGTGCCGCGGTCGACCCCACCGATCCCGTCCAAGCCACGTGGAAGCACCCCTCAAGCCCGGGACGCGAGATTGCCTCGTGAGTCCATGGCTGAATTTGCGGAGTTCATCCGCTCCACCGGTCCCCCCGGCGGCGGCGCGGCTCCTGTCAATGCGCTCGCTGGGCCCGGTGGCTCGCGAAATCCGGGAATGGTGTCAATGGCCAGCGTGGCGTCCAGCAAGGGATCCGTGACGAGCAATCCCAACAGACCAAGGCTTCAAGCACGTGATGCCGCCGTGGACTACAAGGATGACAACTCTGACCTGATCGATTTCATCCGTCGCGGCCCCCCGAGCCACAACCCCCGGATCCCCAAAGCTGTTGCTCCCTTCCGAAGTACCATGGATTCTGATCAGATGTCGGGTGCCGTCGGCGGACGAGCTGTCGACGCTCACCTCAACGAGGCCGAGATGAGGGGCAGCGACTCGACCAACTCGGTCCCTCCCTCTATCCAGTCCTCCATCAACTCGCAGAGTGCCCTTCTCGCCGGGAGGAACAAGCCTCTTCCTACCTCGCACCATGCTCCGGCGCCCAACGAGATGGACTTTGACATGCCGATGCCCAAGCGCAAGACTCGCCGCGTTCGTGACCCATATGCTATCGATCTCAGCGACGAAGACGAGGAGCTGATGATGCTCGAGGAGGAGCTGACGCCCAGACCCAAGCGACCAGCGGCCAAGGAGGAAAGTCTGATTGACTTTTTGAACAATTACGCACCACCGCCCGAGCCAACTGTATTGCCCTTTGCCACCCAGGAGACCCAAGCAGCGGCAGCGGCATGGAACAAACCAAAGAAGAAGTCGAGCTCGGCAAGCTTGATGGCTAGGTTGACGAGACGTGATAGTGGGCAGGGAAGTGGTCCAGGTTCTGGATTTATGGGTGGATCCAAGGTTTCTCAGCTTCCGGCGGTCGAGTCGAGGAGCGTGAGCAGCCGAGCGAGCGCCGGCATGAACACCACGATGGGCGGAAGAAGCTATACCCCCATTCAGGTGACGCCCAATGTGGGATCCAAGGCGGCCGCCATGATGGGTGGTGGTCCGCCTCCAGCCATGGCGAACCGGCCGCCCATGGCAAGTGGCGGACGTGTCCCGATGAAGAGATTTGAGCCACGCGATGCTGTCTCGGTCCCTTCTCGCGGTACTTCTGATCTGGCTGATTTTCTGAAGCACTCGGGACCCCCTCCGGGCACTACCATGGCAGCTCCGTTCCCGGAGCCAATGTCCCCTGAGCACCGTCGACGAGAATCAAACGGCATATCCAAGGTCTTTGGGAGGATGAGAAAGCCGAGCATCTCTTGATTTTGTTTGGACATATACTTGTACACATTTCTTTTCTTCCTGGTCTTGATTCGGGTACACTTTTGGGCAGTTTCTTGTACACATACATTTACAAACATTTAGCAAAACAGTTACAATCTTGGTATTGAAAGCCAGTTCGATTTGAAGGGATAAAACATGTATGAATAAACCTGCAGAGCCTGGTTTGAAAGGCATCAAGGACGCGGCAATGCAACTGTGAGCCACGATATTTGATCTCCGAATTTGCGGGCGTATTTGTCCAGTTATCTATCATAGTGAGCAGGCCAGACACCGCGCAGATTGACATGCTCACTGCTGAACGCTTGGGTCAAAAAGCATACGGAGATGTACAATCCCGTCATCAACCGGACGTTTACTACTACTAATAAGAAGAGGGTTGCCGCACGAGCCTTCGGGAAGGTAACAGTTTCTGGCAGTTACAGACAAAACGGTGGGCAGGGAGTCCACGAGGAGACGGTAGACGGGCCTACTTGCCAAGCTCCGCCTTGGATTCTTCCATCAGCTGTGGGTGGGTTACATCGGAGGAGCTACATATTCAACTACAGGTCAAATAGCGAGCCGAAAAGAGGCCCGGATTGATCGATCGGGCGGTAGCCTCTGTCAGACGGGGACGGAGGACGGGAACAGGCTACACATGCGGCAGGCAGCATGGTTGAACTTGGCTGGGCTCTTTGGTTTCGTCGAGTGGTAGAGAATGGTCAGTTACACAGCATGAAGTGCATGAGAGCAGGAGTGAGTGAGACGTCCGTCTCACTCTCACCAAGGAAACTGTGCGACCAACCAGCCGCCTGCCCAACCACCATCTTCGGTCATCTGAGGAACTTCGGGCCGTGCTGGATGAAATGCCGGCGCAAGATGGAATGGCACACATGTCCCCCCAGAATTGAAGGATCTTTTCTGTCAGCATTGGTGAGAAATCACACCTTACCTCACCGAACCGCTCACCATGCCAATCCATCCTAACTGGATGGACCAACCCCTCCTTGGTTGTTCCGCAAAGAGAGAGAAAGAGAGTGACAAGTGTGGCGTTGGATGGGGTTGGATATGAAACAATCTAGAACATGGCACCCGGGTGGGTTATCATCCAAAGTTGGACTATTTCCAGGACAGACCGACGGGCAAGTGCATGTATAGAAGGCTGGTTGCAGGTGGGCTTTTTTGTGCCGGCTGACAAGTGATATCGATTGCGGCTTCCGATGGTTCCGAGCTATCTGGTTGATGATGGCCATTTGCTCTCTGTCTTCCTTCTCGGTCATAAGCCCGAATCCAACTTTCAGTGACGTGGTCCAAGCACGGACATAGCAATGGAGATTGTCGAAACTCTTTGAGGACAGACCTGCCTTGAACCGAATGTGCCGAAGGTCAGTTGTGTGGACGGTACTTTGCAGGTACGGCAGCGCACCGTGCAAGTGGCACCGTGTCTCGTATGCAGGGCCTTGCAGCCTGTGAAAGCACATGCATGTGCCTTCTCCCCCCATCAGCCAACGGCCAGGCTCGAAAATGCCCGGTTCTGGTTATTGAGTCCTTCTCCAAATAATCTCGTCCCGTTGTTTCGAAACGGGACGCCCAACTCGCATTGCATCAGTCTCACGCGGTGCCTCCATGCCCCTCACCCTCACCACAGCCTGGCTGGTTACTTACCCCGCAGTGCTACACCCAGCTGGAGAGAGAGAGAGAGAAAGGTCCCATGAATGCAGAAACATCCGATTGAAGATCAGTCCGCTTCTAGCCCCATCGCAAGCCAAGTATCGCCCAGGCACGCCGTAGACAAATTAATGGGTACTGCAAGCCGGGATCACACCTACAATATAGTAGAAAAGGCCTGCTTATTGTTTTTAAAGGACTTATTACTATCTTTTAATACCTAAAGAGTATCTTCTAAGGTATTCTCGATATTTCTTTAGGCCTTTCAACTATCTTTTAAGGCCTTTTAATTATCTTTTAACCTTTTAACTATCTTTTAACCTTTCAACTATATTTTAAGCCTTTTAACTATATTTTAAGGCCTTTTAATCGTCTTTCAATGTTATATTCCCACTTTGCAGTGCCAGTTATTTTGTCCAGGACGTGCCGGAGCGGCAGCAACGGCAGTCGTTTTCGCTATCTCTTGGCACACCGATCAACACCAACACCCGGTCCTTGGTCTGTCCTCCCGCTTGCCGTGATCATCCCCCCCGGCCCTGCCATTGTGGACCATGGCTTCACCTCAACCGACGTCGCCTACCTCCGCTTCGTCTCTCAGTCACCGTCTCGGCCGCCGAAGCAACACCCCAAACCATGATGACAACGCCGACATCCCACCACCACCACCGCCCCTCCCACAGACCATCTGGTCCCTCCAAATACCTCTTTACATAACCCACACCTCGCAACCCACCACCAACCCCTTTGTCGTCTCGGTCCCCCGCTTCAGCTACCTCGCGCTCTTGGTTCCCCGGCTGTCGGCCTACTTCGCCCCCCTCCCTTGCTCGTCCTTCCACCACGAGGACGTCCAGCTCCGCAACTTGGCCGTCGGGCTCCTCGTCGACCTGTACCTGCCCCCCGGTTCCGCCGGATCGCTGCCATGGAGACTGACGGTCGGGGACGGTCCCGAATGGGACATTGCCGACACCTTCACCAACTCGGCAAAGGAGGCGGATTTCGTCCGGAACGGAAACGCGAAGCAGATTATGGGGCTGAGCAAGGATGACAGCACTGCTTTGTGGAGTAGTGTGCAAGATAGTTGGTCATTTTCTTTTTTTTTCTTTTACTTTGCCTCTTTTTTTTTTTTTTTTTTTTTTTTTTGTTTTGCTGCTGACAGAAAAAAAAAATCAAGATGATTATGCTTCTTTTGGCAGGATCAACAGCCGTTTGCTCAATACACCAACACCGTTGAAGAACGTGCCGATACGCATCTATATTCCGTCGTCACCTTTGTTGTCTTCGGGGGGACCCGCCGGCGGAAGCGATCATGGGTCTTTCAAGGTGGTGCAGGCGCTGATACCGCCTCGGCATCCCAACAGTGAGTTTAAATCCCACCCGGTTTTTTTCTCCCGTTTGATATGGAATTTTGCTGATGAGGATCGCTTGGAAAGGAAAGCCACAGACATTGGGGGAGGTGCTCAAGGCCAACCTCCCGTCTCTGTTTCCGTCTAGTCGAGACCCGGTGCTGGCGAACGTCATTATGCACGGGGGTCCCGTGCCGTTTAGAGCTCCGCTGGAGGAGTTGATGAGGGAGGCGGCGTACCCGGATGGGTGGGTGTGTCTGATTGTTGTTTTGCTGTGAAGAGAACTTGAGTTATTATAGTTTAAAACATATCGGTGGGTTAACCGGTCGGCAGCCTTTTATGGAAATGGGTCCTCATAGACATACTATATAATACAGTGAACCCCCTTTCGTCACATTACACAGAGGCACACACGTGAATATATGATTTATGGTGATATTTGAAGGTATAATAGTTATTGTGGTAGGTACGTAGTAGGTAGGTAAGGTAGACGGGTCAGCGTGGCTAGGTAAGTAGGTAGGTAGGTTACATGACGAGGAGCGGGACGAATTGGTAGTAACAGGTAAATAAGAAACTCAAAAGACCATGCCACCCACCCTTTGCCCACCCATTCACCCCGTCAGCCGCCCGCCCCCCCGATCCTCCGTAGAAAACAAAAACACAGAAAAAGAATGATTAGAAAAGACATGTGTTAGCCGCCCCCCACCACCCCTCCCCAAAAAAAAAGCATGACCGGAAACCATTTCCAATAGACAAGAGAGAAAGCCAAAACCAAACCAACCCGACACAAGAATGAATATTACCCAAGTAATTGTTGTGAGGCGCGTGAGGGTACAATAGGAGAAAAAAAAAAACAAGGAACCGATCACGATCAACAACAACAAAGTGGTATCTCCTCCCCGGCCTTGCCCTTTGGGGGGTCCGTTCCCTGAGCGCACAACATGCGATGATAATGGTGATGATGCAAATGCTAATAAAACATCCTCTCTCTCTTTTTGCTCCCTCCGGGGTCGTCCAAGTTTGGCTCACAAACACCGCCTTCTGTACTCCACCCCCTCCCCCCCCACTCTCTCCTTCTCGCCTTGTGGTATTGCTCTTCTCCTCTCTTTGTCTGTCTTTGAAAACATCTTCCATCGTACAGTGACGCGAGTTCATAATCTCTCCAAATTCCCCAGTATTCAAGATTGTTTTCGTTTCTGTTGTGTTCCTTCTGTGTGTATGTATGATACAAAAAAGAAAAGAAACAAGAGAGGATTGCAAGATATGGGGGGCAACGACAATGCAAACAACCGCGTTTGATAAACCGGAAAAAAGCCATGAGAAGGACTGTCGGGGGAACCTGGATCAGGTGTTTACATATATAGATGTGGGGTTTGTATGTATACGAGATTGTATGGGGGTGGGATATATATATATATCGTGTTTGGACGGGGTTCATCATCGGCTACGTCGGTGTCCAGGGCAGCTTGGGCATTTAGTAATGTGGATGTTGGTGCATTGAGGGTAGAGGCCCTGGAGACATCCCTGGTATGCCTTCGGGTACAGCTCCCGACACTGGCGGGGGGAGTGGACCGTGAAGCTGGGCGGGCGGTGGCGGGCGGAAAGCATCGATCGGAGTGCCCGGAGCATGCATGCCAGGGAGGGGCGTGGTTGGAGCCATGGATAACGGTGGAATGCCGTTGCTGGCGCTGCTGGAGAAGCTGGATCCGGCCGGCGGGTGGTCCATCACGTCGATGCTGTTCGGCCGCCACCATAGGTCCTTTTGGATGCCTTCCAGAATCCGCATGTCGATGGAGAGAGCGCTGGAGGGGTGCGCAATGATCTTGAAGAAGGAGATCGTCTTGGCAAATAGGTCCCTCAGCAGGCCCTCGTCAATGTACTGGTTCAGGGTGGGGTCTTTGAACACAGCGGCCAGAGTGAGCAAGTTGCCCCATTGTCTGCAAGTTTCAGGTCAGCAAAGCAAATACAGAGATCGAGATGGATTAGACGAGTGCCTTACGCATGTGCTGTGCCAAAAACATTGGTGATGATGAATCGCTTATCCTCCACCCCGTGGAAGGCCCTAGTGCTTTCGATCAGGGCCTTGACGCCCTTTTGCGCGTAGTTCCTGACCTCTTCAGGAAAGTCATCCTGGGCTCTGCCGGCTGGCGAGACGCCCTGCATCGGCGACATGGTAGACCTGCCCTTGTCAAAGTTGTGCTCGAGAATTTGCTTGATGAATGGCCGGAATGTGATGACCCGTGCACCCCAGTACTTGGCACGTAACCGTGCAGCCAGGAGGTCTCTTGCTGGGGGGTCAGACTCCTCAAACTTGAACTCGGGCGGCACGAAACGCATGTCCAGCGAGTTTTGAATGATCTCAATGATGCCGCCCCCGGCCGTAGGACTCTCAAAAGGCTGCGGGTTTTCAGGGTTGTATAGCGTTTGGTGGATCTGATTCAGATTCTTGCGCAGATAAAGCTGGGCCAAGTAGCTCCGAAGAATATGCTCGTCGAACCCATGCTCTGTTGCCAATCGGATGTTGGGATACGGCATAATCTCCTCAAACGCCAGGATATGCGACTGCGGCAACGGTAGCTCAGCAATTATGTCGCTCTCGAGCTGTAGGCACGTCCAGAACGCAAAGACGAGCTGGTTGTCGGACTTTTCGGTTACGGCATCCTGGTTGACCGTTTGATTTTCCTGAAGCCTTCTAAGTCGGTCCAGGCTCCTATGCGTGGGAGTGTTAGCATTCGACAGGTGGCACCACAAAGCATTGTGTGACTTACGGTCTCATTTTGATCTGCAGTGCCCAGCCAGCTTCCTTGATATAAGCATAGCTTTCCACCACCCTCCCCAACTGGCCGTGGTATAATCCAGCAAGAATATATGCGTGAATATGGCGGAGACTCGTTCCAGCCAGCTGACCGCCCAGAATGTCGGTAGCATAGGCAAAATAATCCAACCCAGGAATAACATCCAGGTTTCTCTTTAGAGAAGCGACTGGCTTTGTTGACGCACCTGATCCCTGGAAAGAGGATCGCCTGCTCGATCCAGCTCGCTCGCCGCCGTCCTTGGGTGAAGAAAGACCGGCTGAGTGGGAGTGAGAGGCGTAGGACGGCGGTGAACCTTGCGACGGGGATGCTGGTCCTGGGATGCCATTGCGCAAATACGGGGAGCCGTGCTGAGCAGGAGGCTCGCTGACGGGTACCACATCCGGTAGGCGTTTGTCTTTGTGCAGGCAGATCTTCCCTAGAGCTAGGACAAACAGGACAAGAGCGTTGTTGATGGAGCGCTGAAACATGGGTTTGCCAACCTTGGGTGGCAACGGAGACTCGCCACTGATGCTCTCGGGGCCAGGCGAAGTCCGTTTCCTCTTGCCAAGTGAAGGCTCAACCTGCGCTCCGACAAACTTGGCAATGTTTGAACCACCCCCTTTGCTCCTCGAGCTCATTTGCAATCCGTCGAGGAAAAGCCTGACCATGGCATTCAGCTCCTTGGGGATTATGAGCGGGTGCATGTTCTGGATGTTGTCGTTGAAGCTTTTGACGTATTTCCACACAGACTGTTCCGTAAAGTCCGGAGCATGGATGAGTCCGTTGCCAACCTTTCCTTCCATGGGGCCGGGTGAGCCGCTGATTCCGCCCCAGCAATCTGCTGGCGATGGCGCGCCGGCGTCAGAATAGTCGTCGTGCACCTCCATCATGCCCAGATCATTAGGCACGTCTCGTTCTCGGCTGCTGTCCATGCCTTCGCCCCGGCCCCAGACTCGCAGCAGTCCTCGTCTTTCCTCCTGTCTGATTGGGAACTCGTTGACATACTTGATCTTCTCGGCGTCCAGGTACCGCCGAACCAGCGCTTCGATCGGTCGCCACTTTAGCAAGAAGGCGGCCAGAGTGGTGTGATTAGGGGGGATGGTCGGGACTCCGGGCTGAACAAACGGCCCTGGCTCTACCTCCTTTTCAACCTCCATATCGCGCGCTACTTGTCGCGCGTCCTCCGAACCGATTGGGGGTACATGTAACCCTCCTGTAGGCGACGAAGTATACGCTTCCTCTGCCACAGGCGCATTCACTGATTCAGCAGAGGCCGGCCGAGCCTCTTCCTCTGGCATCGATTCAAACTGCTGAAGATCCGCCGCGGGTGCGATCCGCTTTACCGCATCTTCGAGCCTGGCCACGCGCCTATCATTTGTCGTCACCCAGTCCTGAAACTCACTTCTCATGTACAGGATTTGCTCCAGTATGTCCGTTTGCACCTTGTCTTGCCTGTACCGCCTAGTCAGTCACCGACACAGCACTCATCAGCCAGAAATAAACCCACGGTTTGGGAGCGTTTTCCCGGTATTTGCATTCCACCTTCTTCTCTCTGCAACTCTTGCACGGTTTTAACTCGTCGCATTTCGCCTTGAGCTGACGGCACGAGTCACAAGCCTAGATACACATGTGATTAGTTGGACGTTTCTCATTGGGCAACACATCTGCTGATATCCGGATAAGCTAACCTGAGAGGCACGCTGTCCTTTGCGCTTCGCATTAGAAGACGCAACATGGATGGAGTAAGACAGGCCATCATGCTGCGATCCATACGAAGGTGGCGGATAATCATATGACTGCGCGTGAGCCAAAGGCGTTTGTGGCGGATAGCTCGGCTGCCGGCCGTACATAGGCGGCTGTTGGGGAGGCGGCTGCTGCTGCTGCTGCGGTGGTGGTGGTGGCGGCGGCGGCGGTTGTGGTTGTGATTGTTGCTGCTGCTGTGGTCCGCTGTCGAAGCTCATATGACGCTTCTCTTCGTTATAAGACTGCTGCGGGAGGGCGCTATGTGGTGTTCCTGGAGTCATGATTTCGGGGCCGTTATTCGTCGATAGAGGCCTGCGCAGCTGGGGAAGTGTCGTCGTATCTTCGCCTGGATCAGGTTTTACTATGGGTTCCCTAGGAGGGTAGCTCGAAAATGCTGGGTGGGCCGGCGAGTGTGGAGGCGGCCGGTGTTCGTGCATAGGCGGATATCTCTCGGTCTCATGGTGTCTTCGGTCTTCGATGGGTGGTTGCGCGACGGGTGGCGGAGGACCCTGTGAGTGAGGGTGCTGCTGGTGGGTGTGAGGATGAGATGGCTGCGGAGCTGGCGGCGGCGGCGGCGGCGGCGGTGGGGGAGGAGGAGGTTGCGGATGAGAGTGAGGATGAGAGTGAGGGTGTTGGTGGTTGTGAGGGTGAGGGTGAGGGTGAGGATCGCTGGGACCAGGAGGAGGACGAGCGTAGTGATGTGGTGATGGTTGATGAAAGGGGCTTGATGTTGGCGGCAAATGAGGCGATTGTCCGCTCGGCGGGGAGGGATTGGGATTAAGGAGTGTCCTGCCGTGATGTGAACCGCCTGCTGACCATGGCGAGGCAGGCGTCGTCAGACGGAGTCGCTTGGTGTCAGGCGCCCCTGTGTGGTCCATGGCTGGGGGGGTTCTTATATATGTATGTACATGAATGCCGTTGACACTAGAAGGCGGCGGCCAGACGCGAGGTCAGGCAACAAGCGGCAGAAAAGCAATGGCCCATGGACAGACAGTGCCTGGCAACACCGGCATGGAACACAAGCGGGGAGGAGCCCGGCTTGGGGGTGGGAAGAGCAAGATCGTCCACGGATAGACCCGTGACTTGCGAGTTCTGGTCCCTCTTTTTTTTCTCTCTCGTTTTTCTGTCTGACTGCGTGGTGTACAACAGGAGAGGGGAACGCTCAGCAGCAGAGAGAGAAACAACTAGCTAGCAGGCACACGAGCGGTGGCGGTAGCAAGGAGAAGCAGCAGCAGCAGCAGTAGCAGCACCAGTGATGGTCGCGCAAGCTCTCATGAGCGGGTTCGCCGGGAGGAGCTTGCCTATTGGCCTGGCCCAGGCTGGCATAAAGCTGTGCTCTGTGGAGGGGAGAGATCTCGGCAGAAGAACAAAATGACTCCCCTGGGTTTAGTGTAGCCTTTCCGCCTCACTTGGGACCGAATTTCGATGGAGGAAGCAGAACTGAACCAACCAGTTGGGCAGCAACAACAGAACCGGTTGCGTGGTCGCGGTTCTTGGAGTGGGCGGATGTGTGGGGAGGCTCTCGAAAAGACAGAGGCTCGGTTCAAGGATGCGGCTTTCGGCAGGCCGGCAGCGCGAGGTCGGGGCAAAGCCTCCTTGCTCGTGTCTCCTGGTGCTGTGCTGGTGACAGGTGCAGTTCGTGCTGGGGCCCCCGAGACGTGTTTATTACACACAAAAACGGCGGGCGCGGAGGGGGGGTAGGCGGTACCGATGGGCAGCAGGCTGGCTCCAAAAAGACGGTCAATGGCAAAGGGGAGCGAGCTGGAGCTGGGTCCGGCGGTGTTTTGGGCCTTGAGAGAGAAAGGAAATCCGACAAGATTGAGAGGTGCGGTCACCAACCCTGCGGAGCACGTCTCATCAAGACCTTGGGCCGAACCGGGGTGGTGGAAGCTAGGTACCAGCCAGGCTAGGGTTCGATGGGACAATCAGAGGGCGCGAGGCGGGCAAACGGTGGGTCAAGAGGCGCCACAATTCTGTCCGGGGTATCCCCCTCTCAAGCTCTGCCAGCCTGGGCCCTTGACGAATAGGCGGCTTGGTAGTGACAGCTTCACCAGAATTAGTGGGGTATCGGTTGCTTTTGGCCGCGATCCCCCCTCCCTCCCCTTTGCGCTCTGGTTTCGAGCGTGTTGCGGTCGGAGGAGACAAATAGAGCCGGATAGGCGGTGACAGCTGCCGAAGCCAGGCCGAAGAGGTCAGCAGGAGGTACGAGCAGAGCAGGATGATGGCGAATGTAGGTATAGAGAACGGTGGACGGGAGGTAGTATAGGTAGCAGTGTCGGTGGTGACACAGGACGTGGTGGTCAGCAACAGCAGCACTCCTTCTTCGGTCGGCCCCTCCCCGACGACTCCCCTGTTTCTTTTCTTCTTTTTGTTCTTCAAAGAACGCACCCGGGCGATATGGATTATGGAAACGGTGGTGGAGGGATAATGGCGACTATCGCAGGCGAAAGCAGGAAGAGAGCTGAGAGCAATGTTAAAAGCGACGACGCCAAGCAGAACTCGGCTCGACAATGTGTGCAACGCTAGCATGGACTCATGGAGACGATGGGGCAGCACAATTCCCGAGCGGGCCTCCACCAGAGGCCAGCATCACCTCAGCAGTGAAATGCAATGCAAGCAAACTGCAGAGAGAAAGAGAGAGAGAGAGATGGGAGACCACACCACACCAACAGCTGTCTGGCTGGCTGTCACCTTGACAGGGGTTTGCTTCCGCACCGTGTCGCGACTGTCGACGGCGCACTCTTTCCCAAAGTCCCGCCCAGTACCAACGACCCGAGGTTGCGAGACTATGCCACTGTGGGCTAGTCTGGTGCCTGTCTCTTTTTTCTGGGGCGACGCGTCCACAAGGTCGGGACCATCTGAGACACGGACCGCCCAAAGCTGGATGTCTGACTGTCTGTAGTGGTGTAATGTACACCGTCCCGTCACCCTCACACACAGGAGAGTTGTTTGTGTTTGGATTCCGGTATCGATATCGATGGCAGGTAAGCCGTCACTGTGTCGACGGGCATGATGGACGATTCGTAAAGTGGTGACTTGGGATCAACAAATGCGTGCTCGTTTTCGGGAGAGAGGGGCTCAGATTCCCGTCCCAGTCAAATGGGAGCGAGATTTGGACGCCCGCACGGTGCAGCATCTGGCTGACCCAAAGGAGACCAGGGTTGCACAGGTTGCCGGGTTCCTTGAGAGCAGCAGCACCCCTGACAGGCTCGGCGGCCTTCCACAAATCCTCGGTTCGCCGCAGACCGACCCTTCCTTTTTTTCTTCCTTTTGACGTGCTGTTGGACATCCAGGACTGTCCCTGTTCGCCCTCACCGTGGTGAGTTGCGGAGTGTCCGGACGCCGTTGATAAAATGTGTAGGAAATCAAAGGCCATTTCCGACAGTGGATCGAAGCCAATCATGGATAGCATCAGAGTGGGCAACTGAGGTCCTGGAATCTGGTCGCCCGTTTTGGGCTTCCCGAAGCTTTGGAACTCCGCACTTCACCGCAGCGCTTCTCCTCACGAATCCCGTACAAAAAATCCAGAGACTTCCCAACTATATAGTCTCTAGAAAATACTTCTGAAGGCATTAGAAGACTGCAGATGGAGCCGAAAATTCCTCATCGAGCATATATACTCTATCCAACTCTCTGTTAGCTATCCTCAGACCACTAGCAGCTGTCTTTTGGACGACAGCCAATGTGTGGAGAGGTTTATCATCACAACCGCAGTACCGAGTTTTCTGTCCAACGCATGCCTGTTCCCCGCACTCGCCGCCAAATGGCAGAAAGGTTCGATGCTTGCAAGCAAGGCGTCGCATGGCTGCAGGGTTGGTTGTCACCCGCCAGTTCAGTTGAGAGATTGAGCCGATTCCTGTTCATCATCACCAGTCCTGCCAGCCAGCTTGTTTCGGCTATATGCTTGGTATCTGATGCCTCGACAAAGTTGACAACCCAATGTAACCCTGATGCCCTCTAGCCTGGGTTTCCAGCCAAGGAGAAACAAAAGCCTCGCCGACCGCGCTACACGGCGCAGGTGGTTTTATGCACCTGCTGCGTTTTCCCCCCACAATGGAGACAACATCAAAGAGCATGTCTCCCTTCAGCCGCAGACACCGACTTTGACAAACACCCACAACAAGAAAGCCATCGTCAAGCACGAAGACGCCCTTTTCCTCTGGCAAAATCCCTGTGCGTCTGGATGCTTTGCAGCGAGCGTGTGAAGGAGTAAATCAAGGTAAACCAATCATACCAGCCACGCATGCTCGGAGGCAACTCCGAGATCTGCTTGTTAGCCCATGGCCAGGGTGCCAGACAGTCCATGCATAATAGGTCATGGGCCTTCCCAATGGCGGGGGGGCGACCTGAGTTGAATCCCGATACCCAAAAACCGCCTCGGCTGCTTTCAAACTTGGCAATACGAAGACACGGCTGTTGTTGGGCACAACTGGGCGTGCTGATCATTCCGCATCATTCCCATCTCACCATGCAGTAGCGTGTATCGATTCTCATAAAGACAACCTCCTGCTCTTTCCGAGCGACAGTCGTCCCACGTGCCCAGTCACTGGGATGCAACAAAAGAGAAAAGCGTTGGACATGCCCCCAACCCCACGCTTATTGCCCTCAGGCGCACCAACCGCATGGTCTGATACCTTGATGGGCAAATCAGCAGCACGTCCCAATGCTTTGGTGACTGGGGGGGTAAGGGCCAATCACCACACCACCATCTCCCACCCTTGTTGTTTTTGACCATCATGGGTTTCTCTGCCGCATCGCTGCAGCCCAGGAACCTTCATCTGCTGGCTCAGACCGCTGACCAATTGTTTGGAAGCTGTTGATTCTAGCCAGTGAAACCCTTGAGTCAAGCCCAGAGGCCAAAGCTTCGAAGCCGGAAAGGTAGGTGGCGGTCGGGTCGTTCGGCTGGTGTTGTCGGTTACCCAGTCTTTGGGACTGGGACCATCTCACTGGGGACGCCCCCCCCATGAACCGAATCTGGGCATCGTGCTTTCTTCTTTGGCCCCATCAAGCATTTTCGGAGTTCGGACAGCCATACCTGATATGCACGGTCTAGGAGAGAAAGGGACAGAAACGAGTGGTCGTGACCTCCTGCTTCATCAAAGACTCACCCATGTCCCAGTTCCACATTTCTTTTTATCGGGCTGTTTGTAGTTTGTCCCAAGACCTGTTTGTAGTTTGTCCCAAGACCTGTTTGTGACTGGTGAAGGGGTGAGCCCAAAAGTGTCCGGCGAAAAACTCATATCTGATATGATGCATCATAACAGCTGAGACAAAGCTTGACTCCACCTGGCCAATATGACATCCAAAAACCAGCATTCTAGATCACTCAGTTGTATGTGAAAATAATTCCAGACTGGGTTGTATTTGGAAACAGAAACTACCAATTGCCAAGAGACGCCGTGGCTGACGCCGTCGTCCCTCTCGTTTCTTTTGCCCTGCAGAGCATTGCGGCGCCGTCTGGGAATGGATTGACTGGCACGACCAATCCTTCGGGAAACACCAGCGGAATGGAAGGCGTGATCCTTCCAGAAGCAATAAAGCCCGGCAGTCACGGGACAATCTATTGGTAACAGACACAGAGACCGATACCCTAATGCGAATGGCGTCGTTTGGTGGGGGTACGGGATGCCATCTTAATGGTCGTTCGTGATGGAAACAAGTAGGTACACCACATGCTCGACGCGCCAGTAGCCAACGGGAAGCGCAACCACTCTGGTGGGTTTTTTCCACGCAGTCATCGTTCGGTCCGTTGGCCCAGTTGGAGCCTGGCGTATCCACGAGGTGGCAAAAAGAAGAAACCAAGCTGCGTTTTTTTGTGGTTGCTTTTTTCTCCTGACCTCCATCCGAGCCAGAGAATGGGGCTCGAACTGAAACAGACTCCAGACCTCTCGCTCGGGCCAAGCGACTCTTGAATCCAGATGCTGTGATGGGATATCCGGTATTTTGGTCAATTGCCTCTTTCTTTTTCCAGTGGCTTGACAATGCCCTCTGTCCAATTCTTCAGGATAAGTCTTTCGTATTTCTCGCCACTTTTCTCTTCTTCTTTGGGCCTCCTTCGCTTTCCGAGACATGATCCTCTGGTGCTCCACCACGGTGTCGGCTTTTGTCTCCCTTTGCAACTGTCAATAGTGGAACAGGGGTGGCAGCCATCAATGTTGGTTTCGTTCCAGCTTTCTGAGAGAGGGATCGAGGAGGTTGTTGAGATTGATGACCCTCTGCCTCGGTAAATACCAAATCGCCCCTTTTCCCCAGCACTTCACGGCTAGCTTCCTCAAGGAGGACACCAAAGGCTAGGAGGGCGGTCTCGTCCAGACTTTTCAAGTCTGGGTTGGCCTGCTTCTGGAAGAAACTGGTCTGCGGTTGTATCCGTTCTTGCCGTTGAGAACGAAGAGCAGAAGACGACAGAGCCGTGTAGTCATAAAATTTGCTCGCGTAGCAGTGTACAGATTTAAGCAAGTCACTCTCAGGCAGTTGCTGCTGTGGCGACACCAGGTCTTCGCTGGCCCAGTAGATGTCATGCTCAGCGTAGCGGGTCGGGGCATTATGCCTCCGGAAGAGGACATCTTCAGGGGCAAGCTTGAAGTTGCGGGCGCTGAAGGCCTCTGAACCAGGGCGGCGCTGACGACGGCTGCTGGTGGCATGTGGTTGAACACGTTCATTGAGGGTCACCTGGCCTATTGATTTGGTTAGGACGCTCTTGCTGGCTGGGGACTGAGGGTGCCATTACCAGCGACCGCATCATATAGGTTGTAGTCGCGGCCTCGGTAGGAAGAAGCTCGAGAAAGGTGCGAAGCACGGGGCGAGGTTGAACGTGCTGGCTCTGAGGCGGATATTGGTTCATCTGACGAGTCTATCGGAGACGACATTTTCATCTCCACGTGTGAGGCGATACTCTGGGAGATTGAGTGTCGGTTGAATTGTGGAGGTGGTTGAGATGGTGGGAGACGAAATTCCAAGGTTGGCGTGCACGAGTGTTATGGGACCAAAGATCTGCTGACTATGGCCGACTTTCGAGCTTAAAACTGGGATTGCACTGGGTTTGAGGAGTCGCATCGAGCAGGTCAAGGGATGGGGATTTCACGTTGATTTGTGAAAGTTTGCGGGTTTGCGATGCCTGTGACGAAAGACAACTTCGTGCCCCACTTTTCACGACTTCAACCTTAACTCACCTTTGGCTAATCTCTCTTATGCCATAAGACAGCACACACCACACATGGCCAATTTTGAGGCCGCTCGAGACTGGAACCGTCACCACTATATCACAACAAGGGAACATCAAATTGAGATATTGAATATGTAGGAACTTGATATTTGCTCAAGTGCATCTGATCGGCTAATATCTGGCACCTCAAACATCCAATCCGACTAACAAAGGCAGATATAACAGAACAGCAAATTTGGTATTATTACAGAGGAAAAAACCTGAAACCGATTGTCATAAACTCATGATACATAATCCACCGTTGTCAAGACCGATCCCTCATTTAGACACCGCTGAAAGCCTCCTGGTGAGACTTGACACTGTTCCTCCTCTCCCGGTGGTGATGACGGTCATCATGCTCGACAACCGGGTCACCGAGATGCTTCCTCAAAACAGAAGGGGGGACCTGGGCAGCGTCTGTGGGATCCCTAGCTGTGGTAGTGGATGTTCCAGATCTGAGAGCATATCAAGTTAGCCTTCTCGTCCAAACGCCCTCGTTGCGAGCTCAATTTTACTTACTTACTGGTAAGTCCTGTTCTGACCGACGGTCTTGCTGCCGTCAAGGTCCGAGTCGACACGAGGGTCGAGCTTGTTGGCCATGTCGCTGGAGTGAGGACCGGCTGTGTTGGGGGCGGGGCCAGGGCCGGAGTGGATGGCTCCACGACCATCACGGTCAGAGTCAACTCTGGGGTCAGCAGCGTTGGCAATGCGAGAGTTGTGTGGGCCGTGAGTGCCAGCAGGGTCGCCATGGGTGCCGGTGACACCAGTCTTGCCTGTGCCAGCATTCATGCGGTGGGTGTTTCCGGACCCGATGCCGGTGTTGCCACCGAAACCCGCGGTGGTGTGGGTACCGGTGCCAGAAGAGCCGAGGGTATTGGAGCCGTCACGGTCAGAGTCGACACGGGGGTCAAGGGTGTTGGCGACACGGGAGCTGTGTGGGCCGTGAAGGCCCTCGTTTGTGCCAGCGGTACGGCCAGTGTTGCCGAAGCCAGTCCCAGTGGTGTGGCCAGTGCTGTGGCCAGTGCTGCCGAAGCCAGTGCCGGCGGTGTTGCCAGCGGTGCGAGAGCCGTCACGGTCGGAGTCTACACGGGGGTCAAGGGCATTGGCAACGCGGGAGTTATGAGGTCCGCTGATACCCTCAGATGTGCCGGTGCCATAGCCACCGCTGCCAAACTCGCCGTGACCAGCGGTACGACCTACACCAGTGGTGCCTGTGGTGCCGGTGGTGCGGCCAGCAGTGTGGGAGCCGTCACGATCAGAGTCGACGCGGGGGTCGGCAGCGTTGGCGACGCGAGAGTTGTGAGGTCCGCTGGTGCCTTCGGGAGCGCCATGGTGAGCCTTGTTGTCGGAGTGGACAGCCTCCTTGATCTTGTTGACGATGGAAGACATGATGATTGTTGTGCTTCGAATTTAGGTTGTAAGTGTTGGAAGTATTGTTGGTGAGATGTCAAGTTTGTTGAGTGGTTGTTGCTTTGTGTTTGCTTTGTATGCTGATGGTGAGGAAAAGGAAAAGTCTGGTTCAATGGAGGGGTGCAGTCCTTATATCCCTTTGAAGGACATGGGAGACATGATCGAGATGCGGGCCCCCAGAACCAAGATTCATATTGAGAGGTTGTGTCATAGCAAGAGTAGGCCGTCACCAGAGCCAGCTCTGTTAGCCGATTCCATCATGGCTTCTCGAAAAATGATGGAAGGAGCCGAAGCGAAGTTGGTCAAATGGCATCATCCTCGGCCGGTTGCATGTCCTGAGACGCGTACGTTCTTGTTCATCTCGAAGTCGAAGAAGCCGTCAGAGCTCCGCAGTCCAATAGAACACCAGAGATGGCAGCGGCCCAGTAAACGGGCATTACTTCACCTACGTCATGGTTGCATATCCAGATAGAAGACAAACAATGAATCTCCGGCTCCACAACTCCACACGACAAGCCTCTCAAGGCGGCCAACCCAATTGCCAGATGCCCTCCTAGATCATTCTTACCCACTTTTGTTTGATGGGGGAATTCGGGCCGCATGGGCAAAGGAGATGCAAATATTTGGGATGCTGTGACGTCGTTGGTAGGGAGTCGTGTGGCTGGTGACGTTGGAGCCGCCGAGCATTTCCCCATCGCTTGGCTTGGGCTCATTGATTCTCTGTGGATCAACGCCACAGTTTGATCTTGTGGACAAACAGCTCAAATCTGTACAATCAGGCTGTTGGGCGTTGACGCTATCATTACTGTGTTGCCGCTGAATATACAGCATCATCGCATCACATGCGCTTCCAAATATCAAGCAGTAATTCCGGACAGAGCAACTGAGCGAGCGGGCATCTCGATTCCAGCTGTGGCGCATCCCCCACGGTTGAATATCCCACCCCACATGATTCTCATTTTAGCAGGTGGGCATCCCACTTACAGCGTTTGGTGCCGCATAAAGCAACTGACGTCATCGACCGCCAGGTACGTCCCTTGCAGTACCGCCTTCACCGAGGCTAGAACACCTCAATGTCGCCGTATTCCATGGTTTCCAGTAAACGCCAGAATGTCTTCCCATTGCAGCATCGCCCCATGTGCATTCTACCGTTGGACCAATTCCGAAAAGGGACCACAAGGGTCTTCCCGCTTGCGACAGTTTCAGATGCCCTTCCTCCACTCCTAGCTTCCCTGGTGGCGATAAGTTCAATACTGGTCTTCTATTCAGGTACGCAATGGATAATGATCACTGAGACCGTTCAATGTTAAACAAGAGATACACTCAACAGGTATTGCCTAGACCAAAAAAGGAATGCTGATTCATAGCAGATGTAGTTTAAGATTGATATTCATGAAAATTCATGACAAAGAATATATTAATGTTAAAAGTTCCAACTACATAGTCATCCATCATTCTCTTCGTATCATTACAAAACTGAAGGAAGGGTATTTTTTGGAGTCCGGTTAAAAAGACGACAATAGGGACAGTAGTTTACATGAAAAGGGTTGAAGTAGATAGGGTATCGAGGCTTGGTCATGTCGGACGGGAGTTTCCAATCATGAGGTGGTGGGTGGGTAGTGATGGCATGAACAGCGGGCCGCTTAGACACGAGAGCGGTACCAGCGGCGGCGACGGTAGGTGGGCGCAGTGGTTGTGTGATGGACGCGAGTGTGACGGCGAACCCACCAGATGCTGCGTTGCATCCTGTTAGCAATGAAATTTATGACCTTTTTATATGTTACGAAGGAGTGGGAAACGTACCCGACGATAGCACTGACGAGCCAGCAAATCGCGCTCAAGAAAGAAAAGGCGATCACCGCCTTGAACTGAGAGCAAGAGGCAGTTCCCCGGAACGAGAGGTTGTCCCAGTTGAAAACCCATCTGGTATTGGATTAGTTTTGACCTTGGCCAATGCAAGGCTGAGAGCGATGATAAACTTACCCGCAAGCGCCATCGAGCCAGTCTACCAAAAGACCAAAGGCCACGAACCACAGGATGCTAAAGAACAGATCGGCGGGCCAGTGGATAAACGAAGAGCTGAAGGGGAACAGCCAGATGATGGCAAATAAGATTGACAAGCCCGCAACGACTTCGGTATAGATGTGTCGCCCTAGATCCCACGAAGAAGCTCCCCGGACGGAGTGGAGGTAATCACCGTTCAGACCGGCGACGATGGCTGCGAACGCTAGCTCTGCCAGCCGCAGAATGATGGAGACGATCTCGGGAAGTGCCATGTTGTTTGTGTTGGCCAGCTAGTGCGGGCGTGTGTAACGGTTGCTGTTAGAGGTAGGTATCGACAGATGGGCAGAACAAGCTGTCGTTGTTGCTGTTGGACACAGGGACTAAAGAATGGAGGCAAATCGATTGGGAATCTGTGGCTCATCGATGGGCTATATAGGTACGATACCTATGTAGGATGCCGTGGCACCCCCGACACCCTGTTTTCTTGGGCAAGATTTTTGTTCCAGTCTTCGTCATCCCCCCCCTTCTGATCATGTTTTCCCCCGCAAGTGAACGAGTGGCTGGCCGAGCTGCTGGCCGTGACCTGAGCCGTAGTGCCCAGCTCCTTCAACCACGTCACTTGTCCGAGTTGGCAAGACAGCACCACCGCGGCTGTTGACGAACAAGACCCTGTTTTCGCCTTGATACTTGCAGCCTGGCCAATCCAGCCACTGAGAATGGGCCGCACCATATTGGACCCTGATGAGCCCAAATGGCTGCAGCCAAGAACTGCGAGTGCCGTCCAGCCGTTGCGCTCTGTGGCCCAAGAGCTATGATGTCATGGCCCAACCTCAAGACAGGCATTGAGCGGAAAGCACGTGAAAAGAATATTTGAAGGGTTCGTTTCAGTGTTATTATAGAGTAATAAAGTTACTAAGATTTATGTACGGTAATGACTGCACTGGCGAAAGTTCAAGTATCAATCACCTGGAAGTGCCATGCATAGCTGCGGTAGACCATGTAGACAGCCACCCAGCCATGCAACCGTAGATGACAAGGTCAGTATGTTGGGTAAGGGTCAGAAGTGACAAGCATACAAGCTATACAACCCTTATCCTAGCAGTCTGGCGTGGACATCAAAAACATCATTGCGCCACCCGTCCCTCTCGTGCTCCCGAATTCTCTGTGGTGCCTGTTGGGCCTCTTCCTTCCACAGTTTGACGATACTCCCTGGAGCGTAAACTCCCTCGAAAACTCCATGACCTGGCTCCCCAACACCAACGCGGGTATAGAGGTCCGGGTCGTCAGGAGGAGTCAGTCGTGCCAGAACAGCCTTGAAGAAAGTCCGCAAATCATCAGGATCAGCTATGCGTGTGGCACGAAGTCTCTCTCGTGCGAATAGAAGTTCCCGGTTGGCAAAGTGCAACGAATCCTTGATGGCCGAAGCGATCTGCATCTCAATCGTCTTGCGAATAAGAGGCTTGAGAAGCGGTTTCATGAGCCATGCCAGGAAACTAAACCTACTTCTGCGCAAGGTCCAGTTGAGCTTATGAATACGCACTCTCACACCTCTCAGAGAAAGAATATTCTCAAGCCTGTCTCTCCCGACTTCGACGTCGAGTTGGACATCAAGACCTCTCTCGTCTAACTCGAAGGACGCGATGCCCTCATCCACCAGTCGCAAGAGCCCGGTGTGCGCCCGGAGCCAAAAGCCTACCTCTTCGGCCTTGATCGACAAGCCGTCTATCCTGATGCGCATTAGGCTCTTGATTGCCGAAGTCGTCCGAAAGCGTGCCTTCCGAATTTCCAAGTCATTGAAGGTCTCCACCCGGAACTTATAAGGAAAAAATGAAGAATGGTTGACTGTAACACCAGGCTCCAGTATCAAATTCTCCAGTAGCAAGTCGATCTGCGGTGTCGAAATCTCAAGCCGGGGTATCGGAATGTAGCTGATTGACTGTATAAGTAACGGTACAAACACATTGATCGAATCCGCCAACAGGTTGGTGTTGGCATAATGGTGTTTCGGAGAAAGAATCTTGCCAATTGCACTGGCTGTCTTGATGAGGTTGGCAACATCCTTGTCCCTGATGACCGAGTGAAAAGTAGACTGGACCTGGGCAAGCAACCCGTCAATGTCGTCACGAAGAGATGACCCTAAGGCAAGCTGTCTTGACTTGGCCCGAAGAGCTTGGAATCGCTCCTCGGCGTGTTCGAAGAATGCTGGATCTGTAAACATCTCCTGGAGTGCGTTTCCCAGTTGCTGAATCAAACCCTCAAACTCCGGGTCGTTTTGTCCGTGGTCCATGACATCCCTGAATCGCTGTTCCATCTCCTCCCATTCCTCGTGTTCCCCAAATGATCTGATGAACAGCCAAAAGTTTTTCAGTGCCCGATCTGTCTCTGGGTTCCTGTCAATATCCTGGTCGGCTGCTTCGAGAGTGTCGCGGGCGATTCGCGAATACACCATGGCATAGCGCTTGAGCAGCAGTGACAGTGTCGACACAGAATCGGAATAGTCCCGTCGCCGCCGGAGTTTCACCACAGCTTGTTTGAGCCGAAAGAGCATAGTGTCCTTCTCATCGCCCTGGAGCTTGCTGATGATGCTGTTCTCGGCGCCCTCGACAACAGTGGAAGTGCTCCCGGTGAGCACTTTAGCGATATCTGTGGCCTGATTCGAGAGGTCATCTTTGCTTGGCGGTGTCTGCGCATCCTTACCAGGCCCTTTTACTGATTCTTTCTCTTCGGGAGATGGTTCAAGACGTTTGCCCGCTTCTCTCGAAGCCTCGGAAAGTGCAAAGGCGGTATCCTTGAAGACCTCACGAGTCACCACATTAAGATCAGTGAGAAATAGACGAAAGTCTGAGTTCGTCAGAAGCAAAGACCCAACCGTCTGGAGGCTCTTGTATGCCGCTGCTGTGTCGGCCTTCGCCTTTGCCTTGGCCGCCCGTTCGGCAACATGCTCCATGTCCACCGAGACCCTCGCCTTGGCCAAATACCAAATAAAGTCCTGGATCTGATCATTGCTGTTTTTGTGCTGCAAAAGCTCAATGAGTTGGTGGATGAGCTGTTTGGTGTAGTGCACCAGAGCCTGGCCCGAGTCGCTCAGCTCCGTTGTGTCGAGGTCCGGGTTGAGGATGTCGGCAGTGAGGAGGGTTCTGAGGTTCACGATGGTCTGCTCGTTGGATGGCATGAATCCCTTGGACAGGGCGCGAAGCATCTGGTAAGTGTGCAGCTTCTGGTGCAGCTGCCGTTGCAGCGAGGTTGTGTCATCGTACTGGGGCAGCAGCGGCTCATGCTCGTCTGACCGACGACGGCCAGATCCAAAGCATGACGAGAACATGGCAGACGGCTTCGAGTTGAATCAGACAGTTGATCAGGCCCGAAAGCTGCAGAAGGTGTAGTTGATGGTGTTGAAGCCAAGCTCCCAGCTCAACTGGTCAACATCTTCACATGATTGGTGACCCCAAAGAGCGACGGAACGATGACGTCGTAGACCACTGGGTCGTGGCAGGGCCTCCTGTCACCTCCCTTCCATACTGAGTTTCTGACCAATGAAAGGCTCCCTGGTCTGTAAGGCATCTTCCTTTCGTGCTTCTCACCTTCCTATACCACAGTACCTTTCTCTCACACCTGACTCCCGCACTCTTTCTAACCCTGAAGAGCTTGGCATGCTCCAACACAGCCACATCTATCTTGCAGCCATGTGTTTGCTCACCCGCACAACCGAGTTCGTGTGGCATCGAATCAGAACGATGCTCAGCAGTGTTTGACAGGTTCCTGTGGCCGGATCGCGCGGGCCCAGCAAGAGCCGTCCCAATGCGCCCGCGATTGTCAGGAGGCGACCACCACATGTCAGGGCCGTCTTGTGTCTCTCTCACCCTATAGGTGCATAGGAGATGCAAAATCAAAGAACAAGAACGAGCTGGTGCCTCGTCATCGGTACCTAACGCACGGATCCGCAGGCCGCCGTGTGCCTCGTACAGTGAGGAAGCAGAAGTGCGATCGCGGTCTTGTTCTTGGGACTCGGCGCTCAGGCACTGCCACAACCGCCCGTGACTGTGGCTCTCGGATTACTATCTTTTTGATAATCAACAAAAGATAGTGCTCTCCTCAACAGTCAAACCCCCTACACAGTTTATCTCCGCTCCTTGTCGTCTTTCATATCAACACCCAACATACACCAACCCGACAAAAACTGCAACCGCAAAAAGCATCATTCAAGGTGTGGCGTATTTTCAGGCTGATCGCTTCCCCGTCCGGCCCAAGCTCCTGCGTCACCCCCTCCCCCCAGTCGTTGCGCCAAGCAAACCATCAGGCCCCTCGGCGGCAAAGCCATCATCGACAGGACTCTTCGAGTCCTCGGGGCCTCGCAGGCTTTCTCGGCACTTGAACTCTGACACCCACATCCCTCGTGCTGTCATCTGGTGATGGACTCCAATTTGAAGCGCAAAGACACCACCAAAGGTCCGCCTCTGCGGATCTTGTCGCTAGGTATGTGTGACTTCAACACTCGCAGGATGCGCCGGGATACTAACGGCATGTTGTTCGCTATCCAGATGGAGGAGGTGTTCGCGGATACTCCATGTTTTTGATTCTGCAAGAGTTGATGCACCGGACATTTGTGGAAATCGAAGGACGAGCCCCCAAGCGATCCGAGATCCCCAAACCATGCGACCATTTCGACCTCATTGTTGGCACCGGCACCGGTGGCCTTATCGCTTTGATGCTCGGCAGGCTGCGTCTGGATATCGAGACGTGCAAGGAGCTCTACGTGCGCCTTACGAGGATGGTGTTCGAAACCGACAAGACCATCGCGGGAATTCCTTACAGGTCCACTCTGTTCAAGGCTACGAAACTGGAGGAGGCGATCAAGGAATGTGTCAGAGAGCACACAGTGCACGAAAGGGAGGGAAACGATCTCTCTGAATCGAGCAGTGTCTACCCAGTGTCTACTGCCTCGCGTTCAAGTGCCGCGTATCCAAGAAGACATTCGAGCAATGCGAGCGTCATCAGTTTCAGCGCAAAGAGCCCAACATCACAGGCGGCAAGACCTGTCATTTCGTCGCGCTGGGGTAATCCCAACGCCCGTTTGTATGACGAGAGGGAAAACCGGACCAAGACGTAAGAAACCATCTCCGCTTCGGCCTTTTGGCTCTTGTATGCAGAGGAGCTGACATTTCTACAGTGCCATCACCGCGGTATATAGAGGTACTCAACGAGGTGGCGCTCCAGCGCTGCTGCGATCCTATGACTCGAGAAAGGAACCCGCACCGGAGTTTGACTGCAAGATCTGGGAAGCCGGCAGAGCAACGTGTGCTATCGGTTTGGCTTTCAAGTCCATCCAAATCGGCCACTCGGTTTTTCACGACGATGGGGCCGGCACCTTTAATCCTTCCATTACAGCTCTGGACGAGGCAGTTGTGAATGAGTGGCCCGGTCGTGAGGTTGGCGTGTTTGTCAGTGTCGGCACGGGCAGACGGCCAAAGAATAGCGACGCCAACTCGACCCTGTGGTATGAGGGCTTTATGGGCGAGTTCGCCGAGGCCAGGAGGAGGTTAATTTCCAAGATAGAGGGCTGTGAGAAGATCCACGAACAGATGAAGAAGGATCACTTACCCAAGCGGGGTGTGAACATCGAGCATTATTACCGGCTTAATGTGGAAGTGGGAGTAGGAGAGTTTGGTATGAACGAATGGAACCGGCTGGCCGAGATCAGCACCAACACACGACGATATCTGGCAAGGGAGGAGGAGCAGAAGATGGTGCAGGGGTCATCTTCAAAGTTGGCCAAGATTCACTTCGCCAAGCTACGTTGGGAACGTCTCGGGTCCATGAGTGCCGCTGAGCAAGAAAAGAAACTGCCAGAGATTTCAATGCCTCTGGCCGTCGAGCTGCCAGGCGATATACCCATGTTCCCTCCTAGTACATCTCCCAGCCGACAGTCCTACGAATCTGGAAGCGATATGCTCCAGAGACCTGGCGTCCATACACCTTCTCCTAGAAGCTCCGGTGAGCGGTTTCCACCCTCGCCTCTGGGCATCACTCAGCCGTACTCGAGCGCACCAACTTTAGCACCTCCGCCACCTCCACAAGGTGGCCGCCCGGCTAAGCCCCAGGGCAATGACGACGCCGACCGGCTGATGGTGAACGCGCCAACGCCCTCTCAGTACCGCACAGCGTCAGGGTCAGACAAGATTGCTATCGTAAGCCCTGATGACTACCCTCGTCGATATCAGGAGCTTCCGTTGCAGCAGCTGCCAGTACCAGTGCGCGAGGGACCTCCCCCACTGCCACCCAAAACACCGCTGCCCGAAAAGCAACAGCCGGGCTTCGGACGAACAGCCAGAACCGCACTTCCTTATCCTGTCGATGAAGATGCGCCACCGGCAGTTAACTTGGCCAGGAAACCAAATTATGTGGCCAGATAAGGACAGTCAGGCCAATAGGTGAAAAAGACGAGGTATTTTGTGTAATAGAGGTGGCAGGACCGATTACAAGAAGATTTGTCACTGACGCAGCCATGAATGATGACGATGAATGATATTTTCATAGAATGCTAGGGCTCTTAATGGATACTGGGAGACAAGGCGGTTGGTTTGTCAAGGAGGACTTTGGGAACGGGCAAGAGTTGGGTGTATATTTCTTCAAATCTGTGAGATTATTTCGTGGGGGATTTTTTTTTATGATACCAAGGTTAGCAACTTACTGCAATGAAACGAACCATGTACGCATTTACGCAGAGTCTTTAGGCCCTGATCGGCTCGTACGCAACACCCGCGCGGCGCATCCATCCGGTAGGATGAATAAATTTAACTCTCTACTTTTCGATACGCTATTCCTTTTTTAATAGTAAATTTAGCTTATATAAGAGTTTTTATCGTCCGGCGTACTTTCTACTATACGCGTTATAAATACTGTTGAAATAGGTGCTATTAAGGCCTGCAAGTACAGGGCTTTGATAGCTATCGGCGCAGTCCACTGAGAGTGAGGAAGACTTTGACGGCAGCATACGACAGTGGGCGGGCACTGAAGGAAGATATATTGCAGGGAGCGGCGCCCTGCAAATACAGAAGGTTATCACTGCAACTAAGGCTTGTAAGGCACTGAAATAGATATGGTGAACCAGTATATTAATTAAACTTAAAGGAAAGAAACTATCACAGTGAACAGGGTTTGTTGCCGAGTTCTTATAGGCCTTCGGTCTTCCAATTACTTCCCGGGGCGCTCACCGGAGTACTCCCCAAACCCGTTAAGAGCGCTAACCCACAAGGCACGTAGCGCTACCGTTTGACTACTACATGGCACTGGGCTAGCGCCCTACGCCCCGGAGTCTCGGATCACTTCAGGGAGCCGCACCCGGAGCCGCACCCGGAGCCGCACCTGGAGCCGCACCCGGAGCCTCTGGGCACCTCAGTGAGCACTGTTGAATTTTCTAAGCCATTGAAGCCCTGTATTCCATAGGGCTTAAACACACTATAAAATCCACAAACAAATGCTGTATTTCAACACCCCCTCTACAGCTGCAGTGCGTAGCACCGCTAGAAGGACTTAGAGAGGTTCAACAGTAAGGTGAACCTGCTAAAAAGGGTAGCTAATAGGGCCTTAGTTAGGCCGTCAGCCGGCATATCCTCTGTAGGCAAGTAGGTTACAGTGATGACCCCGCTAGCCACAGCTTCCTTGACCCCGAAAAAGTGGATGAGGGTATATTTAGTTCGACGATTGTACTTATCGCTGTATACCGTAGCTATAGCGCCTTCGTTGTCACACAACAGGGGTATAGGACCTATAATAGGTCTTCTAAGCTCCTGGAAAAGGCCCCTAAGCCACATTACTTCTCTGAGGCCCTCCATAATCCCAATATACTCGGCTTCCAAGGTACTGAAGAAGACTATAGAAGCCTTCTTTAACTTCCAACTAATAGGTCCTCCGGCTAACAGAAAAACCCAACCGTAGGTGGATTTAGCTGATTCCTCATACCCTACCCAGTCACTATTAAAGTACCCTACAGGTTACAAATTACTATTAGTCCCGTAGCTAACAGCCAAATCTAGGTATAAGTATAGGTAAGAAAACAGTGATTTTAAAGCTTTTAAGTGGGTTTTAGTAGGTAACTTCAGGTAACTAGAAAGCCACTAGATAGCAAAGGCTGCTTCGGGCTTTATTTGGACCATAGCGTACATAACAGTACCCACAAACTATTGGAATAGGTAGGTATTACTATAATTACAGGGGATTCCAGGTTTATTGTTTTTACCAGTGATGCCAGGGCTAAGGGGGAGAGCGGTGAACTTAGTACTAATGCCGAAGTGCTTAACAGCCTCTGTAATATAGGCCGATTAGTAGATCCAGAGGCGCCGTTAAGGCCTATTTCGTTCAATTTAAACACCCAGAAAATAGCGGGCAGGGCCGAGGTCTTCGATATCGTAGTACTCTCCCATAGCCTTCTTCAGGGCCTGGAGCCGTGAGGTCTCAGGGCCTATAAGCAAGCAGTCGTCGACGTAGCTAATAATAAAAATCCTATATTCCGGGTGGAAATAGGTAGCCGAGTTAAAGATCAGAGCGTTGAAGCCAAAGCCCTTAACTATTACAAGGACCTTCTATTACCACAGATAGGAAGCCTACTTTAGGCCGTACAAAGACTTCTTTAAAAGAATAACCTGGTCTTTAGTAGGGTCCCAACCGGCTACCTTTAATAATATTATAGCCGTCGAAGTACTATAGGAAAACTCAGCTAGGCCCTATAGAATTTCAATATAAATATCAAAATCGGTTTCTAAGTTTAAAAAGGCTCCTACAAAGTTAACCTACTTAATATCCCAGTTAAATATAGCTATTAAAACTAATACAATCCTCCAAGTAGAAGGACCTATAATGGAAGCGTAGGTCTTCTTAAATTCGATTTTAAAGGCCTGTTGGAATCCTCGGGTAACTAACCGGGCCTTATACTTCACTGTGATGCCCTGTGGGTCCTTCTTATCCTTAAAGACCCAGCGGCTTATAATAGGCTTCTTCTTAACTTATAAACGTTAAACGAAATAAAAGGTTTTAGTTATAAATAATTAACTAAGTTTAATAAATATAGTTTATAGTTATTAATCCTTTTTAAGGTACTTTAAGGCTTACTTAAAAGTATTAGGCTCTGTAGAATAGCACTCTACAATGCCGGCTACTAAATAAGCTATTAGCTTACTATAATCTATATTATCTACAGGCTTAAATTCCTCACATTACTTCTATAAGGCTTAGGAAAGAGGGATCTTAATAATAGTAGAGGGTTCTATAGGTATTAGCAATACTAGTTAAGGTACTGGAGAAATAGGTATTAGTAGAAGGGAAGGACCCTATATAGGGATTTCAGGGGTATTAGGGATCTCAGGGGTATTAGTAATAGGGGGTTTAAGAGCCGAGGTAACTATATCACCCTCTATTTCATCGAATCGATTTATAATTTCCAATAACTTAGTAGTACTTCTAGGGCTTATTACCTGGGCCAGTAGGTCTTTATAGAATTTAATAAAACTAATTTTAATAACCTTATTAAGACCCAAATAAACTAGATAGGTTTAATAACCTAGGACAGCTATAAACCTTCCTTCGGTTCCTCGGGGGGTAAACTTTAAATTTATTACCCGGTTTTCGATAAAGATATATACTATAACCTTAAAGTTAACCGCTCTGTATTTAGAGAGGTTTAATTAATATAGTATTTAAGAGGGAAGCAATTTATCAAGGAAGGCCTGAAAAGGCGTAAGGTCCCTAGAAGTCTAAGCGGTTTAGTTAATAATATCTACTAAAAGAATAACCACGTACCCCTATAAAGTAACTAAGAGCCTTAAAACTAAAATAGTAGCCTTAAGGCGTTCTAAAATCACCTAAATAGAGCGTTCTACTAGACGTTTTTAATTAGGAGTCCTAGGGCTTAAAATATTAAAATTAATACCCTTTTTAGTAAAGTACAGGCTTAAGGAAAGTATTTCCGTACCTCCATTATAATAGAAGTAACCTAGATACCGGTAGTAGATATTATTAAAGCCTTCAAATAGTAAACGAATTATTATAACTACATCGTCCTTAGTACTTAGGAGCCTAAAGAACCAGAAACGGGTTTTTCGATTTACTATAATAAGTCCGTAAAGAGTCTTTTATAATAGAATAGGCTTAATACTAACGATATCCCCCTCTAGCTGAGCTAGGGCAAAAGGAGGGTCCTGAACAGGTATTTTGGAAGGCCTCCGGAGGATCTTAGCAGTATTACAGCTCTTACAGATTAAATCCCCAGGCCTAAGCTTCTAAAGATTAGATATACCTTTAGTAAGTAGGGCAGTTTTCTTTAGTAGGTTAAGGCCTATATGACCGAGGCAGATATACTAAAGCATCGCTAATCGAAGCAAAGCCGGTAAGAGCCCCCTGTGGTTACTCACCCCCTCTGGAAGTTCAGGGGCTTAAGGGACCCCCTCTGGAATTCCAGAGGGTACGGGGGTAGTAGGTTGAGCGCTGTAGGCGTACCAGTAGGATTATTGAGGCTTGGAGTATCCTTTTTAACTAAGGAAGAACCCTACCCTTTTGAAATCTAATAGGGCGATAAGGTTCCGGTTAGAATTAATAAGCTTTTAGCTATATAGTGCTCCACCGGCCTAATATAGGCGGTCACTACTAATAATATTCAGTGGAAAAGAGGGAATATAGTAAATATTAGTAAGGCTAATTACTGAAAATTTAAGCTTTCCTCCGTATAAGCCAATATAGAATTACAATTTTACAGTGCCTTTACCGGTAATTCTCACTAGGCTATCCCTTGTAGTTAGGGGTTTAACCTTAATAGTAGTAAGGTCGGTAAACAGGCCCTTATCGTTGTAAATATGAATAGTTAACCCGGTATCGAAAAGCCAGGCTCCTTTTAGGTCCTGGTTAGCGTAGGTTGCCAGGTTAATAGGTGTTAAATCAGGGGTCTTAGGTAATGGTGGTGCCGGTGGCTGAGCGAGGTTACAGTGGCCACAGGTAGGTAGTGTGGGAGCCTAGGGATCTAGTTGATCAGGGGGTTTACCACTGTAGAGCCTAGTTTATAGGTTAAAGCCCACTATAAAAGAGATTTCCTTAAGCTCTTTAGAAGGCTCGGTAGATTTAGGGGACTTAGAGGCTTCCTTAGCTTTACCTCTGCCCTTACCTTTCTTCTTAGAACCCTTAGATTCAGTAATAGAAGAGCGTAAGTGCAGTATAGCCAGGGCTCGAGTAACCGTAGTGGTGGAATTACGGGTTTTAGCGAGGAGCTCTGCCTATAAAAACTCCAGTATAGGGTACCGAACGTAGCCGAAATTGTGCTTATTTTAGTGAATAAGGGCTCTAGAACGCTTACACCATAGTAGAAAGCTCTCTTCTAAGGAGCTTAAGTAGTGGTTTACTTAGTTAACCCCTTAAATAGCAACCCCTATCCCTCTAAGCTTAGAAATTAAGGTATTAAACTTAGCGTTATATTTAACAATATTTACTAAACCATCGAATTTTACAGCGTAGTAGGCCCTATAAAGTTCATCCCGTAGGATAGCCTAGGCAGGGGCGTACTGGGCTTATAAGTATTTAAGAATAAACGCTGGACAACCTTCGGCTTTAATAGTAAGTAGTAGGCTAGCCTTAAAGGTATTCCGGATAATAAGAAGAAGAAAGGCCTTTAGTTCATCGGATAGGCCTTGAATAGTAATCTAGGGCTTATTCAGAAAGCTTAGTAGGCTTAAAACCCTCATTTAAATAGTAAGGGCTTAGTACCAAGCTCGCTAGTTCTCAAGGCCTTTAAGCTTCTGGTCCTCGGTAAGGGTAATTACCTATTTACTAAACTCCCTTACTAAGAAAGTAGTGGACAGTAAGGTAGTAGGGCTTATATTAGGTGCTGAAGCCGAGGCAGTTGCCGAGACAGAAGGGTCAGTAGGTGTTAGATTAGTGGAAGAAGTGGAAACTAGTACTACTAGTGAATTATAAGGTGGTAAAAAGCCACCCGGGGCAGGCCGGTTCGCTATAGGCCGGCTTACAGTGCTAAATTCGTCGATACAGCTATTGATTTAGTTGACTTCAGTACTAAGGGCGTTAAATTAGTCTTCGATCCTACTAATACAGGCACCTAATTTAGCCCTAAGGGTAGTGAATTGAGCGTTAGAGTGGGTCTGGAGCCGCACAAACAGTTCAGTAAGCTCAGGGGTCATTACTGAGCCCTAAGACTACTAGGGGTGTCCTGAGCTACCCGGGGAATCGGTCATCTCTTCATCTTCTATAGTAGAAAAGTGAAGGCCTAGAGGGAAAAAATAGCACTGAAAAGTATACTATAACGCTGTTTCTAGGTCTTTTGAAATAGGTGTTTCGCAGGCCTATATAATATAGGCCTGCGCTGGGAACCGAAGATATGGTATCTCGTAGGTCTGTATGATGTTGACCTGCGCTGGGAACCGAAGATATAGTGTCTCGCAGGTCTGTATGATGTAGACCTGCGCTGGGAACCGAGGATATGAGTTATTGCGAATGCTGTAAAGTAAAGAAATTCACCTAGGTAGTGGAAGCCCGGGCTTATAACCTGTTAAAATAGGTGCTATTGAGGCCTGTAAGTATAAGGCTTTGATAACTATCGGCGTAGTCTACTGGGAGTGAGGAAGACTTTGACGGTAGTATACGATAGTGGGCGAGCATTGAAGGAAGATGTGTTATAGGGATCGGCGCCCTGTGAATATAGAAGGTTATTACTGCAATTAAGGCTTGTGAGATACTGAAATAGATGTGGTGAACCAGTATATTGATTGAACTTAAAGGAAAGAAAATATTACAGTGAACAGGGCTTGTTGCCGAGCTTTTATAGACCTTCGGTCTTCTAATTGCTTCCCGGGGCGCTTACTGGAGCGCTCCCTAAACCCGTTGAGAGCGCTAACCTACATGGCACGTGGCGCTACCGTTTGACTGCTGTAGGGTACTGGGCTAGCGCCCTCTGCCCCGGAGCCTCGGGTCACTTTAGGGAGCCGCACCCGGACCCGCACCCGGAGCCTCTGGGCACTTCAGTGAGCCGCAGCTCCCGGAGCCTATGACTCAGTGAACACTGTTGAATTTTCCAAGCCATTGAAGCCCTGTATTCTACAGGGCTTAAACACACTGTAAAATCTACAAACAAATGCTGTATTTCAACAATAAGCCTATAGGTATTAAAGATAAGGGCGGTATAGGTAGGTTAATAAAGGACTTAGCAGTAAAGGACCTAGATAAATCTATAGTAGAGTATTTTAATAGAAGGCGAGTATTAAGATTATCGATACGGATATTAACTCAGTCGACTTTAGCACTTAAAGCCCTTATTTAATTAGTAAAGCCTATTATTAAAGCTCTAATCCTACTCTTAAAGGTAATAATAAAGTTATTTTATAATTACTAAAAGTATTAAGTAAAGTTAAGGCTTTAAGGGAGACTTAAATTCGAAGGGAAATTAGAGGTCCTTAGAGCTTTAGGGCTTATAGGAGGGTCTTATATATCTTCGTCCTTTATAATAGAGAGGTCGAAGGCTTAAAGGGAAATAATAGTATTATTAGAAGTACTAAAACGTTATTCTTTAGGTTTTTAGTTCTAAAGGGAAGCCCAGAAAGAGTAATACCACTTATAATATTAAAATATTAGCCTTCGGGTCTTTTAGTTCTCTAAGGAAAGCTTAAAGGGAAAATAAAAGCACTTATTAGAAGTATTAATACACTATTTCTCTAAATCTTTTAATAGTCTATATCGAATAGGGCTTTACTTAAAAGGAAGAAATAGTACTGAAAAGGTACTAGAATGTTATTTTCTAGATTTTTTAAGCTTAGAGGGAAAAAGTAGTACCGAAAAAATACTAAAACGCTATTTTCCAGGTCTTTTAATAGCCTAAGTAATATAAGCCCGGGCTTATAACCTATTGAAATAGGTATCTCGCAGGCCTATATAATATAGGCCTACGCTGGGATTAGCGTAGTATACTTAGAGTAAAAGAGGCTTTATCTATAACTTACGATAGTAACTAGGTATTAAAGAAAGATAGATTATAGGGGCGGCGCCCTATAATATATAAGGTAATCACAGTAATATAAACTTATGAGGTATTAAAAGATGTAGTAAACCAGTATATTAAATTGACTTAACAAGTAAGAAAATATTATAGTAAACAGTTCTGAGGGCAAGTGTCACAATCGTTGATGAAGGACCAACGCACGGAGCGCGGGGCGCTCCCAGCCAATCATTACGGACCAATCAGGAGTGGAGCGAAAGGATTACGGTGATCCCGGTGAGCAGAGCGATAAGCTCACGGTGAGTATAGTGAGCTATGGGAAGGAAAGGTGATCTAGATTACCTTTGGGAAACGTGATCCGGGTAATCCACAGATCTATATATACGGAGGAATTAAATAGCTTGTAGATAGTTCCGCAGTATGCAATTATAGCTTATATTTACGGGATCTTATGTTTACATTAAGACATCTTGTTATGCACTGTTTAACTGCACCGAACTAATTATTAGAAGTTACCTTCAACCGAGTATCCCTTTCAGAGGTTCTATATAGGGGTTCGTCACATATTATATACTTACTTTAACTCTGTTATCGGATAAGTTGAAGGCGCCAAGTTAAACGCTATAGCCGGAAATACCAACACCTAACCCACCATCGACCAACTCCTGGCTTGTATCTAAAAGCTCGAGGACAAATCGCACCTCTCTCACGACGCCCTCGCGCAAGAGAACGACATGCTCCACAGGGAGATCGGTACCTTACGTAAAAAAGGAGATCGTACTAAACTCGAGGCTCCCGACTACTACGGAGAAGCAAAAGGAGAATTAGGGGGATTTTTGATTCAACTCAAGGTATATTTTCGGTACTACCCTTCCCGTTTCCCGGATAAAAAATCTAAAGTGGTATACGCCGCGTCCAGGCTCAAGGACAAGGCCCTCACCTAGTTCGAGCCCATTTTAGAAGACTATTTCGACAATAAGCACGACGAAAGGGAGGATATCACTAAGAAATGCTTCAAAACGTACAAGGGATTCGAGGAGAAGATCAAAGAAGTATTCGGAGAATACGATAAAGGCAGGCATGCCCAGGAGCGACTAGCCAACCTCAAGCAGACCAGATCTACTGCCGACTACGCTGCAATATTCAAGACGGACGCACTCCGCAGCAAGATCAACGACGAAAGGTTAATACAGTTGTTCTACAACGGGCTTAAGGAAGAAGTCAAGGATAAGCTGTATCGACAAGAGCGACCAGAGACCATCGACGAGTATATCGCAATAGCGGTCCGCATCGACGACCGGCAATACCAGCGCCGCAAGGAGCGCAAGGGCACACGCGTGCAGGGACCCTACCGACCCAACGACAAGAAAAAGAGACGGCCTTACAGGACTCACGTCTCAGGGACTACCCACGCAGGGCCTATAGAAGTGGACGCAATTCAAAAACGGTTCAAGGGAAAGAACGACGTCAAGTGCTTCAACTACGGGAAGATAGGCCACTTTAAGAGAGACTGCCAGTCACCTAAGCAGCTCGGTTAGAAAGAAAGAGAGACGGCGGCAGTGGCCAAAACCACACGGGTCATCGAGATCTCCAGTGCCGAATATACCTGCGAGGATTTTCGGGACTTAGCGAACGACTACACCGACAGCGACTATAGGTACAAGGCCTAGGAAGGAGAGTTAACAGTCGATTCCGAAGAGGAAGACCGCGTTATAGGACAAGAGCTGCTAATCAGAGGGGCCATAAGACTAGAAGAAAACACTACTCCAGGGCCCTCTAAGGAGACTATACGGCGATTAAGGCAGGTTTTTACCTTAACTAACGCCTCGGTCTAAAATACGGAAAGGACTATAAGGCGGGCAAAGGAGCGAATTCAAAGACTTAAGGAGGCAATAGTAGAGCTTTAGGAACAGCGGAAAACTATCGAACGGCAATACCGTAACCTCGAGGATAAAGTGGCGTAAGCTACTAGTAGTGATTAGCCGACTACACAGTTATAGCAAGGAAACAAATATTAAATTATCCCCGAGAAGGAGTTTAACAACGAGTTCGCAGTATTCTTTACGGGCGAAAAGACCTAGGGTGAATATTAGGTATTACGACCGACGGTTAACACCGGGCTTACGCAAGTATTAAGAGAATATCCAGCATTCGGATAGTATACCCATTACGAGGGAGATACTCCGCAAATCCACCTACAATACCCGGAACACAGAAGGATACCATAATTCCAGTGCATTGCCTACGCATATAAAGAATACTACCAATTAAAGGCTCTTAACCGGCACTGGCCGATCAGGGGGTTTACCTAGATGGGCGAACCGATACCGGTACGGAATATACTTACGAGGTGGAAAATACCGGAGGAAGAGTTAGACGATTACTTCCTATAGAAGTTGGAGGACCCGGTCGAATTAGATAGCCTCCAGACTATATAAGTTACACCTAGGTACACAAGGTGCTGCCTCGATTAAATAGTAAATTAGAAAGAGAATACCGACGGATTCGGCTTAACGGAGTATAAGAATACGGATTACGCCTTTCACTTACAGGCGAAGGCCCGGAAGTACTACGAAGTTAGCCCCAGGATACGAAAGATACGTAATAAGAAAAGGGCCCAGAATAATACTAGAAATAAGAAGTAGAAGGAAGCCTAACGACGATAATTAACCGATTTCGAGCTGCTAGATAGTTTAATCGAAGAGGACGTTCTAAAGGTATAATAATAATCGGGAAAAGGACTACGGCCTTTCGCGGAGGCCGAAAACCTCTAAAGAACCACGAACGATATATCAGTAAAGTCGCTACAGTACAGAGGAGGGGTATAAAAGATAAAAGACTGCGAGTAGTAGTGCGTTAAAAGGGTTTTCAAACGCAGGTACTCGTAGATAGTGGAGCAGAAGCGGACTTAATTTCACCCAAGTTTATACAACAAGCCCGGATTCTATAGAGGAAAAAGAAGGAAGAGGTTATTATAAAGGGACCCTTCCCTACGTAATTAGTAACCAAGGAAACGGTATTACTGGATATCACCGTATCGGAAAAAACAATAAAGGTGATTTTCGACATCGTAGATATAGGGCCGGAAAAGGATATAATCCTAGGGCAGCCATGGTATAAGAACTATAATCTAGACATCGATTGGAAGGACGGTAGCCACCTATAACCGAGGGAATATCGGAAGTATCCAACCAACGATGGAAGATCAGGGGCACGGCAAGAGCAAAGTGCGGGACAAGCACCCCCCACGGCACCACCGCAAAAGATACGAGAAGTATTAGTATACTCAATCGATAAAAGCGGCAAAATCGAAGAAGTAAGGTTAATAGGAACAGTTATATTAATAGAAATTACAGTAGTAATAAAGGACAAATACGCTTATTATAATAACTTAAAGAAAGGCGATAAAAAGGAGGTACCGGTAGAATACCAGGGGCATCCGGTATTTACGGCAAAACACCTTTAAGGTTTACTAGAGAGGGGATTATAGGATTATAAGATTAAGCTTAAGGAAGGAGTTAAACTTAAGCTTTTCTAAGTCTACCATATTAACGATAAGCAGAGTAAAGAATTACGGAAGTATTTGGACGAAAATATCAAAAGAGGATATATCAGAATATCTACATCGCCGGCTAAATATCCTATTTTTTTTATACCGAAAAAGGATAGGAGTCCGCGACTATATATAGATTATCGTTAGCTAAATCAGGAGATAATAAAGAACGGTTACCTACTACTATTGATTTCGTAACTACGGAGTTAACTATCAGGGGCATAATAGTTTACTAGACTTGATATACCAGTTAGATACGCGTATATACGAATTAAGGAGGGAGACGAATGGAAGACGGCTTTTCGTACGCCTTACGGGCACTTCGAGTATCTCATTATACTATTTAAGTTTATAAATACACCAGCGACTTTCCAGGCCCTCGTTAATCACACGATTCGCCAATACTTCGACAAAACAGCAATTTACTACCTCGACGATATTCTCATCTACTCACGCACTCTAAAGAAGTACAAAAAGCACGTTAAAGAGATTTTAAACGCGCTATACGGAGCCGGATTATCAGTTAATAAAGATAAAAGCAAGTTCTATATATAAGAGACGGTCTATCTAAGGTATCTTATTTCGCTAGGAGAGGTGCAAATAGAATTAGGGAAAATTACGGTAATTAAGGACTGGCCAAGACTATAAGTAGAAACGGCCGAACAATTAAAGATAAAGGTTCGAAAGTTTCTGGGATTTACGAACTTCTATTGGATATTTATATAGAACTACGGCGCCATAGTAAGGCCACTAAACGACCTTACTAAAAAGGACGCTAAATTTAAGTGGGAAAAGGAGTAGAAGGAGGCTTTTTAAACTATTAAAAACGCTATTACGGCGGACCCAATACTTAAGCTCCCCGACCTAGGACGACCCTTTAAGGTCGAGACAAATACCTCCGACTACGCTATCGGAGGGCAGCTGAGATAACGAGACGAAAAGGGGAAATTACATCCAGTAGTATTCTTTTCGAAGAAATTAAAGGGGCTACGTAAGAATTACCCCATCCACGATAAAAAGCTGCTTACTATTATCGAGGCCTTCGAGGAATAGAGACTATACCTCAGCGGTACCAACTACGAGGTCTAGGTCTATACGGATTATAAGAATTTAAAGTATTTCACTATTACTAAGGTCCTTAACGCTAAGTAAGGTAGGTAGTTAGAATTCTTATTAGAATTTAATTTCCAGATCCACTATAAGAAAGGGTCTGAGAATATAAAAGCGGACGCTCTGAGCAGAAGGGCGGACCATTACGAAGAGAAGGTAGGAGAAGAGTCACCACCTTTACTGTAGGAAATAGCAGAAGGTATATTTAAACACCCGCTTTAATAGTGGGCCGAGTGTTGCGTAGTATACCGAGAAGAATCCACCACCTATAAGTATTAAGGCTATATCGACGGCAATGATCAGAAGTAATGGGCAAAGTTGGAATTATTGGGAATTCAGAAGGACGATTATTACCGGCTCTGGTATAATAATAGAGCCTACGTCGATCCGGGCCAACGGAAGACCCTGATTTAGGAGATCCACGAGTCGAAGCTCGGGGGATATATAGGAGTGGCTAAAATAACGGAGAAGATTAAATAACACTTTAATTAGCCAGAATTAAGAAAGGACGTAGAGGAAACGCTACGGGAATGTAACCTCTGTAGAAGAACGAAAGTAGAGAGGTATAAGCCGTACGGATTCTTAGAGCTATTGTTAATAGTAGAGTAACCCTGGAGTTCGGTATCTATAAACTTTATTACTAAACTACTAAAATCTAAGGATATAATTACGGGCGTTAAATACGACAGTATCTTAACGGTAATCGATAGGCTTACTAAATGGGCGTATTTCCTGCCCTATAAAGAGACCTAGACGGCGGAGTAATTGGCGGATATAGTGTTTCGGAATATGACGGCGACATATATATAGTTAAGAGAATTTATTACGGATCGCGATATTAAGTTCGTATCGAAGTTTTAAACGGCTCTAATGGAGTAAGTAGAAGTAAAGAGTAAGGCGTCGTTAGTTTATTACCCGTAGACGGACAGCTAGACGGAGAGACTTAACTAGATTATTAAATAATATTTTCGAAACTATATTAATTTCGAATAAGATAATTGGGTTGAACTTTTACTAGCGGTATAGTTTACGTATAATATAGTACCTACGGAGATAACGAAGGTTATATTATTCTTCGCGAATTACGGTTTTAAGGTAGATCTATAGTAAGGATTAGAGGCAAAAGTACTTAGGGCGGTAGTAAAGGCAGGAAAATTACATATGCTGTACGCTAAACTTAAGGAAGAACTCGAGTTTGTTTGAGAACGTATGCGTAAGTACTATAACGTTAAACGGCTCGAGGGACCTTGCTTGAAGAGGGGGGATAAAGTGTTTTTATTAATACGTAATTTACGTATAAAAAGATTAAGTAAGAAATTGGACTATAGGTAAGTAGGACTATTTAAGGTTAAAAGGAAGATATCGGAGATGGTATACGAGCTGGAGCTACCTAGTACGATACGTCTACGGTCATACACTTTTTACATCTTGCTTCTAGAACCCGCACTACCGGTAAGCAAGACTAATACTTAGGAGGTGGCGGAAGACGAAGAAGAAGAGTACGATATAGAAGAAGTACTAGACTCACGGTTTAATAAAGGCCAATTAGAATATTTAGTGAGCTAGTTAGGTTACCTAGCTACGGATAATTCGTAGGAACCGGCAGGGAATCTAAACTATTCCGATAAACTAAAAGAATTCTATCGGCGATATTTAGACCGGCCTAAATAAAAAGAATAGTACCTAGATTTACGGGCGGTACTTATAAATCTAAATATAAAACCCCGACGGGAATCGAACCCGCACTTCCGACGTAATAGTCGATATACTGCACGCTATATTATAAGGTTAATAAACACCCAGGAGCCTAATTATAATTAAATACTACGAACCTTAATTGCCTTAGGAAACTAGAGGACTTCTATCGGAGAGGTTAGGGGCGGGCTGTACTTAGGTAGATAGGAAAGGGTTAATCGGAGGGACGTTGCTTAGTACGGCATTCTAATTAATAGTATCTAAGGCGCCGTGGACCTAGGCGTTAATAACGGCCTCCGATTTACGACGGTCGGCCTCCTTAAGCTCGTCTAGCGAAGTGAGCTTTCGGCGGACTATTTTACTACCCTGTGTTGATAGATATTAGCGTTAACGCCGGAGTCGAGATAATATAGCGAGAGCTTTTTAGGCTTTACGCTGATTACGTTAGAGGCGCTCCTCGGTAAGCTCCTCCTCGTAGGCTAAACGCTAAGACTTAACTATAATGTAATCTACTGGATTAGGGATTAGATAAGAACGATAGGAGGAGAAGAACCCGTATATATACTTACGCGTCAGAACCGGAATACTAGTGTCGTTGTAAATACGTTTACGATAAATACATTTATTATAACGAGAAGAACGTTCAGTTATTTTATACGATAAGCCTTTGGAGAAGTAAAAAGAATACGGTATCGTTTTGTATCTAAATTAAAGTATAGTAGTAGCTAAAGATATACGTTAAGAGGATTTTAAGCTGGAGGTTTTGGAGATACGGTTAGATATAGTGGAAATAGTTTAAGGGAGTAAGGGAGATTTACGGAAGAAAGGAGGGGGAAGAATGATTGAGGAAGATGAAGTAAACTAAGGTCGTCGGGGCGTCGACCTGGAAGGAGGGGTATTGTATTATAATCGTTGATGAAGGATTAATGTACGGAGTGCGGGGCGCTCCTAGCTAATTATTACGGATTAATTAGAAGTGAAGCGAAAGGATTACGGTGATCCCGGTGAGCAGAGCGATAAGCTTACGGTGAGTATAGTGAGCTATAGGAAGGAAAGGTGATCTAGATTACCTTTGGGAAATGTAATCCGGGTGATCTACAGATTTATATATACGGAGGAACTAGATAGCTTATAGATAGTTCCGTAGTATATAATCACAGCTTGTATTTACGGGATCTTGTGTTTATATTGAGACATCTTGTTGTGCACTGTTTAGCTGCACCGAACCAATTGTCAGAAGTTGCCTTCAACCGAGTATCCCTTTCAGAGGTTCTGTACAGGGGTTCGTCACAGCAAGCCTCTTATAAATCTTCAGCTCCGTATTCCTCCCCCAATCTCTTCTCCGTTGCCGTACGCTAAGTGTCTGGAACTCCGGTCGCTAGCTATACGGATCTCTAGGTTGAATTGGAGGTCCGAGAGCTTACTGTGATCGCTACGGCAGAGCGTTGGTGAGTACTGTGATTCTAAGCTATTGGTTATTGTAGGCCTTATAGGTTACAGGCTTAGATATACTGTAAAGTCTACAAATAAGTGCTGTACTTTAATATAAGTTTTATATAAAATTTATTTAACGATTTAAATAAATAATTTTAAAAGTTTTTTAAATATTAAAAAATAAATTTAAAACTCTAATAATTTTATAAGGGTAATCGGCGTTATTAACGGTATTTATATTTATATTAAAATATTTATACAGGAATTACTATATTGATATAATTATGAAAGTTAAATTTTTTAAAATATATTTACTATAATTAAATTCAATAGATTTTTTTATATATATTAATTAATATTAAAAGTTTAATAAACAATAAATAATTATTTATAATAATATTTAATAAAGGATTTAAACTATTATTAAAAAGGTATTACTTTACGGATTTTAAATTCTTTTTTAAATAAAATATAATAATATTATTTTTAATAATATAATATTATTTTTAAGATTAATAAAATAGTTTAAATATCTTAAAAACGGCGAAAAAGCTATATAATTTTACCTACGTATATTTCTATATAATAATTAAATAGATTTTTAAGTAATTAAAATAGCGGTTAAAATTTATTAAAGAAATTACTTCGGAATATAATATCGAATATTAAATCGATTTTATTTATATAATAATCGACTTATTGAATTGTATTTATTATTAACATTATAATTTTAATACAATAAATAAACGGAAAAAAGATATATTTATTATAACCGTTTATAACATTAATATTATAATTGGCTTTTTTAATAATAATATTTATAAACTTCGGTAATAATTTACTTATAGAATTTAATAAAATTACCGTAAAAAATAAAGAAATATAAAATAATTTTTATAAATAAAGAAATAAAATTATTTATAAACGATTTTTAATAATTTTAGTTAATTTATAAGTAGAAAAATTACTTATAATTAACGTAGTTTAAATATAATATTAACCAAAATCTAAATTTTTAATAAGATTTATAATATAGTAGAGTTTTACTATAGTTAATTATTTATAAAAGAAACTTTAATAAAAAATATTTAAAAATAAATATATAATTAAAGGATTAATATACATTTATAATATATATCGTTTTCTATATTATTTATAAGTTTTTTATTTTAAAAAATAACTTTTTTTTATTTAGAAAGGTTTTTTTTATATATTTTTTATAATTCTTTATTAAAATACATCGTTAACTTTAAAACTTAGTACTTTTACTTTAAGATCTTAGCTTTTTACTGTTTAATCTTTAAGTCTTTAATTGATTTAGAAAAAATATTTTAATTAACTACGTTATTAATATTTAAGAATTTATTATTAATATTAAAAGTTATTTCGGAAAAGTAAAAATAAAAGTAATTAACTTAGAAGTTTTTTATAATAAAATTAATATTAAAAACCCCCTTACATTTATTAACCGTTATTTATTTAAAGCTGATTTTTATTACTTTAATAATTATTATATTACTTTTAACTATAGTAAATCGCTTCTTTTTAAAATAAAATTCCCTTAGTTTATTAACCTTTTGTCACAATCGTTGATGAAGGACCAACGCACGGAGCGCGGGGCGCTCTCAGCCAATCATTACGGACCAATCAGGAGTGGAGCGAAAGGATCACGGTGATCCCGGTGAGCAGAGCGACAAGCTCACGGTAAGTATAGTGAGCTATGGGAAGGAAAGGTGATCCAGATCACCTTTGGGAAACGTAATCCGGGTAATCCACGGATCTATATATACAGAGGAACTAGATAGCTTATAGATAGTTCCGTAGTATGCAATCACAGCTTATATTCACGGGATCTTATGTTTACATCGAGACATCTTATTATACACTATTTAGCTGCACCGAACCAATTGTCAAAAGTTGCCTTCAACCGAGTATCCCTTTTAGAAATTCTATATAGGGGTTCGTCACACGTTATATACTCACTTCAACTCTATCACGGATAAGTTAAAGGCCACCTTTACCACCACTATAGCCGACCACGAGAACGTTTAGATAGGTGGCGTACCCGCTACGCCGTCCACCACGGAATAAACTACTACGCCGGAGATCACTACTCTCGAGCAGCTTATTATATGTATTAAAGAGCTTAAGGATAAAACCTAGCAAATAAAGGATTAAATCGTTACAATTAACTCTACCTCTAAGCAGGTAGCTAAGTTCCTGGCACCGGAATATTATAAGGGAGGAAAGGAGGAACTTAGAGGGTTCTTAATCCAGCTTAAAACCTATTTTCGTTATTACCTAAATATATTTACTACCGAGGAGTCTAGGGTGCTATTCGCGGCCATTAGGCTTAAGGAGAAAGCACTCGCATAGTTCGAACCCATTTTGAACGACTATTATAAGACCTAGGCTTCCGACCGTAAGGATATTACGGTCCAGTATTTCCGGAGCTACCGGGGGTTTAAAGCCAGGCTTAAGGAGGTATTTAGAAAGTACAATAAGGGCAGACGTACCTAGGAGAGACTCGCAGGTTTACGCTAGACGCACTTAATAGCCGACTACGCAACTATATTCAAGATCGATAACCTACGTAACAAGATTAACGATAAAAGGTTAATACAGCTCTTTTATAACGGTCTTAAGGAAGAAGTAAAGAATAAATTATATAAAGAGTCGAGGCCCGATATTATCGACAAATACATCGCCATAGCCATACATATCGACGATAGATAATTCCAGCGTCGCAGAGAGAAAAAGGGTACTCGGGGTTACTAAGGGACTTACCGTTCTAACGATAAAAAAAAAAGATAGTACCCGGATACTAATTACTCCGGAACTACACACATAAGGCCTATAGAAGTCAACGCGGTTTAACGATAAAGACCTTAGGGTTAGGACTAGGGTAAGGGTAACCTTAAATACTTTAACTATAGGAAGATAAGCTACTTTAAAAGAGACTACCGATCACCTAAGCAACTCGGTTAGAAAAAAAGAGAAACAGCGGTAATAGCCAAAATTACACAGATTATCGAGATCTCCAGTACCAAATATACCTACGAGGATTTTCGGGACTTAGCGGACGACTATACCGATAGCGACTATAGGTACGAGGCTTAGGAAGGAAAGTTAATAGTCAACTCCGAGGGGGAAGACCGCGTTATAGAATAAAAACTATTAATTAAAGGGGCTATAAAACTAGAAGAAAGCATTACTCTAGGGCCCTCTAAGGAGACTATACGGCAATTAAGGCAGGTTTTTACTTCAGCTAACGCCTTAATCTAGAATACGGAAGGGACTATAAGGCGGGTAAAGAAGCGAGTTTAAAGATTCGAGAAGATAATGATAAAGCTTTAGGAATAACGAGAAACTATTAAACGATAATATCGTAACTTCGAAGAGAAGGTAACGTAAGCTATTAATAGTAACTAGCCAACTATATAATTATAATAAAGAAACGAATATTAGATTATCCCCGAGAAGGAGTTTAATAACGAATTCGTAATATTCTTTACGGGAGAAAAGACCTAAGGTAAATATTAAGTATTACAACCGACGATTAATACTAGGCTTACGTAAATATCAAGAGAATATCTAACATTCGGATAATATACCCATTACAAAGGGGACACTCCGCAGGTCCACCCACGACACCCGGAGTACAGAAGGATACTATAATTCCAGTGTGTCGCTTATATATATAAGGAATACTACCAGTTAAAAGCCTTTAATTAGTATTAGCCGATCAAGGGGTTTACCTAAATAAATAAACTAATACCGGTACGGAATACACTTGCGAAGTAGAGAATATCGGAGGAAGAGTTAAACGATTACTTCCTATAGAAATTAAAGGACCCAGTCGAATTAGATGGACTCCAGACTATATAAGTTACACCCAGGTACGCAAAGTACTACCTTAATTAGATAGTAAATTAGGAAGAGAATACCGACGGATTCGGCTTAACGGGGTATAAGAACGCAGATTACGCTTTTCACCTGCAGGTAAAGGCCCAGAAGTACTACGAAGCTAGCCTTAGGGTACAAAAGATACGTAATAAAAAAAGGGCCTAGAATAATGCTAAGAATAAAAAGTAGAAGGAAACTTAACGACGATAATTAGCCGATTTCGAATTACTAAATAATTTAATCGAAAAGGACGCTCTAAAGGTATAATAATAGTCGGGAAAAGGACTACAGCCTTTCGCGGAGGCCGAAAACCTCTAAAGGATTACAAATGATATATTAGTAAGGTCGCTATAGTATAAAGGAGGGGCATAAAAGATAAAAGACTACAAATAGTAGCGCGTTAAAAGGGTTTTTAAATACAGGTACTCGTAGATAATAGAGCAGAAGCAGACTTAATTTTACCTAAGTTTATATAATAAGCCCGGGTTCTATAGAGGAAAAAGAAGGAAAAGGTTATTATAAAAGGACCCTTTCTTACGCAATTAGTAACTAAGGAAACGGTACTACTAGATATCACCGTATCGGGAAAGATAATAAAGGTAATTTTCGATATTATAAATATAAAGCTAAAGAAAGATATAATCTTAAAGTAATTATAATACGAGGACTATAACCTAAATATCGATTGGAAGGATAATGGCCACCTACGACCGAGGGTATATCGGAAGTATCTAACTAACGATAGGAGATTAGGGGTACGGCAGGAGCAAAGTATAAAATAAGCACCTTTTACGGCACTACCACAAGAGACACGAAAAGTATTAATATACTTAATCGATATAAATAGTAGGATCGAAAAAATAAGGTTAGTAAAAATAATTACGTTAGTAGAAATTATAATAACAATAAAAGACAAATATATCTATTATAATAATATAAAGAAAAGCGATAAAAAGGAGGTACCAATAAAGTACTAAAGGTACCTAATATTTACAGCAAAATACTTTTAAAGTTTATTAAAAAGGGGACTATAGGATTATAAAATTAAGTTTAAAAAAGAAATAAAGTTTAAGCTTTTCTAAATTTATTATACTAACGATAAATAGAGTAAAAAATTATAGAAGTATTTAAACGAAAATATTAAAAAAGGATATATTAAAATATCTATATCGCCGGCTAAATATCTTATTTTCTTCGTACCGAAGAAGGATAAAAATCTACGACTATATATAGATTATCGTTAACTAAATTAAGAGACGGTAAAGAACAATTACCTACTACTATTAATTTCGCGGCTACAAAGTTAACTATTAAAGGTATAATAGTTTACTAAACTTAATATACTAATCGGGTATATACATATACGAATTAAGGAAGAAGACGAATAGAAGATGGCTTTTCGCACGCTTTATAGATATTTCGAATACCTTATTATACCATTTAGACTTATAAATATACCTGCGACTTTCCAGGCCCTCGTTAATTATACAATTCGCTAATATCTCGATAAAACAGCAATTTATTACCTCGACGATATTCTTATCTACTTACATACTTTAAAAGAATATAAATAATACATTAAAGAGATTTTAGATACATTATATAAAGTAGGATTATTAATTAATAAAGATAAGAGCAAATTCTATATATAAGAAACGGTTTACCTAGGGTATTTAATCTCGCTAAGAGAAATGCGAATAAAGCTAAGGAAGATCGCGGTAGTTAAGGACTAACCGAGATTATAAGTAAAAACGGCCGAACGACTAAAAACTAAGGTTCGAGAGTTTCTAAGGTTTATAAATTTTTATCGAATATTTATACGGAATTACAGCGTTATAGCGAAACTATTAAACGACTTAATTAAGAAGGACGCCGAATTTAAGTAGGAAAAGGAGTAAAAGGAGGCTTTCTAAGCTATTAAAAACACTATTATAGCGGATCCGATACTTAAGCTTCCTAACTTAAGCCGACCTTTTAAGGTCGAGATAAACACTTCCGATTACGTTATTAAAAGGTAATTAGGATAACGAGATAAGGATAGAAAACTATATCCGGTAATATTCTTTTCGAAGAAATTAGAGGGACTATATAAAAATTACCTTATTTACAATAAGGAGCTGTTTATTATTATTAAGGCCTTCGAGGAATAGAGACTATACTTTAGCGGTATTAACTATAAGGTCTAGGTTTATATAGATTATAAGAACTTAAAGTATTTTATTACTACTAAGGTTCTTAACATATAGTAAAGTAGGTAGTCAGAATTCTTATCCGAGTTTAATTTTCAGATCCATTATAAAAAGGGATCCGAAAACGCGAAAATAAACGCTTTAAATAGAAGGGCGGACCACTATAAGAAGAGAATAGCAGAGGAGTTATTACCCTTATTACAGGAAATAACAGAAGGTACACTAAGGCATCTACTTCAACAGTAGGCCGAATATTACACAGTATATCGAGAAGAATCCACTATCTACAAGTACTAAAACAACATCGATAATAACGATTAAAAACGATAGGTTAAGTTAGAATTATTAAGGATTTAGAAGGACGACCGTTACCGGCTCTAATATAATAATAGGGCCTACGTTAACCTAGAATAACGGAAGACATTAATTTAAGAGATCTACGAATCGAAGCTCAAAGGACATATAGGAGTGGCTAAAACAATAGAAAAAATTAAATAGTATTTTAATTAACTAAGAATAAGAAAGGATATAAAAGAAACATTACGAAAGTATAACCTCTATAAGAGAATAAAAGCAGAAAGACATAAACCGTACAGGTTCTTAAAGCCGTTACCAGTAATAAAATAACCATAAAATTCGGTATCGATAAACTTTATTACTAAACTACCAGAATCTAAGGACACAACTACAAACGTTAAATACAATAATATCTTAACGGTAATCGACAGACTTACTAAGTAAATATACTTCTTACTTTATAAAAAGACCTAGACGGCGGAACAATTAACGGATATAGTATTTCAGAACGTTACAATAATATATATATAACCAAAGGAATTTATCACAAATTACAATACCAAATTCATATCGAAGTTTTAAAAGGCTTTAATAAAGTAAATAAAAGTAAAAAGTAAAACGTCGTTAATATATTACCTATAAACGGACGGCCAAACGGAGAGGCTTAACTAGATCGTCGAACAATACTTTCGGAACTATATTAATTTCGAACAAAACAACTAGGTTAAACTCTTACTAGCAGCACAACTTACGTACAATACAGTACCTACAGAGACAACTAAAATTATACTATTCTTCGCAAATTACAGTTTTAAGGTAAATCTACGGTAAGGACCAGAAGTAAAAGTGCTTAAGGCGGTAATAAAAGCAGGAAAACTATATATACTATACACCAAACTTAAGGAAAAGCTTAAATTTATTTAGGAATATATACGTAAATACTACAACACTAAACGGCTCGAAGGACCTTACTTAAAGAGGGAGGATAAAGTATTTTTATCAATACGTAACCTATATATAAAGAGGCCTAATAAGAAATTAGACTATAAGCGAATAAAACTATTTAAAGTTAAAAGGAAAATATCGGAGACGGTATACGAGCTAAAGTTACCTAATACGATACGTCTACAGTCATACACTTTTTACATCTCACTTCTGGAACCCGTATTACCGACGAGTAAAATTAATATCTAAGAAATAGCAGAGGACGAAAAAAAAAAATATAATATAAAAGAAGTACTAGATTTACAATTTAACGAAGGTTAACTAAAGTACTTAGTTAATTAATTAGATTACCCAACTACAGATAACTTATAAAAACCAGCGGTAAATCTAAATTACCCAAATAAATTAAAAGAATTCTATCGGCAATACCTAAACCGACCTAAACTAAACCAAACGATAAAAAGAAAAAATACCTAGATTACGGGTAATACCTATAAATCTAAACACCGAGAACCTTAACGGGAATCGAATCCGCACCTCCGATATAATAGTCGACGTATTATACACTACACTATAAGGTTAATAAATACCCAGAAGCCTAACTATAATTAAATACTATAAACCTTAACTACCTTAGGAAACTAAAGGACTTCTATTAGAGAAGTTAAAAGCGGGCTATATTTAGGCAGATAGAAAAGGATTAATCGGAGGGGCGTCGCCTAATATAATATTCTAATTAATAATATTTAAGGCGCCGTAGACCTAGGCGCTAATAACGGCCTCCGATTTACGACGGTCGGCCTCCTTAAACTTGTCTAATAAAGTGAGCCTTCAGTAGATTATTTCACTACCCTACGTTAATAGATATTAGCGTTAACGCCGAAGTCGAAATAATATAGCGAAAGCCTCTTAGGCTTTACGCTAATTATATTAGAGGCGTTCTTCGGTAAGCTCCTCTTTGCGGGTTAAACGCCAAGACTCGGCTACGATACGATCTACTAGACTAGGGATTAAGTAAGAACGATAGAAGGAGAAGAACCTATATATACATTTACACGCTAAAACCGGAATACTAATGCCGTCGTAAGTATATTTACGACGAATATATTTACTACAACGAAAAGAACGTTCAACTATCTTATACAATAAGCCCTTAAAGAAGTAAAAAGAATATAGTATCGTTTCGTATTTAAATTAAAGTATAGCGGTAGTTAAAGATGCGCGCTAAGAGGATTTCGAACTAGAGGTTTTAAAGATACGGTTAAATATAATAGAAACAGTTTAAAGAAGTAAAGGAGATTTACGGAAGAAAGGAGGGGGAAAAATAATTAAGGAAGATAAAGTAAACTAAGGTCGTCGGGGCGTCGACCTAGAAGGAGGGGTATTGTATTACAATTGTTGATAAAGGACTAACGTACGGAGCGCGGGGCGCTCTTAGCTAATTATTACGGACTAATTAGAAGTGGAGCGAAAGGATTACGGTGATCCCGGTAAGTAGAGCGATAAACTTACGGTGAGTATAGTAAGCTATAGGAAGGAAAGGTGATCCAGATTACCTTTAGGAAACGTAATCCGGGTGATCTACGGATCTATATATACGGAGGAACTAGATAACTTATAGATAGTTCCGCAGTATATAATCACAGCTTATATTCACGGGATCTTGTGTTTATATCGAGACATCTTATTGTACACTGTTTAGCTGCACCGAACCAATTGTCAGAAGTTGCCTTTAACCGAGTATCCCTTTCAGAGGTTCTGTACAGGGGTTCGTCACACCTTTTTATTTTCGATTATATTTATAAATTTATTTTTATTATAAATTTTATTAAAATTATTAACTTTCTTTTATTATTTTTTTATTTTTAAATAACTTTCTTTATTAATTTTGGCCTTTTATTTCCTTTAAATAAAGAGTATTTGGACTTTATTATTAAAAATTTCGGTAGGCTTTTTACCAGTAATATTATTAAAAAATATAATTAATTTTTCTGTAAAAATTTAAATATTTTTATTAATAAAATACTTTTTAAAAAAAATCTTTATTAAAAGGTTATAATTATTATTAATAGGTAATATATATAGTATATTTTTAATTTAAAAATCCTTTTTTTAAAGGAATTACTTTTTATATATTTTTAAATAAAAATCGTTAAATTCTACTTTACCAGTTTTATAATTAAAATTTGCGCTGATATAATTTAATATTTACTTTACTTAATAGATTTTCTTTTTTCATTTTTTTAATAATATTTAACTTAATTATTATTAATTAACGAATTATCAAATAATTTTTTAATATATTATTTATTTAAAACTATAACCTAAGAGATATATAAATTTTTAAAAAAACCTTAACCTTTTATATTAATTTTAATAATTTTAAAATAATTAATTGAGTAAGAAATATAAGTAATTTTAATAAATATATATTAATTTTCGAAATATTAATATTTTAAACTTTTATTAAAGGTTTAATTTTTAATTTAAATATTATTATTACTGGGGGTTTAGTTTTTACCAGAATAAATTTAGCCCAAAGTATTAAAAATTAAAAGTAATATAGTATTATTTATTAAAAATATTGGGGGATTAAAATTTAATAACGGACCGTTAAAAAATATAAAGTAATATTTAAAGTATAATTAAATATTCCTATTATTTTAAAGATCTTAAATAAATAGGAAATTAAAGTTTTTTTCGATATTATATTTATTATTAATATTTTTATTTTCGTTTTTAATAAATTCGTTAAATTTATTGTTAAATTATTCTTTACTTTATTTAATTTAAAATTTAACAAAGTTAATAAACTAAATATTTATTATAATATTTTAATAATTTAAAAGTTAAATAAAAGGGTAATTATAAGCGGTTATTATAATAGTTTAATGGAAAATATTATATTTTATAATATTTTTAAGAATTTTATTAAGTTTAAAGGCCTTTAATTTTTCCTTATAATAGTAGTAGTTTAATTCTATAGAATATTCGAAAATACTTTATTAGAATTCCTAATCCAGTTTAGTTAATAATTTAGTTATAAAATAGATCTTCGGAGGTATAATTATATAGGTCTATATTTCGGCTGTAATTAAGAAGTATTACTCCTACCGAATTTTCCTACCAGATGACTGCGACGGGCGCGAGCCGATCAGGGCCTTAAGTAACGGCACTAGAATAGCTTTCCTGTTTCGTCCCGTCTCCCGTCAGCCTGGTCTCCGCGGGGAAGCTCTACACGACGCCCTCACGCTCTTCCACAAAGACCAGTCTAGGCCCCAAAGCCCCTGCTCAGATGCCCAAAACCGATACGCTAACCGGTGGTCTGGCTGCACTCAGACCCCTGTAAGAGCCGTGGCTCACTTGAAGCCAAGGTCACGCTACGTCACAATGCTCCAACTCTATTTCGACAGAGAGGCATAAACCATAATCCCAAGTCCTGAAATCCAGAAAGCCATCACGACGATCGAGACCTCGCTATGCTCCAATCGCGGAGGCCGCCGGTCCGCATGACAGTGAAGATGGCCACTTGACGCAGGATACACCTTGTAGATAGCGTGTGGATCACGGCTGGCATCAAGAAAACAGGGGCACCGCCTTCGGGATCTCTCTTCCCCCCTCACACCTTTTACAGTACAACCTGACATCTTTGACAACCAGACCATCCAAACCCCCGGCGTCGGTACTTGACCCAGCGTTTTCCACTTGAGGGCTCTCAGCCGGTCAGCACCGCCGGCCCAGCCCTAGGGGCTCTGGTGAGCTGGATCGAGGCCAACGCCGACTTTGACCACTCCATTGGCTCCCCGCTACTTTGTGGCTGCACGTATCATTTTCTGGCGGGTGTGCGGGGTTAGGTAGGTTGCCGGGTACGAGGGACAGCAGGTGATGGGTGGAGGGAAGGATCATCGAGCAAGCTACAATTTGGCTATGCATCACACCACGCCGCATCGAGCTGTGAATTCCGGTTCTAATCGGCCAACCGTCCCAACTATGTTGCTAGTTTCTGTCCACCACCACCGTTGACCTGACCCCCTTCCCTATCTGACTACCACGTGAGGCAATGAAGATTCAAAAAGTCGGAGAGAGAGAGGATTAGGGTCTAAGCACAGTGCGTCATTGGGCACCCTCAAGTCATGCAGCCCTGCCTAGCCCTGTGGCTGCCAGCTCCAAGCTGGCATCTCATGGCATGATGGCTACTGGACGGACGCAGTTCCGGAGATGTGACAGCCAGACCAGCTTTGTTTCAGAGCCGGCGCCACGCTGTCCCCCTTGCACCACAGGCCAGCGGCTTCCTCCGCTTATAGGCCCTGAAATCCAGGGACCATCCATACACCAGATCGGATCAATGTCACCCTTTTCCAGGCCGGCGGGAACAAGTACAGACTCCAAGACAGACAGGTGCTTGGTGCCACGATTTTCGCCGCAGAGCTCGCTCAATTTGGCAACATCTGGTGATCAGAATAACTTCATTTGCTGTCTAGTGATCCTCATAGGACTCCATCTTATGCTGTGGCTGGCCGTTTGCCTCTTCGTCTAGTACCAAGTCGATTTATCGAGCTACCAAACTTGTTTGTATCGCACCATCCATATTGAAGGAGATGAAGTTTGGCGGCGTCTTGCTCAGTTCTCAGACCCCCTCCCCCCCCCCCCCCTCGTATCCCTGGTCTGCCAATGCGTCATTCGAGAAAAAAATAGTGCCGTCGTCTGCTGTATGGACACCTCACTCACCGCCATGTACCATTTAGGTGTATTTATGTAGGCAATTACACACCAATCTAAACTGGCCAAAATACACAAACTCGCCCGGGAAGAGGTCCCAAGAAGAACGCTCTTGATCGTGGGCTGGCAGCACTGCCTTCCACTCGATTCAATTCTTTCGGGGAACGACTGGCTAGACGGATGACTGTCTATCGGCACACTCACGGACAAGGTAAGAGTGTTTCCCTTCAGCCATCTCTCTTGTCGTTTTATGTTTCCATGTTCCAAAAATACGACTGTCCCTCCCATGTGCCTGTGGGCTACGGATAAAAGATAAAGATCTAGGTGTTGCCCCATTCCATTTGCCTCGGAAGATTCCTTTGACACGCCGTGGACAAGTTGATCAAGACCGCAAACGAACCTATCAGCAAAGCTCGCGCTCTCCAGGACACCCATGGCGGCATCAATATAAACTTCCCTTCTCGGTTGTCCAAACAGTACCTACTCATCCTGGGTGTATATGACATCAGACGACAAGTTATCCGGTTCATCTTCACGGCCGCCTTGCTCTTGTCACGGGTGGATTTGCAGTCTCGAATCATTTGTCCACAGCGTGCCATTCCAAATACTACCTCTTTCTCCGATGCCCTCCAGCCTAGACAACCTGGAGCCGTGGGGCCACCCATCTTTTTATTGCGTCCCCCCTATCTCCAATCCTTCGGACCTCGCTAGGTGTTCTTTAACGATCAATTCCCAGGTACGCAGCCGAACTGGCTGGCATCTTAACACGCTAATCCCAACGAGTCCTCCCAACGCCGAAGGCTTGCATAAACCAACCCGACGACCCCATCCCGGCACATTGCAGAGGTCCCGAGGAAGAGGGAGCGTTATAAGTCAGCCCTACAACCAGCCATCATCCCTTGCCAATGCAGAGATTGACGGCCGTGTCGCCGTGGATAAGTTCCTCATCCAGCACAACATACCCGTAATGTCCGACCCTACGCAAAACCCTGTGCCCCCACGTCCCTCACGTGCAGAGAGGACAACGACTTCGTGTGGGGAGTGTAGGAGGAGGAAACAAAGGGTAAGGGCAGCCCCTTCATTCTATGTCATGTCCCATCCGCTCGTCCGTGAGAGAGGAGCAATACGAGCACCGCTGGCCTGCCAAGGCTTACGCATCTTCGCTCCTGCGATATGGTCGAGCTCATCCTTGTACTTCTTTTTTTTTCCTGGTGAAACATTGACACTGACACTGTGTTTGTGTGGATGTTTCTGTTAGTGCAATCAAGGCCAGCCATGTAATAATTGCGCAAGGAGATACCCCCAGCCTGTGTGCGAGTACAGGCCTAACAGCAGGTGCGTATTATATCACGCTGCCCTCAATCTATACCACGACACTTACAACCCGGATTCTAGACGATCAAGTGCTGTAGCAGCAGCGGCGGCAGCGGCAGCAGCCTCGGGACAACCTTCCCCTTTTTCCATCTCAATATTGCCACCACCCCTGAGCCCTGGTCATTTCGGGATCGAAGGCATCAGGCCATCTTTAATACCTCCAAGACAACGTTCCCCCCTTGCCCCATCATGGCCCCGAACACCAGGACAGGAGGCCACCGACGCTCTTGCTGGCTGGCCTGGCTTCGACACGCTAAGCCATGCCTCCATGCCCCCCTCAAACTGGCAGTATGCCTGGAGCACGGATCGCAGCTTTCTCCACTCGCACTTCTCCGTCTGTGAGGAAAGCTGTACACAACACTCGGCAGCAGTCCATGACGCTGTCAGGACGCTTCGTGCATATCACCCAGGTGGACCAGGGCTACATCCATGGGGTGGTGGGTGGTGGAACGCGGAAAACAGCGCGTGGGCAACGGGCCATGATACTTCTCCCGGCATGTCACCCGGCATCTCTCCAGGCGGCGGCAACGTCACTTGGGGAGTGCCAACTCCTGCATCGATTTCTCCGGCTCCGCCAGTTCTCCAGGACGGAGACCTGTTCACGGTTTGTATGTCTGGCTGTTGATACACCCCTAACAACACTTGGGTTGTTCGCTGACCATATCTCTGTCCCTTCTAGATATCAAACTTATTTCCCAGTTCAAAGCTTCGTTAGATGGAAACCCCGATTCTTCAAACCCTTATATCAAATATTATATCCCGTACTGCATCCAGTCGCCACTCTTGCAACACGTTGGGGTGTACACGGCTGCATGCTTCCTCGCCGACTCTGGCCATGTTGAACGAACGGCGGCGATGAAACACAAGGGCGAGGTCATTGAGCTCGTAAACAAGCATCTAAGCTCTCAGCTGTCAACTAGCGATGAAAGCATCACTGGTGTCATTCAGCTTGTCCTCAACGAGTGGTATGTCTCAGAGCGATGGTCTCTTCGAAGCGAGCGTCAAGAATATCTTTTTTTTTTCCGGCCCAGATGTGCTGATATCTGAGAATACCTAGGCACTGGGGAAATGACGTCGATCTACGTGCCCATTTAACGGGCCTGCGAGAGATGATTAGAGTCCGGGGCGGGTTTCGTACCCTCGGTTTACACGGGCTGATAAGCAAGCTCGCTATAACGTAGGTCTGGTGGTTACGGAAACCCTTACTTTCAGCCTACGAAGCCCAGTGTTGACCCCGCAAAATATCATAACAGAGCCGATATTGCCATCGCCCTGTCGTCTGAAGCAGCCCCCTTCCTGCAAGGCGGAACCGAATTCGAATTTCGCGACAACAGCCAGGTGCCGTTGCGCCTGCCGCTTAACACGCCCTTCATCTCGAAGCTCGCCACCTTTGCGTCTTGCGATGAAGCCCTTCGTATCCACGGCGCCGTGGCCTCCATGCTCGATGACATGCGTTTCCTGCTCGCCGCAGTCCTTGCCTTGCCCGAAAACCCCACGCAGAAAGAACTTCAAAAAGTGCACACGACTTCGGGCTGGATACACGAAAGGATGATGAACCTTCCCGCCGAGGGCCCGACGCTTCGCCGCCTGTCTTTTGCTGCCGGATCCCCAGCGCCTTCGTCAGCAGCCAGCGCCACCTCGGCAAAACTAAGCCCGCTGGACAGCAGGCCCAGTCCTGAGTTGGGGGATGACCAGCGCCTGACTACTGCCGGCGGCACCAGAGGACGGCCTCGTAGCTTGAAGCAGCAACACCCCAGGCAGACTCTCGGCGATGAACATGCTGCTGTGTCCCGGCTCGAAGGCTCACAGTCGCCGGCTCCAGCTGCGGGCTCTTCGATGCCGTCGGATCCTCCAGACTACACCTACCAATCTGTTCGGCTCGCTGCCATCCTCTACAGCCGCGCCATCATGCTGCGGCGCCCCTTCAGAGAGGTCGTGACGCAAGCGGAGTACCTGCAGCTGTGGAAGACGATGTGGAAGGTGCCGCTGTCAACGTGGCGACACCTTCTCGGAGTGTTCAACTGGATTTTGCTCCCGCTTGTGTCGTCGACAGGTAGCGGAGATGGGGACGTGAACAACCACGGGCATTTTGTCAAGGGGATGCTGAATGTGAGTCTGCTGCAGATTGGGATGGAGAACTGGGAGCTGTGCAGGGGAGTTATGGAAGCGTCGGTGGGCTTGCAGAGGTGGTTGTCGGGGGGTGGTGCTGGGGACGATGGTGGCGAGGGGAAGGGAGACGGCCCGGGTGGGATGGAAGGGGGCAGGGCGCAGAGTGAAGGGTCAGAACGGGGGTCGGAGAAGAAGGATAAAGGAAAGCAGGTTGTAGGGTGAGGTGGAAGAAGGGGAACTTTGGTTAGAGGCTGGGTCAAGAAGGGAATAGACAATTGAAGGTTCGGTGGGATGGCTGTTTTTTTTTGGTTTTTTTTGGTTTTTGACTATATTTGCTTTTGCTTCTGGACATCGATACCCCATTGTTATTTGATGTACACGATTTTCGCTTTTCTTTCATTTCCTGCTTGAAGCAGGTGCCTAGATATGATCCGTTCGAGATATACAGACCATACCTTGAAATGAACTTCGATCCGAGTTTGATCCTGATTCAGGGGTGGCAACGCCGGGTTTAGCCTGGACAGCTCTCAATTTAGACCATGCAGGAGGCAGGAGGGTAAGTTTGTTTACACTCGCCTTAGGTGTTCTGTTGGTGTTGGCTCAGGGGGGCAACGGTGCTGGAAAGGGGGGTAGGGCCTTGGCAGACGTCAGGTTCTGCGTGTACAGTGTCAGCTCGATAGCTGTTTCTGGAAGCTGGGCATCAACGTCCTCAAATCCGAGGACCGCGTCTCCTTTACGTAAATAACAGTAGTCACTGGGACTCGCCAAAAGACGTACCATTTTGCAAAATCCGTCTGTCATACACTGCATGTAGAAGCAAAAAGCCGTGTTGGCATTGAAGCAACATTGGGGCTAACTAAGTATTGCAGAGACGGAGCAGGGCTTGATTGGATGAACTGCGTTCGTGGATTGGTTACGTTATTCGATTGGGATTGGCCTTAGATAACAGAGGCCTTGCTTGCATTTCTCATCGATGCTGCGTCCGCTTAACTAACAATGACGATAGTACCTAACGAGAGACGCAGGCCTTCGGGGCTCTTCAGACTTCCCTCAATCTGATCTTGACGGCACGAAACAGGTCGTGGAACGAACGAGACTGACTTGTCGGCAAAAGAGAGACTCGCAGATGCCCAGGAGGAAGGTAACAATGCAACGCCATCCCACTCTGCATAGTACGTCCCCAGAGTCAGCTTATCTGGGGAGTCGATAACCTCGAGAGCTTCTTGTATCTATGTTTCGTCCACAAGTTTTCCACTAGCCAATGGTGATAGACATAGGTATGCGCCAGTCTGCTGCGAGTAAGGTCTGTCCGAAGCGTTGAATGGCTTCGTCGCTTCTTATCTCTCATCGTGCCAATATATTTACACATTCACGGAAATGTGTGGCGTCTCCTGCAAGGAAAGCGTGCCTGTCTGCTTGTCATTATTCCCAGCGTTGGTTCCGCGTGGGGCTTGGTCATCAGCAGGGAACTGCAACGATTATAGGCCGTCGATGGAAGGGGCGACAAACCCCCAAATCTCTGATCCTCACGAACTCGAAATCTCTGTTAAAGCCTCCAGTTCAAGATGCCGTACTCAATCGATAGCCGGGACCCCTCTCAATTCCACCCATCCTGCTTGGCTCGCCTCTCCAGCGCATTGCTCTTCCTGGCGTGATGGCACAAGACGTTGTTCCCAATGTGGCCTCTGCCCCTGGCCCCCCTCCAAACGAAAGAACATCTCTCCTGACAAAACCCGCCTCTGTTCACTCGACATCGACCGACCACGGGCGTGCAAGCACATCAGAGCTCTTCATCGTCCCTCACTATCGACTATGGCTTGACGAACTCTGGCTGCTCACGCGCACATCCCTTCCCGTCATCCTTGCCTACACACTTCAAAATTCACTGCAGACTGTCTCGGTACTCATTGTTGCGCGACTCAGTCCTGAGGCTCTTGCCACGGCGGCTTTCTCATACATGTTTGCCATGGCCACAGCGTGGCTGATTGCTCTCGGCGGGACGACGGCCCTCGATACACTTGCATCAAGCAGCTTCACTGGATCATCCAACAAGCATGATCTAGGTGTTCTCTTGCAACGAGGGCTGGTGGTCTTGTCGGCTTTTTATGCCATCGTAGCTGTCGTGTGGAGCTTTTCTGAACACTTGTTCCGAGCTTTGGGACAGGAGGAGTTTATCTGCGTGCAGAGCTCCAGGTTCCTCCGATACCTCATCCCTGGCGGTCTCGGATATGTTTGGTTCGAGGCAATGAAAAAGTACTTACAGGCACAAGGTCAGTTGGCCTTCCTCCTCCTGCTTGGGGTTATCAAACCAACAGCAAGGTCAGACATTAACTGACATGACGATAGAGATCTACCGGCCAGGAACATATGTGTTGTTGATCACCTCCCCACTGAACGCTCTTCTCAACTGGCTCTTCATCTACCAGCTGGGTTTCGGCCTTCATGGCGCCCCCATCGCAACAGGTATATCGTACTGGATCTCGTTCCTGTTGCTTGTGGCGTACGCCGCGTTTGTCCGTGGAAAAGAGTGCTGGGGGGGCATTGAGCTGAGACGTGCAGTCTCCCACATGGGCCCCTTTGCTCAACTTGCTTTGATGGGAGTTGTGCACGTTGGTACGGAATGGTGGGCATTCGAGATTGTTGCACTTGCGGCAGGCCGTCTAGGAACGATCCCACTCGCAGCACAGTCCGTCATCATGACTGCCGATCAAATCATCAACACGATCCCGTTTGGGCTTGGTGTTGCCGCTTCTGCACGAGTTGGAAACCTCCTAGGCGCACACAAACCGAGGGAGGCGGCCAGGGCTGCTCACTCTGCTGCCGTATTGAGCATAATGGCCGGGGCGTTGATGCTGACAATGCTCATGGGCACCCGCAACGTCTTTGGACGAATCTTCAATGACGATGAGCAGGTGGTGAGATTGGTATCTGAGGTGATGCCGTATGTAGCCCTGTTCCAAATTGCCGACGGGCTCAACGGATCCTGCGGTGGCGCACTACGCGGAATGGGCCGTCAATGGGTTGGAGCCGTGGTGAACCTGATCAGCTACTACGGAGGTGCTCTGCCGGGAGGCATCTACCTCGCCTTCCACGGATGGGGCCTCGTAGGTCTATGGGTTGGGCAGTGTGTTGCGTTGTATCTGGTGGGGGCACTGGAGTGGGTGATTGTGGGCACGAGCAGCTGGGAGACAGAGGTCGACAGGGCCATGGCAAGGTTAGAAGCCGGGGGGCTTGGCGGTGATGCTGCCACTCTGCAGTCGGTGTAAAAGATGGCTGCAAATGTATGGATATGGGCTCCTGTCCGTTGTAGTGGCGGTCAGGTGGTGAACGGCTGAGCTGTGCCAATCAACTGGTGCAGACAGCATGCTGCAGAAAAGGCTGACGGGCGCCAATGAGAAGGCCGAAGAGCCCGCAAGACTGCATGGCCCCATTGCCGGGCCTGATTTGTCTCTCTCTGCTCTTGAGCAGCGAGGCGAATGAGAGGACCCGACCGTGGAAGCAAGGCGAGCGAGAGAGAGACGGTTGGGCAGAAACGCATGCGTCCATGTTATGGACAGATAAATCCGATTGTGACTTTTCGATGGTGTGTGAAAATGCCGTGTCATACATGATCAGAGCCAAATCCAGCCGGTTAAGGGTTAAGGAGGAGAACGATGTGGGTGAGGGAGGATGGGAGGGGCACAGGTCGGAGAGGGGGCGAGGTTGCGAGGAAATGGCAATGGACACCTGCAGTGAGGAGTGTGCTTCCATCCACCCGTCTGTACTTGTAGTTGGGTACAAAAAACTAAACATACAACACGGCACAGATGGAATGGCGCGATACGACACGACACAGCTAACATTACACAGCTCACCACAAAACAACACAGCACTGGACAGACTGACTGACTGACTGACAGACTGACAGAGATGGGGGGAAAGGCCCGGTTCGGTGATGGATGCCGACCCAAGCCCAAAGCCAAGTCTTGCCAGGTCTCGCCAGTTGGTCACACATGTCGGGTGGCTCGAGCGCTCTTGTCTGGCGGCCTGTGAGTGGCCGCGAGGCAGAGTTGCAGCCCCGCTCCCCCTCCTTGCCGGCTCCATCTTGGTCGCGCAGACTGAGGAAAGCCGAGTCCTGTTTGTGAGCAGGACAAGCGGCCACCAGCCAATCACGTCTCGCTGGCCCTGGCACAAGGCTAATTCAGAGCCGAATGGTGCTTTTCCAGCTCAGCATCGCCCAGCACAGCCTTACACTTCTGCAAGTGTTGCGTCCAGTGTTGTGTGTCGCTCGCCCACCTATCCCATCCCACCCCCCGTGCGGCCTCAACCTCACCTTCCTGCCCGCCTTTCTCCTCCCGCTGCTGTTGCTGTCGCCATCAATTCGCCTCCATTCCCACCCCTTCGAACCCTGCCGACCCATTGGGCCTCTTATCTCGGCCTTCAACCTGCCCTCACCACCGTTTGCAAAACTGTTGGCCTTTCTGGCAGTGCTAGGCAGCTGCTGAAAACACCAGCTGGGCGGCGTGTGTGTGTGAGAGAGAGAAGGAGAGAGGGCGAGGCAAAGCGGTTTTTTACACGTACCTTGGGCTCACGTTTCGTCCAACAGTCGTCAGTTACGGGCCCTTTCTTCGGCTACCAGACACCATCAGGCCATGGAGCCTTCTTCAAAACGCAGGAGGCTTGCCCCCAAAGTTGCCGACCCGCCTGCCTTATCGTCTCTTCCACCGGCGCCCGTCCCGGTCCCGGTTCCGGTCCCAGCACCTCCGCATGCTCAAGCACCGCCCCCGACACACGGCTTTCCTCAAGAACAGGTGCGTCTCCTGTTCGCATTGACCTCCTACTTGCCACAGAGCTAACCGTGGTGACAGCTTCCGCCTCCCCACTATGCGCCTGCCGAGTCTGTTGCGCCGTTGCCCGAACGGCACGAGTTCGAGGCGTTCGCGCGCCATCTTCAAGATGCCGCCATGCACATCTACCAGCAAACCTTGAAGCCACAACATACCAGCGTGTCGGTGCTAATGTTGCGATGGGAGGATGACACTTCGGTGGAGCAGGATTTGCTGGCGCTGGAGAAGGTGTTTGTTGAGCGATTCAACTACCACACTGATAAGTGGACGATTCCCACCGTTCCTAATCCAAGCATCAAACTCGGAGTCCAGATGGCGTCCTTCTTGGAAAACGCCCGTCCGGATCATCTTCTGATCATATATTATGCTGGCCACGGCTATGTTGGCCCTGATAACCAGCTATATTGGGCCTGGTAGGTTTCAAAGGGCCATTCCTGCTGGGTGTCATGTTACTAATTTCTTCCGCCTTAGCAATGCTCGTGACGATGCTGCCAAACTGAAATGGGACGGTGTGCGGTGCCTATTTGAAGATGCACAGTCTGAAATACTGCTCTTGCTTGACTCGTGTGCAATCCCCAATGCGCCAATGGCCGGAAGTAGCGTGGCCAAGCAAGCCATTGCGGCATACACCCCAGAGCAGACTTCATTTGAGCCCGGGTCTCGCTCATTCACTGCCTCTCTGGCCGACACGCTCCATAAGCTGAGCCTAACGAATCGGCCTTTCAGTGCGCAGCGATTGTGTGAGGATCTTCGACAGCAACGGCAGCATGAGAGCGCACAGGCTCTTGCCCGACTACCCAACGGCGCCGGCAAGCAGCCCGGAGCTCCTGAAAGGATGCCTGCCATGTTTACACTGACCCCCACCAAAGGACATGGAATCATCCTGGTACCACTAGACCCCAAAGCCGCCCAACTTCAGTCGCCCCCTCAGTCGGCAGACACGGAGCCTCAGGGCACCTGGAAGTCCAATCGTGATGACCGGCCACTCAGCTCTGAAGAGGTCATGGGCTTGACGTTTGACGAGCCGAGAGTGTTGGTATGCACAACTTTTGTCGGCGACGCAAGCCCTGACATGGCATTTTTCACCCAATGGCTTCACAATACGCCCCCTGCGGCGTCGAAAATCAAGGTCGAAGGCATGTTCCTGGGTCCGCCTACGATGCTTCTTATATCCATGCCAAACAGCGTGTGGAATGTAGTTCAGCACGACAAGGTCTGCTGCTTTTTGGGGTCCATTGGGTCACATAACATGATTCATCTGTATGATCGGTTAGTGAACCAGGCTGCCAATGGTTCCCTGCAGTCCAAAGATCCAGAAGAAAACCGCATGGCGATCGACGCTCGACCGCCTATCAAGGAAAGTCCGTCCACCTCTCGACGCGATCTACCTGCGGCCCACTTTGCACCCATCCAACAGGAAACCCCAGGACGCCAAACCGATTCACGTTCACAACCGGTGGTGACCAATGGAGCAACGGGAGCGCCGCCTCCAGCTCCCCAAAGTCAGCAGCAGCCCTCGATGGCCGCGCCCAAAGAAGAGGTGGAAGAATCGGCAGAGATGAAGGAAGCAGCCGAACAACTCAAGGCGTTGAGCCATGTCCGTCACGTAAGTGATGACGGCATATCAGCCCACGATCACTCAAACACGAGAATAGGTGACAGCATTGCTGTACGGCATGCCGGGGATCCAGGATCCCCCCCAGTGGAAGTCGCTGGACCGACCGGCGACGAGATCCAATATGCTCCTGAATACGGGACACCGACCTCAAAATCCAAAGCTCGGAGACCCCTGCAGAAACAAACGCCCAAACAGGACACTCTCTGCGATCTGTGTAGCCATGCTCCCTTCAAGGATTCCTCTTCGCTCCGGAAGCATGTTGCGGCTGCCCACACAAGACCCTTTCCGTGTGCCTTCTCGTTTGCCGGTTGTCCAAGTACATTCGGCTCCAAAAACGAATGGAAGAGGCACATAGCATCGCAGCATTTGTGTCTGCAGTATTATCGATGTTCCTCGTGCCCGCAAAGCAGTCCCGATGGCAAGGGAAATGAGTTCAACCGCAAGGATCTGTTCACTCAACATCTCCGGCGTATGCATGCTCCCTTCGCCATCAAAAAGTCCATCGCCAAGGGCGACAGCAAACTGCAGGCGGAATGGGAAACCCATGTCAAGGAAATGCAAGCCTCTTGTTTGGTCACCAGGAGGCAACCACCACAGCGTTCAGCCTGTCCAAAACAAGACTGCCAAAGCGTCTTTGAGGGCCCCGGGTCCTGGGACGAGTGGACCGAGCACGTGGGCCGCCACATGGAAAAAGGAGAAGCCCAGCAAATGGGTGTCGACAGCCTTCTCTCGGACTGGGCGCTGGAGGAGGGCATTATCGAACGGTTGGATGATGGGGAATACAAACTTACGACTGGGAATGGAAATGGGAACGGGGTTGCCGAGAGAGACACTAACGGGAACGGCAGCGGCAGCGGCAACAATACCAATAACTCATTTTTATCAGACGGTGGGAAAAGAGAGGATGAGGATCCTTCCATTACTGTTGCAATAACATTGCCGATGGCTGATGACATGGAGGTGGACTGACGGGATGTGTGGTGGAAGACGAGATGCGGGCAAAACTCGCAACATCCTTCTACTTCTGGCACGATATCAAGATATAACTTATGAAGACATGCATTACAAGGGCTTGGCTTGGCTTCGTTCATTCGGTTCTCGTGGGGTTAGGGTCGGAGTTGAAAAGACGGATCAAGGTTGGCGTTGATGGCAGGGGTGTGGCTCTGTTCGGGGGAGTTTGCTTGCTCAGTGTAAAATGGTCTGGCCTCCAGTGTCCTGACTGATATGGAGTGTATGTATCATTGGAACCGGCAAAAAGTCGCAAGAACATATCTGGACTGGTGGGATCGATTATTGAGCAAATACACCAAAGCGAGTTGCTTTGCCGTGGCAGTTTTCAGGGATACATCGTCTCTTTGTCGGCCTCCGATCTTCTAGGTACAAATACATATTTTCAATCCAATTAATACCTATGCGTCCTGCCGACTTGTCAACTACACAAGCAGTCAACAGGCACGTTGGAACTCACAAAGCCCTTACCATGGCACATGGGTAAACTTTCTATTATCCCAACATCGTGGACTTGTTTGTTTCCGTTTCCGCCGATCTTGCCTCGACTTTACAAGTCAGTCACCAAGACTGAGCATCACCACCGCAGTAGAACTAGGTACAATGATGGGGAGCTGCCGGCGCACTGCGGCAACCTGGCGGCCGGTCGGGATAGCTATAGGCAAGCCTTTGGCCGGTGCTTCTCCAGCCCGCATTCGGCCCTTTATGGCGTGCATGGCACAACGGTTTTCCTGTCGGGCCGGGGGACGGCTCCACCTCCGATCCTACCAGACTGCGGGGGATAGGCCAATCGAAGCGAATATCGTGCGGAGAGGGGGTTGGTCTGGGGTAAACAACGCCCAAGACGGCCGTTGACCGTCGCTCACCATGTCATACCGGCCGGGGAAGAAGTGAGCCTTCCCACGGTACTCCACCAACATGGCCGGCCAGGTAGTGTATGGCGGAGCCTATGAAGAGCTAGGTGCCAAGGCTCACCAACATGACATCCTGCTGTATATCGCTGGCTTGAGTCGTCAAACGGGCCTTTTGCCTTGCCATTCGGAGGCCTTATCAAGACCGTGATGGGGCTGCTCTGTCCATAATGCGGAGTTCATTGGGATGCAGCGCACATCGCCTCCCTGCCATTTGGGTCTTGGATATGCCATCATGTGCGACCCCAGTTGCAGTGAATCGGCAGGGGAGGGTCGAAGAATGGATGGGATCGACAGCAGTGTCACCTTGTCCCTGTGGCTGCCATGACTGAGCACAGCAGGACCCGAATGCGGGATGGCGGGTTCTTGTCGATGTGAATGTGCACATCACTCGCGAAGATAAATTGAATCCTCTTCCCGCTTACTTGTGGTTTCAATGGTCAGCCTCCTGGGTGCCGCCATCCGTGTAAACATTCTACGCGCCAGAGGGATACCATGATCGGACCCCGTCTTCTCAGTCTTGGACTGTTGGCCGGGCTCAGCTCGGCCGCCATCACGCCCAGGGCTGTCGCTGTCGCTGCCGAACGGCCCCTGAGCGAATGCCCCGGCTACAAAGCCTCCAACGTCAAGACCAGCTCATCTGGTCTCACGGCCGAGCTGTCGCTGGCTGGTCGTGCTTGCAACACATACGGAACTGATCTGGAGAAGCTGCGCCTGGAGGTCACTTACGAGACTGGTAAGAACCCAAGTCGTCAGAAGTCAGAAGCCGTCAACTTTTAACTGACAGCCTGACAGATAACCGTCTCCATGTCAAGATTCAGGACGTCAATGATGCTGTCTTTCAGGTTCCAGAATCCGTCTTCCCTCGCCCCAAGAGTTCTGGCTTGGACTCTAGGCGGTCGACATTGGAGTTCAAGTACAAGACCAACCCCTTCTCGTTCTCCGTCGTCCGGCGCAAGACTGGCGAGGTTCTGTTCGACAGTTCTGCCGCGCCACTCGTCTTTGAGTCTCAGTATCTGCGCCTGAGAACCAAGCTTCCTAACAACCCCAACCTGTACGGTCTCGGCGAACACTGGGATCCGTTCCGCCTCAACACAACCAGCTACGTCCGCACGATGTGGTCTCAGGACTCCTTTGCCACACCCGAGGGCGCCAACCTCTATGGCAGCCATCCCGTGTATTACGAGCACCGCAAGGCTGGCACACACGGTGTGTTTTTCCTCAACGCCAACGGGATGGATATCAAGATCGACAAGGACAGGTCTGGGCAGTTTCTCGAGTACAACACTATCGGTGGCGTGTTTGACTTCTACTTCCTGGCCGGCCCCGGCCCGATTGACGTTGCGCGCCAGTATGCTGAGGTGACCGGATTGCCCGCCATGATGCCTTACTGGGGTCTGGGCTTCCACAATTGCAGATACGGCTATCGTGACGTGTACGAGGTGGCCGAGGTGGTCTACAACTACAGCCAGGCCCAGATCCCTCTCGAGGTTATGTGGACCGACATCGACTACATGGACAAAAGAAGGGTGTTTTCCAACGACCCCGAGAGATTCCCGATGCCCGTCTATCGAAGCCTTGTCGACCACCTTCACAAGAACCAGCAAAAGTACATTGTGATGGTCGATCCCGCCGTTGGATATGCCGACTATCCTGCGTACCACCGTGGTGTTGAGGACAGCATCTTTCTCAAGCGTGACAACGGCTCCGAGTACCTGGGTGTCGTCTGGCCTGGTGTCTCGGTATTCCCTGACTGGTTTTCCACCAACATCACCACATACTGGAACAACGAGTTCGCCGAGTTCTTCTCCGAGGACACTGGTGTCGACATTGACGGCCTTTGGATTGATATGAACGAGCCCTCCAACTTCCCCTGCTTCTTCCCCTGCGACGATCCTTTTGCCGCCGCCGTTGGTTTCCCGCCTACTCCCCCGCCTGTCCGCAGCGGCTCCGAGCGCCCTCTTCCGAGTTGGCCATGTGAATTCCAACCTGAGGGCACCCAATGCAAGCGTGACGAGGTGCCACAGATCGCAGCTCCAGCTACTCGGGATATTGCTCCCCTCAGCAACCCCCATGCTGGTCCTGTTGCCAAGTGGAAGGGTCTTCCCGGCCGTGACCTCCTGTTCCCCAAGTATTCCATTCACAACAAGGCCGCATACATGGACTCGTGGAACGCCGACAAGGGCGGCATCTCCAACAAGACCGTGAACACGAACACCATCCATGAGAACGGTCTTGCCGAGTACGATGTCCACAACCTTTATGGCTCCATGATGTCAACCTTTTCCAGCGATGCCATGCTCAACAGACGCCCTGGTCTTCGTCCCCTGGTCATCACACGTTCCACCTTTGCTGGTGCCGGTACCTCGGTTGGCAAGTGGCTCGGTGACAACGTTGCCGACTGGGCTGCTTATCGTGGCACCATCCGTGCCATGATGGCGTTCGCCGCCATCTACCAAGTTCCCATGGTCGGTGCTGATGTTTGCGGTTTCGCTGGCTCAACCACTGAGGAGTTGTGTGCCCGCTGGGCCACACTCGGTGCCTTCGCCCCGTTCTACCGCAACCATAACGAGTATCCCCCCGCCATCTCGCAAGAGTTCTACCGCTGGGAGAGTGTCACCAAGGCTGCCCGCAAGGCCATCGATATCCGCTACCGCCTTCTTGACTACATCTACACTGCCATGCAGAAGCAGACTGTTGACGGTACCCCTCTTATCAACCCCATGTTCTACCTCTATCCCAACGACGCCAACACTTTTGGCCTCGAGAACCAGTACTTCTATGGTCCTGGCCTTCTCGTGGCTCCGGTCACCCAGGAGGGCTCCACCAGCGTCGACGTGTACCTCCCCAAGGATATCTTCTACGATTTCTACACACACAAGAAGATCCAGGGGCAGGGCCGCAACATCCGCCTCACGAATCAGGGTCTCTCCGACATTCCCCTGTTCCTCCGCGGGGGCGTCATCGTTCCCGCCCGCGTCAAGTCGGCCATGACCACCACTGAGGTTCGTGAGCAGAACTTTGAGCTTTTCGTGCCCATCGGTGCCGATGGCACCGCCACCGGTACGCTCTACCTCGACGACGGTGTCAGCATCCAACAGAAGGGCACCACGGAGATCACCTTCCGCTACGCCCGCGGTGTTTTGACCGCCAAGGGCAAGTTTGGCTTCCAGACCAAGGTCAAGATCACCAAGGTTACTATCATTGGCGCTGGCAAGCGCAAGAGAGACGAGTCGGTGGAGACGACAGTGGAGGTTGAGCAGCCTCTTACTGGAGAGTTCGAGATCACTATTGGCGATCTTGAGTAATGAAATGAGCATCGGATATATATCCACACTGTACAGTAGGCTTAGATTAAGTACATATACATGGTAGTTTTGGAGAAAAGTGATCCCCCTTTACATTTTCAAATCCAAGGTCACTAGTTCTATCCTGACAGAAATCCGCAGACTTTTCACGTGTTGTATCATTTCTTCTGTGTTCTAGATGTCCAAATCTCTATTGGCTCTCACGTTTTATGTGTGCGTGAACCTCGCAATGCAACATAATGCTCCAGCGAAACAACATTAATACTGCTGGATCCTACTCGAATCAACCCACTGGACGATCCTCCTCGTTCTCCTGCTTACTCCGCTGACTCCAGATAGGAGGCTCATCCCTTCCTTCCTCCTCAGCCTTGTCACCTTCTTCCTTGGTCTTGTGCACAGTTGTAGCCTTGTGCTCGGCAGGCGAGTAAACAGTATACAAAATCAGCGGATTGGGCCCCGTGTTCAAAAACTGATGCTTTGTCCCAGCGGGCACAACAACCATGTCTCCAGCTTTGATTTCGCGCTCCTCTCCGCCAACTTGGGCAAGACCAGTGCCGGAGGTGAAGGTCAGAATCTGGTCCACGGTATGAATCTGTTTTTTTCAGAGTTAGCACATCCCATTCATGCCCCCCATTCGTGGTGAGTTACGTGCCTCTTCGCCGATGTCACCGCCAACAGGAACCGTCATGAGGACGACCTGCGAGTACAGTCCTGTCCAAAGCACACGCCGGAACTCTCCGGACTCGGACGGCAAGGCCGTCGTCATGTTGGGAAAGTACACCATCTTGGGTGCAGGCGGCTCCGCATTGGGCTTTGGGAAGGGTGGCATTTTGTTTCCTGTCGAAGTTGAGACGCGACGAGCTGTATGAAGTGTTGGTGAGAGGGCGCGTTTCTGACAAGATGTATGCTTGGCTAGACAGGCTTCAATACGAGGAAGCCAAGCAGCTGGACGTCTCAAGCATATAGGCACAGTTAGCATTCTTCCTGCGCAGTCAAGTATCGGGTCTTCAGAATCAAAAGTGTAGCATACAGGTCACTGTTTTCCCTTGCAATATAACCTACGGCACAACACGAACAACCGGAAAAGTTCCATCACGACTGACGAATCGATACGTCATCATTCAATGCAGGCACAGGCTTAGCGATCGTCTCTCGCCCCCGGCTCTTCTCGTCTTGGCATCACCGCAGCTTCCATCTCAATAAGAGGTTGGCCAACAGGGCATGCGCTTATTTGATGTTTTCAATACACAAAGATTACAAGAAGTACCTAGGTTTTCAAAGTGTAGATTGATAATTACAGCAACGGGTAGAAAACAGACTCCACAAGTACGACTCAGCCCTCAAAATCCAGTTCCTCGTAGTATCTGTAGATACCATTAGAATACTTCTGGCGCCGGGAGCTCTCTAGATAGCTCTTGATCCTAGGACGCTCTTCAACAGCTTTGTGGAGCGCGAAAACCTTCTGGTGCTTGCCCTCACGCTCCAACTTGGCCGTTGCTTTGGGGAACATGAACTTCAAGCCATCCAAGCACTGCAGGATGAATGCATTAGAGCGAGATATTTCCAACACACAAGGGTGATGTTTTCCATAATCACATACCTGAAACAAAACCAAATCTGCGTACGTCAGCTTCCCTCCATAAAGCCACGGGCCGTCGCCGCTGGCTTTGGACCCCAACACGCGCTCAAAGTACCCAAGAAATTTGGGAAGCCTGTTCTTGACATAGTCCTCGGCCTTCCTCTTGCTTTCCTCCTTCTGGTCCTCGTAGTAAAGGCCTGTGGCGACAGGGTGGTGACAGTCATGAGGTTCGTTACTCAACCCGTCAAGAGCAGTGAGAACGAGACTGTTGATTCTGTACAGTCCATCAGGGTCACTTTCTGAGTCCGTCGCCAGCCCCAGACGAGGGCCAAGAAACAGAAGAATGTTGGGTGTCTGGCTAATGACAAGGTCTCCGTGCTGGAGGATTGGCGGTGCAAAGAGGGGGATGTTGATATCGTCGTTGGGTTTGTCGCCACTGTTGTACGCGAGGACATCGTTTATGCCATCCTCTAGGTGAGCTGTATCGACATACTCAGCACCGGCTTCTTCCAGCGCTAGACGGATAAACTCTCCACGACCGGGAAGCCCAGGCCAGTAGACAAGGCGGTAAGGCACATCCTTGGATGACTTTTGCTGTTTGGCCGGGACTTCAGATGCCATTATTGTTGATTTAGGGATGCCGCAGTTCCAGTGAGGTTCAGTGTTGCTGGCAAGAATATGCCAATGAGGTCAAAGTCAACTGGTCGAATCGAGGGGCTGGGAGCGGGGATGTGCTCGGGAAGAGATGCGGGCAAGGGGTGCGGGGTCTATTCCGAAATCTTTCTAAACTTGGTGTGGTGACGTAATCGGAGGTGGGCACATTCCCTGGTCCAGATCTGCCCCCTACACTACTTGGTAGGCTATCCAGATGCCTCACAGACCAGCTGTTACTGTCTTGTGGATCAATTCCTGGCATTCGGCAGGATCCTCAAACACATGCCATAACTCCCTGATCTCCACGTCAGAGTTGCTCTCGAATCGCTTGTCCGAAGTTGAGAAACTATCTTACCTGGGAAGATTTTCAAAGGCTTTTTCAAACCTCTGAGGCTCGTTCTTTTCCTGGATACCAACGGCCGCAATGTCTTCAACCTTGCGGATTAGGATCAGTTTGATCCAGCCCGGGAACATTCGGCATGCATCCCCGTAGGCTTCTGGGTCGCTCTGGGTAGAGTCTCCAATGAGAATCATCTTGCGCTTCGGGAGCCAGCGATGTATCTTCTCGATTCGGTCGACTTTGTACTTCTCGGTACCCAAGGTAAGGTTGGAAAGCAGCCCAGAGATAGTCATTAGGTTGGAGTCTCGCAGAACAAGCTGCCCATGGGGAAAGTAATCATCCCTGAACTTCCGGAGGAACGGATACAGGTTGTAGGGAGAGGCGGAAAGGTAAAACCACGGCGCGGAGCTCGTCACCATGGTCTGGAGATAGGCATAGAGCTCGGGCATGCCTTGAACTGGTGTCGGTTCAGACTAATGACTGGTCAGCTTCCTCAACTTCTTACCACTTGTCACTTTTTTTCATGGCTGTTTGCTTGACTCACAACAAATGTTGAGCGCAGAATCCCCACCGGGCTGCTCGTTTGGGTGACCTTGATGGTGTCATCAACATCTAATCATATCGAGGTCAAGTCAGCTTCTTTTTCCTTGCCCGGAGGTGTAGAGTAGCGCGTAGGGTTCCATACCTGAGATGACGGCCCATCCATCCGGCTCTGCGTAGACAGTCTTCATTTCGAGCATGCCAGTGACACTCTGGGGAACCACAGCTTTGGACACAACAACGGCCCCCTCCTTCCCATCTATAACCTTCCTGATGTCACTGCTGATGCCATGCCTCCCGCCCGGCCCCAGTCGAATCTCGGTGCTGTTGTTGAATTTGAGGTTCACTTGTCTCCCAGGTAGGGCCTCCATCACGAAGGGGGCAATGCGCTTCTCGATGGTGGCTTCTTCCTTGTCCCCCTTTGACAGGCCAACCTTGGACGCAATGTCGCCGACAAGATCAACCAGCTTGGGCGAGGCTTGGTGGTCAAAAGCAGCGGCGACGAACTCGGCATGCCAATTTTCATTTTGAGCGCGAAAGGCAACATTGTCCATCAGCCATACCACATCGTCCTTGCCTATCTGGGCCGGGAACGGGTTTCGAGAGCCAAAGTACGAGAGGATCTTGGTGATTGTGCCTTGGTGCGTATGGTAGGCGGAAACACCAAACGGGGCCAGGGATGATTCGACGTCGTCGAAGCCACATTCGCTTCGTGTTCTCTGCTCAAAGCCAATAGACTGGGCCCGTGGGGTGCCGGCGGGAGTACGCCGTGGGTTCGGCATGGAGACTGATGGTACGTTATTGGAAGATGTGTTCAAAAACAAAGCAAGATCGGTAGGGTAGCCGATGAGTGAGGACAGAGAGGAAAAAGAGCGGACAAAAGGCACAGGAAAGATAAAGAGGGCATGATATATGCCAGGCCAAGTGCCTGTCGATGATGCATAGTGCCAAGAAGGACAAGGCGGCATTTGGTCAGGCTTACTTCCATGGCCTGGTCTCTTGGCAGTGGTTGCTGGCTGCCTGCTGGCGACTTGATTGTTCGGTCCTCTTGGTGATGTGCCTCGGTGCCTTGTCGCATGCGGCAGATGACTGCACCAACGACACACGATGTCACCAGCTGAGGCCCCCCTGTTGCAGCTCAAACGACGTAATCGGGCAGCGGCTGGGAAAACCATGGTTGTGCAAGCAGCCACCAAGTTGAGGGTTGAGGGGCCAGCTGATTGGCTCACATGCAACCAGGCACGCCCAGCTCCTGTCATCCGGATTTCTCCCGCCATCTTGTGATGCTTGCCATTTCAACCAAAACCGAAAATTTAAAAAAGATCATTCAGTGGGACCATTTAAGTAGAGTAGACATAAGGAAGCTCACGCTTACCTTCATTATCCCTATCTACATACACTAGGACCCACGCAGAGAAACGCCACACCTTATTTCAACTGTCGCAAAGGAGGTTAGAATAGAGTTGCCGGCTCACCGGGACGGCGCGTTCTCTCGTTAGACTAGGCCACATGCTACACAGTGCAATTTGTGTGAAAAAAACAGTTCATCACATAGCAGTATCGTATAGCACTGAGGATTTCTCAGTGTCCACCCACTTAATACTAGTTCAGATCTCACTCAGCTGCTTATTTAGTATAGAGTGAACGGGATCCTGAGTTTTCAGCTGGATGGGTATGGCCGTATATGATTGTTTTGTACTGTGCAATAAGTGACGGTTTGATTCGAACCGACAAATTAAGTTACATAAATAAAAAGAGAGAGACTCGGGGTATTATATAACCTGTTAATTTATACTATATAGAGCTACCTTTTCCTATATAAATCCCTAACTCTATAAATAACTAAATATTTTACTATATTCCTTTTTCTGAATTTTAATAAATTATAATTAAAATTACCGTTTAATTTATTATTATTATAATAATTTGCTTTTTTTTATAACGGCTTTTATTAAATTATTTATAATTAATTAAACTATTATTAAACTACTACCTTTTCTTTTACTACTTACTTCTTTATTAATTAATAGCGGAGTAGCCTAGGGTAGCGCTATAGTTAAAGGTAGTGTAGTCCGGGACGGCGCTATAATTAAAGATAGTGTAGCCCGGGGCGGCGCTATAGTTAGAGTTAAAGGTAGTGGCTTTAGAAGTAAGGGGGGTAATAGTCAGAGTACGATTATTAGGGCGGTTAAAGCGACTAAAGCCGCTAAAGGCGCTTAGTAAACGCTTAGTTATAACTGTTAAAATAGGTCCCTGTGAGGCCTAATTTAACAGTGGACTGGCAGCTGTAATACTACGTGGTTATAGGTGTGAAAGATTGGAGGATTCGGCCAAGTCCTTGCCCGGAGCTTACCCGTCACTAAGCACTTACCTGGCACCTGTGCCCGGGCTCCACTCAGCACTACAGGCCACTTCGAAAGCTTGCATCGGGCCAACCAGTGGGCCAATATGGCTATAATTTTATATTTAAGCTTATAAGGTCTATATATACCACTGGTTAAAAGGGCCAAGCCTTAGGCTTACATTGACCCGCACTTTGCAAAAAGGGGGGCGGTTTGGGTGAAGATTTGTATGGGCGTGAGTCGCCATTTCAGCAACTCTCACCAAAATCGGGGTCCGGCAAGCCGTACTCTGGCTCATCTGCCCGCCCTGGCGTGCGAGGCCCTGCAAGGCACTCGGTGGGTAGCCGGTAGAGGTCGAGTACGAACCCTACTACAGAGGATACAATTGGATTATAGAAGGCTAGCACTATAAATAAAGAAGGTTACCACCTATATTCTCTGTTATACAGTACCTATAAGGTACTGTAGCCCAGTACCCCAGCAGTGAGCTTTAGGTATCGTGTGTGATAATTCCGCTGCACTAGAGAGCACTGTAAGTGCCTACCGCTACAGGGCCTTTAGGCCTGTATGCGGCTCATACCTTTTAATAATAACTAGATTAATATAAATAGTGATAGCTTTAATTTTAACGACGGCGAGGTTTATAATAGTTAAAAACGGTAGTTATATAACGGTAAAGAGAAACGGTAATAGAGTAACGGACTAAAATTCCGGATTTCCTATATTAAATTACCGCCAAGCCGTCGAAAAATACATTGACCGATCCCTATATAGTATAAATTAACAGGTTATATAGTACCCCGAGTCTCTCTCATAAAAAAAGAGTCATTTAAACTTGACTCCCACCAACTGTGCCACCTTAATCGAGGTTCTCGACAGCTCCCAGAAACCCAATGTGTGCCACCAGCGACGTGGCTTCCATCCTTCCTTGACTGGCAATCTCTCCTCTACAAACAGAGCACGCACATATTCCCATGGGACTGTGTTGCCATCTCCGAAAGCAATCTCGGCGCAGCTGATACGATATTGCAGTGGTCCGTATAGAAGCCCTGGGTTATCCTTCTTCTGAACTTCAATCCGGCGTTTGCGTAGGCAGGCGAAGTCCTCTGTGGTCATGGTTCTGCCACCGTCTGAAGAGGACGCCAGCAAACCCTGGAGCAGGTCCGGCTGTGCCTTCAGATGGTCGCCCTGAGCGGCGTCGCCACGTGTGAGGGAGATATCATGTTCTGCAAACCCAGGGAGCCCAATTTGGTCTAGATCGAGGACCAGCTCGCCGTGAGTATCCAGCTGTCCCGGCCGCCGCATGCCAAAGAAAGAGAAAAGGATTGCCCATGGGTTGCGTAGGTATCAGATACCTCAGCTTGCTCCACAAGGTGGACGATGTCTGCATCTGGTCTCCCTCTCTTGCCTGATGCTCAATGAACACAGGGTTGCTAAGAACGAGTCGGAGTGCTCGGGACAAGCCGACCTTCTTCAGAGCTGCGGATAGCTCTGCTTGGTGAAAGCTCCTGCCGTCGCGGGGAAGATACCCGTGATTTGCAAGGGCGTTGAGCAACGGACATGGGCTGCGGATAGCGGTTGGGTGTGGTTGTGCATATTGTCCCACCGGAATATCGTCTGTTCACTTCGTAGCTGCGGGTGAGGGCATGATAGCTAAAGCGCGGCCAGATTCTATCGGAAGGGGTCGAAATCGAGGGTCTAGACCGGAAAGTGAATGTGTAGAGAGATTCACAATGCGTGGAGCGAAAGGTAAAGAAAAGGCAAAGCGTGAATGAAAAAGCTTTCCCTGGGGTCCCGGTCTCAGTCTGTCTTCCATAAGTGAAGGGGCGAACGGCTTACACTGTGATAGGGAGATATCTACCTTGGATAGAAAGAGAAATAATGGTGTGATACAAAATCCTTTGGATGGCAGGGATCTGCGAGAAAGAGGCCCATCTGATATAAACTCCGTGGAAACATACTAGTCCTGTCATATTTTGGAAAGGCGCAGGAGAGAGCAATGTCCAACTTGGGATGCATCCATGAGCAATATCGATTTGTGCCCATAGTCGACCGAGTCTGAAACCAACAGCGAGTTGGTAATTAGCACAAACATTCAGAGTACGTCGAAGGGATCCGGCCTTCAAGGCAACATTCCCCTGGCACATGCATACACTGATCTCGATGGTGGGAGTGTCGAGCCGCGTTCCAGCCAGCCCTGACGTCCGTCCCCCATGCCCGTCATTGAACTCGAACCCGACAGATGCACCATTTACAGATAGGCTCGATGCGAGTCGCAGAACAGCTACCTTAATTGAAGCAAGCCATGTTTTGGCTGGTCATCGCCCCCGCCCTGTTCTAGACTCCGCTGAAACCGACTGAGGCTAATCTCGATTCGATGTTGAGTGTTCTTGGTCACCGCCCCCACACCGTGCTCTCAGCTCGCCCAGAGGCAGCATTGACTGCTCAAGTTACACATAGTGAATTCTCAGCCCGGGCCATACTTCCGAATCCAGACATCTCATTTTCGAAGAAGGTGATGTAGCACATATTCACACTTCTGTGGCGCGGACTCGGAAGGGCCTGTTGGATCTTGAAGCAGACAAACATTGCTTCTGCGGTTGGGGGAGTCGCTGGCTATGGGAAACGAAAACTGCTCCAGTCGGGAAGAGCTGTGACTGCCACTGTTAAATATGCCTTGGTACCTACTCACTTGGCTGTCCGGTTTTCACTCTAGACGTCACCCATCAGAATCGCCGCGTTTCGTGGTGATACACACTGACTGTTTGCCTGTCCCACACTCCCTTGATCACTCCTCTGGTGTAGCCGGGGGCTCTTCTGTTTGTCAGCCATGTCGTCTCACTCAGATAGACCTCTTCTCTCCCCCAACAGCCAAGCCAATGGCAATGGCTACGCCAACGTCCACAGCAACGGCAGCGTCAAACCAACTGTAGCCAACGAAACTAGCAAGATCCAACGAGAATTGGAGGATCTTAACAAACAGCTAGCGGGCCTTAGCACATTGGACTCGCCAACCGGTTTTCATGGGGACGCACTTATTGGCGTGAGTATTCTCTGCCAATGATGCACATGATGACGGCTTTTGACAGGTACTAACCTTGAACGGAACAAAGTGATTCAGAAACTCGGCGTCCTTGACGACCTGCAGAGGATCTCTACCTTGAAAAACCTCCCCGGTATCAAGGATGTCGTGGCCAAATTTATGCAAACTGGCACCTTGGATATCAAGGCCGGGGCGCAATTGATTGACTCCATGTCGAATGACAGTGAGGCCAGGGCCAAGTTCATCGAGAGCCAGGTCAAGGCCAAATACGACCGCATGCTCCATCCCCCCCTCACCTACCTCGGCGATGCCTTCAAGTATCGCGCGGCCGACGGTAAGTTCGACAGTGCCCTGAACCCGCATCTCGGCCAGGCAGGAGCTCCGTATGCAAAAACTGTGCCATCCAAAACTCATCCACTCGGTGCTCTGCCTGACCCTAATGACATCTTCGACCGCCTCATGGCAAGAGGCAACCAAACACGGAACAGCACTTCTGGACTCTCCAGCATGTTGATCTACCACGCCACCATAATCATACACGATATTTTCCGGACCAATGACGCCGACAAGAACATCTCGGATACATCGTCCTATCTCGATCTTTCTCCGCTCTACGGCTTCAATGAGGAGATGCAACGTCAGGTGAGAGATGACACGTACAGGCTTGGTCTTCTCAAGCCCGACACATTTGCCGAGGATCGCCTGTTGCGTCAACCACCTGGGGTTTGCATCATGCTCGTCATGTACAATCGATATCACAACTATGCCACCGCCCCACTACGTCGCATCAATGAGAACGGCCGCTTCTCTATACCTACCAAGTTCGAGGGTAGCAAACACCAGGCAGCTGCTCGTGAGTTTGTCAAGGGGCATGGCGGTGACAGCTACCATGAGAACACTCTTGCCGAGTATGCAAAGGTCTACGATGAGTACGTGGCCAATGGCAAGAACTTGGAAGCAACTCCGAGGTACGATAATGCTGTCAAAGCACTGGAGACATACATCTACAAGCACGCTCCCTGCAAAAAGAAGGTCGAGGAGTTTTATCGCGCTTATGACGCTGCGTGGAAAAAGCGTGACGACGACCTCTTCAACACCGCACGGTTGATCACCTGTGGTTTGTACATCCAAGTATCCATTCACGACTATCTCCGAGCTCTGATGGGCTTTCATGCTTACGATACGAACTTCACCCTCGATCCACGTGTGTACACGAGACGGCTGCAAAAACGGCGACTCGCGGGTTAGGGAACCAAGTGACGGTTGAATTCAACTTGCTTTACCGCTTCCACTGTGCTATCTCGGCCAGGGACGAGGAATATGCAGAAAATGCTATGCGCGACATGTTCTTTATCAGCGACAATAAGTGGGACCCCAAGAGCATGAGTCTGCCTCAGTTTGTCCGCTTGATGCATCACACGAAGGAGATTCGTAAGAAAGAGAAAGAGCTTCCGGTTTGGGAGAGAGAGTTCGGTCTGAGGGAGGACAGGATAAACAACCTAGCCCTGAAGAACGTTTTCAAGCGCAACAGCGTAACTGGATTATTTGATGACTAAGAGATGGTTAGCACGCTGCTGGAATCAATGGATGACTCTATGGGTGAGCCTGTTGTCTCATGAAGGAATAGAATAGATATGCTAATGAGTGTTATTCCAGCAAACTTCGGTCCCAACAATGTACCGAAGTGCCTCAAGGCTGTCGAGGTCATGGGCATGCGCTAGGCACGCAAATGGGGTGTAGGAACATTGAATGACTCTCGTGACTTATTCGGAATGAAGCGTCATGATACCTTCGAGAGCATCTCCAAGAACCCAGCTGCTCAGAAGGCGCTATGTGACTTGTACGAGCATCCTGATAAGGTCGAGCTCTATCCAGGAATCTTTTGCGAGTCTGGCGGCGACAAGAATGCGGACCCAGGGCCAAGCGATGTTGATTCGGCGCTGTGGGCTGCAATTTTCTCTGACGCGATCACGTTGGTCAGATCCGATCGATTTTACACAGTTGACTGGAACACCAACTCTCTAACTTCGTGGGGGATGAGAGAAGTCACGCCGGACAATGACATTCTTAAAAGTTCTGTTTTCCACCGGCTGCTTCAGCGTGCTTTCCCATAGTGGTTTCCTGCTGATTCGATACGGTTTTTCCATCCGTTTTACACCTCGAAGAATGCGCAACTTGCTCATGAGCAGGGCTACGACAAACAGTTCCGAATGAACATCATTCCGAGCCAGGTCGCCGAGAGGAACTGGTTTGGCATACGCAACGAACCCAAGTACACTTTCGATACCAAGCCCTCAGAGCCTAGGAAGCCTCCCAAGCCAATCTACTTGGTAGACGCTGAACAGATCAGGGCGCTCTTCCGAGACCAGTCCGACGTCGTGGTGCATCCCGCTCGTCTGGACACCTTGGACCTTCCTTCTGAGATGGCGGCGGTGCTGTGCCCCCGGCGGCCTTGCGTCGAAGTTTCGCCCAGTGAGCAGCCCGTCTCAGCCGCTGATTCTTCCGTTCTCACCGCGTACTTTACCGACCTCATGAGGGATATCATTAGGCGCGAATCCATTGCCATGAGCTGCTCCAACAACGAGAAAGTATTTTCACTCGACGTCACACGATATTTTGCAGTTCCTGTCGTGACCAGATACGTCGCCGATTTCTTGGGTTTCAGCCACATGGTGAGGAGCGAAGCCAACCGTCTGGCAAAATACTCCGAGAATGACATTTATCAGCACATTACAAACTGTCAAGTGTATCTCTCGTACAATGCGGACGAGGCGAAGCTGTTGAAGCGGCGCCAGGCGTTCAAGAAGTCCTTGAATTTCTTATACGGGCTGATCCTGGAGGAGGGTGTCATACTCGAGGCGAGCAAGAGCACAATCACAAGGAAGATTTCTTCCTTTGGACGATGGCTCTTTGGGGGCCACAAAGACCACAGCAATCCGATGACAAAACTTGGGTTTACTGTTGCCCAACAAATCCTGGGGAACGAGCCTGACCAGGGGAAAGCCGCTGCCATCTTTTTGCTTGTGGGACTTGACAGTGCCTACAACTCCGTACTGGCGTTTACTTCTGTCCTTAGCTTACTGCTTGGCGACCTCTACAATTTGGGTTCAGAGCTTCGGGGGAGGGAAAAGGAGTCGGGCGGGCGAACTGCGCGAACTACTTGCGACTGGCTCGAGATCCAGAAGCTAGCAGTCTCGAATGGCGGCGAGCAGAATCACAAGGCACTCAAGACCCTCGTTCTCAACGCCCAGCCCTCGAGTATGAAATTTCCAGCGGTCCGCGTGGTCACTGAAAATGTCCAAATCAATGTAGGTGATGACAAGGGGACGGTTCTGGATCTTCGGCCGGGCGACACTATCATTTGTGATATGGTGAGTTCGTTCTTCAACCAAACTCCAGGCTAGAAGGTTTGTGATCTCCTCACTGACATGCGTCTGTTAGCACCGTGCAAGCCAGATCCGACCAAACGATGCTGTGACAACCACCGGTAGCACCTCGACAGCCTCGTGGGAAGCCGAGTACCTACCTCGCCTATCAGTCCAGCTTTACACACCAATTCGCCTCTTACCACCCCAAACATGTTGCACCTCTGGGTCTGGTTACCATGATAAAAGTGTTGGCACAACACAAAAACTTGCGTCGAGGACACGATACTCAAGGCAGGGTTAAAAGGATCAAGCTCGACTATTCTCACGAGACGTTTTCCAACTTTATGGCTCCACAGAGGGTGAAACATATCCAAACAGCTGTTGAGCAAAAGATCGCCAGAGTTGAGGAGCAGCTTGAAGAGCTTCCGCGGGGTGGCTGTGAGGGTGTGTCAGAAAAACGGAGGTCGTTGGCGAAAGAGAAGGCAAAGCTGAAGGAGGTATATGATTCTGACCGAATCCTAAAGCCGGCCACAGACACGTACATGACACCGGAGTGGGATGAGATGGTGCCCTTCCCGACAATATGGAAGATGAGGTTTGACGGGTTTGGAACATCTGATTATGGCAAGGATTTAAGGCACCTCGCCCCTCCTGTTACCTTCGACGACTTTCCCCCTTTTTACGAGATACCGGGAGGTTCGAGCCGTACGGGAGGTAGCTTTGGGGGCTCGGTAGGTACATGCATATGTGCAGAGAGCAAAAGTGAGTGCAAATTTGCGAAGCGGAAATCGAAGGAAGAGAAGGGGAGGGATAAGAAACGGCAGTATTATGGGGAAGGAGGAAAGGAGCAAACCTTAGGGTGTAGTAACGGAAGTGATGACGAAGCTGAAAGTGAAACATATAGTGTATACTATTTTCAGGGTGTTAGTTCGGGGTGTGGAATGTCGGGGTAGAGGAAAAACGAGTTAAATAGTGTTAGTTATATTATTTCTACGTAATATATATTAATATAACTACAAAAAACTATTGCTTATATAATTTGTCTTTGACGAATATAGTTTTATTTTAATAATAAAACTTCAAATTAATATATTTAAATACCCCTTTAAGCTATTAAGGTGATATTTTAGTATATTATAATATATTACATAAGCAATAGTAATCTTCAATCAGAATTAAAATCGGTTGAAAATTGAAGGAGTCTTCTTTAATTTAATAAAAAGCGGAGAATTCCGATCCGGAGAAGCGGCACGGCTCGGCAGGACTTTGACCGCAACGCGGCACGGCTCGGAAGAGACCTACCCAGCACGGGAGGCTCGCCACTGCTATTGTGGTGGTCTTTGTGGCCTATTCAAGCTATTGAGCGCTATTCAACCAGCGGGAGGCTCGCCACTGCTATTGTGGTGGTCTTTGTGGCCTATTCAAGCTATTGAGCGCTATTCAACCAGTGGAAGGTCAACCGTAAGAAAGGAATTACAGTGGGATCAAAGGTCGGCCAGTGGACCTTCCAGTGGAGGGATCCAAGTATATATAGGGGTCTTCGCTCCCACCTTGAGCCAGTTGATATTCCACACCTTCAACCGACTTCAACCTTCTTCAATATATTATATATAACCAAGACCCACACTTCTTACCTTTTATTCCTTACGATACAACGATATTTAAACACACTAACGATATCGATTCTTACCTACTTATTACGCCTACGCTCCTTACTAATTTTTTCGCTAGTAGGCTACTACGGAGGCACCGAGGCCTACTTAGACCTTCAAAAAATAGTATAGATTATATATAAAGACGGTTTAGTAGGTATAAATTTTATACCGACGTTTATATAGGTTTATAAAATTTGTAATCTGCTTTATATTTCTGGATTATATAAGAACTTACTTTTTAAGACTATTATTTTCTTTTTAATTAAAACTTTTAGTAGGCTACCCTTAAATTTAGTATTATAGGGTATATATGTAAGTTTTATAAAATAAGAGAAAATAAAAGAAAGTAAAAGAGAGTAAAAAAAAGCGAGAAAAAGTAAAAAAGAGTAAAGGAAAATAAAAGAAGCGAAAATATAGGTAAAGCGAATTTATAAAAATTATAATAAATAATATAATATTATAATTATTATAATTATTATAATATGTTAAAGTACAGTATTTATTTGTGGACTTTACAGTGTATCTAAGCCTGTAACCTATAAAGCTTATAATAACTAATAGCTTGGAATTACAGTGCTTACTAACGCTCTGCGGTAGTAATTATAATAAGCTTTCAAACCTCCGAATAAACCTCTGATTTAACCTGGAAGTCCGGGTGGCTAGCGTCCGGAGTTCCAGACACTTAACGTACGGCAATAGAGAAGAGATTAGGGGAGGAATACGGAGCCGAAGATCTATAAGAGGCTTGCCCTCAGGACTGTTCACTATAATATTTTCTTACTTATTAAATCAATTCAATATACTAATTTACTATATCTCTGCGCTAATCCCAGCGCAGGCCTACATCATATAGGCCTGCGAGACACCTATTTTAATAGGTTATAAGCTCGGGCTTACACTACCTAGGCTACTAAAAGACCTGGAGAAACAGTGTATTAGCACTTCTAACAAGTACTTCTATAAAGGCCAGCGTTTTAATACTATAAGTGGTATTACTCCTTCCGGGCTTCCCTTTAGAACTAAAGACCTAAAAAACAACGTTCCAGTATTTCCAATAGTACTTTTACTTCCCTTTAGGCCTTCGACCTCTCTACTATAGAGGACGAAGATATATAAGACCCTCCTATAAGCCCTAAAGCTCTAGGGACCTCTAGTCTTCCTTTAAACTTAAGCCTCCTTAAAGGCCTCAACTTTACTTAAAGTCGGCTGAGTTAATATCCGTATCGATAATCTTAATACTCGCCTTCTACTAAAATACTCTACTATAAGCTTATCTAAGTCCTTTACCGTTAAGCTCTTTATTAACTTACCTACGCTACCCTTATTTTTAGTACCTATAGGCTTATCGATCCCTATAACTACCCTTATTTTAATACTTTCTTTAAACTAAATTACCCGAAAAATAACTATACTTTTAATAAAGGATCTTAGTAAATAGGTTCTTTACTTTACTAAAAAATAAAAGCTCTTAGGCCCTAAAAACTAACGCTTTTAATATTAAACCCTTACTATTTAGATAAGGGTTTTAAACCTCCCTAAGTTTATATATAAGCTTAAATTAGTTATCGATTTCCTTAGTAATTTTTGAAGGTCTAAGTAGGCCTCGGTGCCTCCGTAGTAGCCTACTAGCGAAAAAATTGGTAAGGAGCGTAGGCGTAATAAGTAGGTAAGAATC
>MU863904.1:0-291394 GCA_033296885.1 Triangularia verruculosa | reverse complement strand
GATCACGGTGATCCCGGTGAGCAGAGCGACAAGCTCACGGTGAGCATAGTGAGCTATGGGAAGGAAAGGTGATCCAGATCACCTTTGGGAAACGTAATCCGGGTGATCCACAGATCTATATATACAGAGGAACTAAATAGCTTATAGATAGTTCCGCAATATACAATCACAGCTTATATTCACGGTATCTTATATTTACATTAAGATATTTTATTATACATTATTTAGCTGCACCGAACTAATTGTTAGAAGTTACCTTTAACTAAGTATCCCTTTTAGAGGTTCTATATAGGGGTTCGTCACACGTTACATACTTACTTTAACTCTATTATCGGATAAATTAAAGGCGCTAAGTTAAACGTTATAGCCGGAAATACCAATACCTAACCCACTATCGACCAATTCCTTACTTATATCCAGAAGCTCGAGGATAAGTCGCATCTCTTTTATAACGCCCTTACGTAGGAAAACAATATACTCCACCGGAAGATCGGTACCTTACGTAAAGAAGGAGACCGCGCTAAGCTCGAAGCTCCCGACCGCTACGGAGGAGCCAAAGGAAAACTAGGAGGATTTTTAATTTAGCTTAAGGTATATTTTCGGTACTACCTTTCCCGTTTCCCGGACGAAGAGTCTAAAGTAATATATACCGCATCCAGGCTTAAGAATAAGGCCCTCACCTGGTTCGAGCCAATCTTAAAAGACTATTTTAATAATAAGTACAACGAAAGGAAGGATATTACTAAGAAGTACTTTAAGATGTACAAAGGATTCGAGGAGAAAATCAAAGAGGTATTCGGAGAATACGATAAAAATAAGCGTATCCAGGAGCAACTAACTAACCTTAAATAGACCAGGTCTACTACCGACTATACTATAATATTTAAAATAAACGTATTATATAGCGAGATTAATAACGAAGGATTAATATAGTTGTTTTATAATTGTGACGAACCCCTGTACAGAACCTCTGAAAGGGATACTCGGTTGAAGGCAACTTCTGACAATTAGTTCGGTGCAGCTAAACAGTGCACAACAAGATGTCTCAATGTAAATATAAGATCCCGTAAATATAAGCTGTAATTATATACTACGGAACTATCTATAAGCTATCTAGTTCCTCCGTATATATAGATCTGTGGATTACCCGGATTACGTTTCCTAAAGGTGATCTAGATTACCTTTCCTTCCTATAGTTTACTATATTTACCGTAAGCTTATTGCTTTACTTACTAGGATTACCGTAATCCTTTCGCTTTACTCTTGATTGGTCCGTAATAATTAGTTAGAAGCGCCCTGCGCTCCGTACGTTAGTCCTTTATTAACGATTGTAATACGATACCCTTCCTTCTAGGTCGACGCTCCGATGACTTTAGTTTATTTTATCTTCCTTAATTATTTTTCCCCCTCCTTTCTTCCGTAAGTCTCCCTTACTCCCTTAGACTATTTCTATTATATTTAACCGTATTTCTAAAATCTTTAGTTCGAAATCCTCCTAGCGTACGTCTTTAGCTACTGTTATACTTTAATTTAGATACGAAACGATATTGTATTTTTTTTACTTTTTTAAGGGCTTATCGTATAAGATAGCTGAACGTTCTTCTCGTTGTAGTGAATATATTCGTCGTAGGTGTATTTACGACGGTATTAATATTCCGGTTTTGGCGCGTAAATATATATACGGGTTCTTCTCCTTCTATTGTTTTTGTTTAATCCCTAGTTCAGTGGATTGTATTGTAGCTGAGTTTCGGCGTTTAGCCCGCGAGGAGGAGCTTACTGAAGAGCGCCTCTAACGTAGTTAGCGTAAAGCCTAAGAGGTTTTCGCTATATTATTTCGACTTCGGCGTTAACGCTAATATTTATTAATGCGGGGTAGTGAAATGGTCCGCCGAGGGTTTGCTTCGTTAGATGAGTTTGAGGAGGCTGACCGTTGTAAATCGGAGGCTATTATTAACGCTTAGGTTTACGGCGCTTTGGATACTATTGATTAGAATGCTGTATTAGGCGATGCCCCTCCGATTGACCCTTTCCTGTCTGTTTAAATGCAGCCCGCCTTTGACCTTTCTGATAGAAGTCCTTTAGTTTCTTAGGGTAGTTAAGGTTTATAATATTTAGTTATAGTTAGGTTCCTGGGTGTTTATTAACCTTATAATGTAGCGTATAGTATATTGATTATTACGTCGGAGGTGCGGGTTTAATTCCCGTCGAGGTTTTCGGTATCTAGATTTATAGGTATTACTTGTAATCTAGGTACCTTTTCTTTTTATCGTTTAGTTTAGTTTAGGTCGGTCTGGGTATTACTAATAGAATTCTTTTAATTTATTTAGGTAATTTAGATTTACTATTAGTTTCTATAAATTATCTGTAGTTAGGTAATTTAATTAATTAATTAAATACTTTAGTTAACTTTCGTTAAACCGTAAATCTAATATTTCTTCTATATTATATTCTTTTTCTTTGTCTTCCGCTACCTTTTAGGTATTGGTTTTGCTCGCCGGTAGTACGGGTTTTAAAAGTGAGATGTAAAAAGTATATGACCGTAGATGTATTATATTAGATAGCTTTAGCTTATATACCGTTTTCGATATCTTCCTTTTAACTTTAAATAATCCTACTTATTTATAGTCTAATTTCTTATTAAGCCTCTTTATATATAGATTATATATTAATAAAAACACTTTATCCCCCCTTTTTAAGCGAGGTTTTTCGAGCCGTTTAATATTGTAATATTTATATATACGTTTTCGAACGAATTTAAGTTTTTCCTTAAGTTTAGCGTATAGTATATATAACTTTCCTGCCTTTATTGTCGCCCTAGGTACTTTTATCTCTGGTCTTTACCGTAGATTTGCCTTAAAATTGTAGTTTGCGAAAAATAGTATAACTTTAGTTATCTTTGTAGGTGCCGTATTATATGTAAGCTATGCCGTTGGTAAGAGTTTAACTTAGTTATTTTATTCGAAATTAATATAGTTCCGAAGGTATTATTTGACGATTTAGTTAAGTCTTTTTGTCTGGCTGTCCGTTTGCGGGTGGTATACCGACGACGCTTTATTTTTTACTTTTATTTACTTTATTAAAGCCTTTTAAAACTTCGATATAAATTTGGTATTGCGATCCGTAATAAATTCTCTTAGCTATATATATATCGCTGTAATATTTCGAAATACTATATCCGTTAATTATTCCGCCGTTTAGGTCTCTTTATAAGGTAAGAAATATGCTTATTTAGTGAGCTTGTCGATTATTGTTAAGATATTATTGTATTTAACGTCTGTAGTTGTATCTTTGGATTTTAGTAGTTTAGTAATGAAGTTTATAAATATCGAACTTTATGGTTGCTTTATTATTAGTAATGGCTTTAAGAATCCGTATAGTTTATACCTTTCTGTTCTCGTTTTTTTATAAAGGTTATACTTTTATAGCGTTTCCTCTATGTCTTTTTTTAATTTTGGTTAATTAAAGTGTTGTTTAATCTTCTCCGTTATTTTGGCTACTCTTATATATCCTCCGAGCCTTGATTCGTGGATCTTTTAAATTAGGGTCTTCTGTAGGCTTGGATCGACGTAGGCCTTATTATTGTATTAGAGCCGGTAACGATTGTCTTTCTGAATCCCCAATAGTTTTAACTCTGCTTATTACTTTTAATTATTGCTGTCGATATAGCTTTGGTATTTATGGGTGGTGGATTCTTCTCGGTATATTATATAATACTCGGCTTATTATTAGAGCGGGTATTTAAGTGTGTTTTCTGCTATTTCCTATAGTAAAGGTGGTGACTCCTTTCTTACCTTCTTTTTGTAGTAGTCTGCCCTTTTACTTAAAGCGTCCGCTTTTGTGTTCTTAGATCCTTTTTTATAGTAGATCTAGAAGTTGAATTCCGATAAAAATTTTAATTATTTATTTTGCTTAACGTTGAGGACTTTAATAGTAATGAAATACTTTAAGTTTTTATGGTCTATATAGACCTGGACCTCGTAGTTAGTACCGTTAAGGTATAGTCTTTATTCCTCGAAGGCTTCGATAATAGTAAGTAGCTCTTTATTGTAGATAGGGTAATTTTTATATAGTTCTTTTAATTTCTTCGAAAAGAATGTTATTAGATGTAATTTCTTATCTTCGTTTTGTTGCTTTAGTTGCCCTTCGATAGTGTAGTCGGAGGTATTTATTTCGACTTCGAAAGGTCGTCTTAGGTTAGGAAGCTTAAGTATTGGGTCCGCTGTAATAGCGTTCTTAATAGTTTGAAAAACCTCCTTTTATTCCTTTTCCTACTTAAATTCGGCGTTTTTTTTAATAAGGTTATTTAATGGCTTCGTTATGGCGCTGTAGTTCTGTATAAATATCCGATAGAAATTTATAAATCTTAGAAACTCTCGAACCTTTATTTTTAGTTATTTTATTGTTTTTGCTTATAGTTTTAGCTAGTTCTTAACCGCCGTAATCTTCCTTAGCTTTATTTGTATTTCTCCGGGCGAGATTAGATACCCTAGATAGACCGTTTTTTATATATAGAACTCGCTTTTGTCTTTATTAATTAATAATTCTACTCTATATAATGCGTTTAAAATCTCTTTAATGTATTATCTATGTTCTTTTAGAGTATATAAGTAGATAAGAATATCGTTGAGGTAGTAAACTGCTGTTTTATCGAGATATTAGTAAATCGTGTAATTAATAAGGGCTTGGAAAGTCGTAGGTGTATTTGTAAGCTTAAACGGTATAACGAGATATTCGAAATGCCTGTAAGGCGTGCGAAAAGCTGTCTTTTACTTGTCTTCCTCCTTGATTTATATATATGCGTACTTAATTGGTATATTAAGTCTGGTGAACTATTGTGCCTCTGATAGTTGACTCCGTAGTTGTAAAATTAATGGCAGTAGGTAACCGTTCTTCACCGTCTTTTAATTTAGTTAATAATAATCTATATATAGTTGTGGACTTTTATCCTTCTTCGGTACGAAGAAAATAGGATATTTAGCCGGTAATATAGATGCTTTAATATATCCTTTTTTAATATTTTCGTTTAAGTATTTCCGTAATTCCTTACTTTACTTATCGTTAGTATGGTAAATTTGAAAGAGCTTAAATTTTGCTTTTTTTTTAAGCTTAATCTTATAATCCTATAATCCCCTCTTTAGTAGACCTTAAAGGTGTTTTGCTGTAAATACTGGGTACCTTTGGTATTTTACCGGTACTTCCTTTTTATCGTCCTTTTTTAAGTTATTATAATAGGCGTATTTATCTTTTATTATTGTTGTAATTTCTACTAATGTAATTGTTTTTATTAACTCTATTTCTTCGATCTTATTGCTTTTGTCGATTAAATATACTAATATTTCTTATGTCTTTTGCGGTGGTGCTGTGGAGGATGCTTATTCCGTACTCTGCTTCTACCGTGCTCCTAATCTCCTATCGTTAGTTAAATACTCCCGATATTCCCTCGGTCGTAAGTGGTTATTATCCTTTTAATCGATATCTGGGTTATAGTCCTTGTACTATGGCTGCCTTAGGATTATGTCCTTCTTTAGCCCTATATCTACGATATTGAAAATCACTTTGGTTGTCTTTTTTAATATAGTAATATTTAGTAGTACCGTTTCCTTAGTTACTAATTATGTAGGGAAGGGTTCTTTTATAATAACCTCTTTTTTTTTTTTCCTTTATAGAATCCGGGTTTATTATATAAATTTGGGTGAAATTAAGTCTGCTTTTATTTTATTATCTATAAATGTTTACATTTAAAAACCCTTTTAACGTGCTATTATTTGTAGTCTTTTATTTTTTATGCCCCTCCTTTATACTGTAGCGACTTTACTAATATATCGTTTGTGGTCTTTTAGAGGTTTTCGGCTTCTGCGAAAGGCCGTAACCCTTTTTCCGATTATTATTATACCTCTAAAGCGTCCTTTTCGATTAAATTATTTAGTAGTTCGAAATCGGCTAATTATCGTCGTTAAGTTTCTTTCTATTTCTTATTTTTAATATTATTTTAGGTTTTTTTCTTATTATATATCTTTCGTACTTTAGGGCTAACTTCGTAGTATTTCCGGGCCTTTGTTTATAGGTAAAAAGTGTAATCCGCATTTTTATATTCCGTTAAACCGAATTTATCGGTATTCTCTTTTTAATTTATTATTTAATTAAGGTAGTATTTTACGTTTCTAGGTATAACCTGTATAGTCTGGAGTTTATTTAGTTTAACTAGGTCCTTTAGTTTCTATAGGAAGTAATCGTCTAACTCTTCTGCTGGTGTTTTTTACTTTATAAGTGTATTTTGTATCGGTACCGGTTCGCTTATCTAGGTAAACCCCCTGATCGGTCAGTGTTAATTGAGGGCTTTTAACTGGTAGTGTTTTTTATATACATAAGCGATATACTGGAACTATAATATCCTCTTATACTCTGGGTATCGTAGGTGGATTTGTAGAGTATCCCTTTCGTAACGGGTATATTATCTGAATGCTGGATATTCTCTTGATGTTTATATAAGCCCGGTGTTAACCGTTGGTTATAATACTTAATATTTACTTTAGGTCTTTTCGCCTATAAGGAATATTGCGAATTCGTTATTAAACTCCTTTTCAGGGATAATTTAATATTCGTTTTTTTGTTATAGCTGTATGGTCGGTTGGTTATTATTAGTGGTTTGCGTTACTTTATCCTTGAGGTTGCGGTATTATTATTCGATAGCTTTTTATTATTCTTAAAGCTCTATTATTGCTTCTTTAAGTTTTTGAATTTACTTTTCTATCCGCTTTATAATCCCTTCTGTATTTTGGATTAAGGCGTTAGTTAAAGTAAAAACCTACTTTAATCGCCGTATAGTTTTTTTAAAGGGCCCTAAAGTAATGCTTTCTTTTAGTTTTATAGCCCCTCTAATTAGTAGTTTTTATCTTATAATGCGGTCTTCTCCTTTAAAGTCGATTATTAATTCTTTTTCTTAAGGTTTATATTTATAATTATTATCGGTATAGTCGTCCGTTAAGTCCCGAAAATCCTCGTTAGAATACTTTATATTAGAAATCTCTACTATCCGTATTATCTTAGCGACTACGGCCGTCTCTCTTTCCTTTTAACGGAGTTACTTAGGTATTCGATAGTCTCTTTTAAAGTAGCCTATCTTCCTATAGTTAAAGTATTTGAGGTTGCCCTTACTTTGGCCCTAACCTTAAGGTTTTTATTATTAAATTGCGTTAACTTTTATAGGCCCTATATATATAGTTCCGGAATAACTGGTATCCGGGTATTATCTCTTCCTTTTATTATTAGAACGGTAAATCCTATAGTAACCCCGAGTGCCCTTCTTCTTTTTACGACGCTAGAATTACCTATCGTCGATATATATAGCTATAGTAATGTATTTATCGATAATATCGGGCCTCGACTTTTTATATAATTTATCTTTTATTTCTTCCTTAAGATTATTATAAAAGAGCTATATTAACCCTTTATCGTTAATCTCGCTACGTAGGCTATCGATCTTAAATATAGCTGCATAGTCGGCTATTAAGTATATCTAGCGTAGGCCTGTGAGCCTCTCCTAGGTACGCCTGCCCTTATTATACTCTCTAAATACCTCCTTAAGCCTAGCTTCGAACCCCCGGTAGCTCCGGAAACATTAGACCGTAATATCTTTACGGTCGGAGGCCTAGGTTTTATAATAGTCGTTTAAAATAGGTTCGAACTATACGAATGCTTTCTCCTTAAGCCTAATAGCCGCGAACAGCATTTTAAACTCCTCGGTAATGAATATACTTAGGTAGTGACGAAAATAGGTTTTAAGCTAGATTAGAAACCCTCTAAGCTCCCCTTTTCCTCCATTATAACGCTCCGGTACCGGGAACTTAGCCATTTATTTGGAGGTAGAGTTAATCGCGACGATTTAATCCTCTACCTACTGGGTCTTACCTTCGAGCTCTTTGATATATGTAATAAGCTACTCGAGAGTAGTAATCTCTAGCGTAGTGGTTTGTCCTATGGTGGACGGCGTGGCGGGTACGCTATCTATCTGAACGTTCTCGTAGTCGGCTATAGTGGTAGTAAGGTGGCCTTTAACTTATCCGTAATAGAGTTGAAGTAAGTATACAACGTATGACGAACCCCTGTATAGAACCTCTAAAAGGGATACTCGGTTAAAGGTAACTTTTGACAATTAGTTCGGTACAGCTAAATAGTGTATAATAAGATGTCTCAATGTAAATATAAGATCCCGTGAATATAAGCTGTAATTACATACTACAGAACTATCTATAAGCTATCTAGTTCCTCCGTATATATAGATCTGTGGATCACCCGGATTACGTTTCCCAAAGGTGATCTGGATCACCTTTCCTTCCCATAGCTCACTATACTCACCGTAAGCTTGTTGCTCTGCTCACCGGGATCACCGTGATCCTTTCGCTCCACTCCTGATTGGTCCGTAATGATTGGCTGGGAGCGCCCCGCGCTCCGTGCGTTGGTCCTTCATCAACGATTGTAACAATAACGGACTTAAAGAAGAAGTTAAAAACGAGGTATACCGATAAGAGCGACTAGAGACTATCGACGAGTATATTATAATAGCGGTCCGCATCGACGACCGGCAGTACTAACGCTGTAAGGAGCGTAAGGGCATACGCATACAAGGACCCTACCGTCCTAACGATAAGAAGAAGAGACGGCTTTACGGGACTTACGTTTTAGGAACTACCTACATAAAGCCTATAGAAATAAACGTAATTTAGAAGCAGTTTAAAGGGAAGAACGATGTTAAGTACTTTAACTATAGGAAGATAGGCTATTTTAAAAGAGATTATCGGGCACTTAAGTAGCTCTATTAAAAGGAAAGGGAGACGGTAATAGTCATTAAAATAATACGGATAGTAGAGATCTCCGGTGTAGAGTATTCTAATAAAGATTTTCGGAACTTAGTAAATAACTATACCGATAGTAATTATAAATATAAACTTCGGAAAAGAGAACTAATAGTCGACTCTAAGGAAGAAGACCGCATTATAGGATAAGAACTACCGGTTAGGGGAGCTACAAGACTAAAGGAGAGTATTACTCTAAGACCCTCTAAGGAAACCCTACGACAATTAAAGCAGTTTTTTACTATAAATATAATTCGTATTTTAGACCTATACTCGGGAGGGACCCTAAATTAGGCTAAAGAACGAATTTAAGGATTCGAGGAGAAGGTAGAAGAACTCCGAAACTAATAAAAAGCAATTAAACAATACTACTATAATTTTGAAAATAAAGTAGCATAAGCTATAAATAATCGCTAACTACTTACATAACTCTAGTAAAGAAATAAACGATAGATCGTCCCCGAGATTAAATTTAGGTAATACCGTAGAAGGCTACTATAATTAGCTTATAGAGAAGGTAAGCTCGAGTTTAAGGAATTAAATTAAAAGAAGTACTAGAAAAATAAGGAGATTATTAATATAGGGCTCTTATAGATATCCGGATAAATACCTTACTATAAATAGTATAAACTATATAATAAAGATATAATATAGTTATATCCTAGATACCCAGAGCATAGGAGGATACCTTAGTTCTAGTGTATTATATATAGGTACGTAGAATATTACCAGAGCAAAGCTCTCTAAGGACACTAGTTAGTATAGTAATTAGGAAGAAACGGAGATCCTAAGCCCGTCGCGAGAACTATAGCCAAATAGGAACGACAATAGGAAGAGTTAGACGACTATTTCCTATGGAGATAAGAAGACCCAGTTAAATTAGAGAAGGAACTCTAGGTTATACGGTTTACACCTAAGTACGTAAAATACTACTTTAAGTAAATAATTAGTTAGGGAAAAGATAACGTTAACGAGGAAGAATACGAATTAGCGTAGTATAAGAGTCCGGATTACGCGTTCTACTTACAAATAAAGGCCAAAAAATACTACGATACCTAGGCCGAAGCTGAAGCTAAGGCTACGGTAAAGGGGCGGCGGATATATAATCGAAGGAGGATTCGATAAGGTATAAGAGACGAAAAATAGAAAGAAACCTAACGATAATAATTAATTAATTTCGAACTACTAAATAATTTAATAAAAGAGGACGCTCTAAAGGTATAATAATAGTCGGGAAAAGGACTACGGCCTTTCGCGGAGGCCGCAAACCTCTAAGGAACTACGAATAAAGTATTAACAAGGTCGCTACTATATAAAGGAGGGGTATAAAAGATAAAAGGTTACGAATAGCTATACGTTAGAAGGGTTTTTAAGCGTAGGTACTCGTAGATAGTAGAACAAAAGCAGACTTAATTTTACTAAGATTTATATAATAAACCCGAATTCTATAGAAGAAGAAGGAGGAAGAGGTTATTATAAAAGGACCCTTCCCTACGTAATTAGTAACTAAAGAAATATTACCACTAAACATCACAGTATTAAGAAAAATAACGATAGTGATTTTCGACATCGTAGATATAGGGCCAGAAAAAGATATAATTCTAAGATAACTATAATACGAGGATTATAACTCAGATATCGATTAGAAGGACGGTAGCTACCTACGACCGAGGGTATATCGGGAGTATTCGACTAACGATAGGAGATTAGGAGTATAGCGGAAGTAAAGTGCAAGATAAGTACCCTCCACAGCACCACCGTAAAAGATATAAAAGATATTAATATACTTAATCGATAAAAGCGGTAAAATCGAAGAAGTAGGGTTAATAGGAATAGTTATATTAATAGAAATTACAGCAGTAATAAAGGATAAATATACCTATTATAATAATATAAAGAAAGGCAATAAAAAGGAAATACCGGTAAAATACCGGAGGCATCCGGTATTTACAGTAAAACATCTTTAAAGTCTATTAAAGAGGGGACTATAGGACTATAAAATTAAACTCAAAGAAGGAGCAAAACTTAAACTCTTTTAAGTCTACTATATTAACGATAAATAAAGTAAGGAGTTACGGAAATACTTAAACGAAAATATTAAGAGAAAACACATTAAAGTATCTACATCGCCGGCTAAATATCCTATTTTTTTTATACCGAAGAAGGATAGAAGTCCGCGACTATATATAGATTATCGACAGCTAAATTAAAAGATAATAAAGAATAGTTACCTATTATTACTAATTTCTCGGCTAAGGAGTTAACTATTAAGGGCGCAATAGTTCACTAGACTTGATATACTAATTAGATATACATATATACGAATTAAGGAGGGAGACGAATAGAAAATAGCTTTTCGTACGCCTTACGGGCATTTCGAGTACCTCGTTATACTATTTAGGCTTATAAATATACCAGCGACTTTCCAAACCCTCGTTAATTATACGATTCACTAATATCTCGATAAAATAATAATTTACTACCTCGATAACGTTTTTATTTACTTATATACTTTAAAGGAATATAAATAATATATTAAAGAGATCTTAAACGCGCTATATAAAGCCGGATTATTAATTAATAAAGATAAAAGCGAGTTTTATATATAGGAAACGGTCTACTTAAGATATTTAATTTCGCCCGGAAAAATACAAATAAAGTTAAGGAAAATCATAGTAATTAAGAATTAGCCGAGACTATAAATAAAAATAACCGAATAACTAAAGATTAAGATTCGAAAGTTTCTAGGATTTATAAACTTCTATTAAATATTTATATGGAACTATAGTATTATAAGGAAACTATTAAACGATTTAACTAAGAAAAACGCTAAGTTTAAATAGAAAAAGGAGTAGAAGGAGGCTTTTTAAGTTATTAAAAACGCTATTATAGCGGATCCAATACTTAAACTCCCCGACTTAAAACGACCTTTTAAAGTTAAGATAGATACTTCCGACTATACTATCGGAGGGTAATTAAGGTAATAAAATAAGGATAAGAAATTATACCTAATAGCGTTCTTTTCGAAGAAGCTAAAAGGACTACATAAGAATTACCTTATTTATAATAAAGAGCTGCTTACTATTATTAAAGCTTTCAAGGAGTAAAGACTATACCTTAATAGTACTAATTATAAGGTCCAAATCTATATTAACTATAAGAACCTAAAGTATTTTATTACTACTAAGGTCCTTAATACTAGATAAGGCCGATAATTAAAATTCTTATCCGAATTTAATTTTTAAATCTATTATAAAAAAGGATCCGAAAACGTAAAAGCAGATACTTTAAGTAAAAGGGCGGACTACTATAAAGAGAAAGTAAGAAAGGAATTACTACCTTTACTATAGGAAATAGCAGAAGATATATTTAAATACCCGCTCCAGTAGTAAGCTAAATATTACGTAGTATATTAAGAAAAATCTACTACCTATAAATACTAAAGTAATATCGACAATAATAATTAAAAACGATAAACTAAACTAGAACTATTAGGGATTTAAAAGGATAACCGCTACCGGCTTTAATATAATAATAGGGCCTACGTCGACCTAGAATAACGGAGAATATTAATTTAAAAAATCTATAAATCGAAACTCGGAGGATATATAGAAGTAGCTAAAACGATAGAAAAAATTAAATAATATTTTAATTAATTAAAAATAAAAAAGGATATAAAAAAAATATTACGAGAATATAACCTTTATAAAAGAATAAAAATAAAGAGATATAAATTATATAGGTTTTTAAAGCTATTATTAATAGTAGAATAACTATAAAGTTCGGTATCGATAAACTTTATTATTAAACTATTAAAATCTAAAGATATAACTACGGATATTAAATATAATAATATTTTAATAATAGTCGATAAACTTACTAAATAAGTATATTTTTTACTTTATAGAAAGATTTAAATAGCGGAATAATTAGCGGATATAGTATTTCAGAATATTACGGTAATATATATATAGTTAAAGAAATTTATTATAGATTGTAATATTAAATTCGTATCGAAGTTTTAAAAGGCTCTAATAAAGTAAGTAAAAGTAAAAAGTAAAGTATCGTTAATATATTACCCGTAGATAGACGGCTAAACGGAGAGGCTTAACTAAATTATAAAATAATACCTTCGGAACTATATTAATTTCGAATAAAATAATTAAGTTAAACTCTTATTAGCGGTATAATTTATATATAATATAGTATCTACGGAGATAATTAAAATTATATTATTCTTCGTAAACTACGGTTTTAAAATAGATTTACGGTAAGGATTAGAGGTAAAGATACTTAAGGCGGTAGTAAAAGTAAGAAAGTTATATATATTATATATTAATCTTAAGAAAAAGCTCGAGTTCGTTCGGGAATATATATATAAGTACTATAATACTAAATAGTTCGAAGGACCTTATTTAAAAAGGGAGAATAAAGTGTTTTTATTAATATGTAATCTTCGTATAAAGAAGCTTAGTAAGAAACTAGACTATAGGAAAGTAAGCCTATTTAAAGTTAAAAGGAAGATATCGGAGACGGTATATAAGCTGGAGCTACCTAATACAATATATCTACGGTTATATACTTTTTATATTTTACTTTTAAAACCTGTATTACTGGCGAATAAAATTAATACTTAGAAGGTAGCGGAGGACGAAGAAAAGGAGTATAATATAAAAGAAGTATTAGATTTACAGTTTAATAAAGGTTAATTAAAATATTTAATTAATTAATTAGATTACCCGATTATAGATAACTCGTAGAAACTAATAATAAATCTAAATTACTTAGATAAATTAAAAGAATTCTATCGGTAATACCTAAACCGACCTAAGTTAATTAAAATAATAAAAAGTTCTATACCTAGATTATAGAATATACCTATAAATCTAAATATAGAAGAACCTCGACGGAAATTAAATCCGTACCTCCGACGTAATAATCGATGTACTATATACTATACTATAAAGTTAATAAATACCTAGGGACCTACCTATAATTAAATACTACGAACTTTAATTACCCTAAGAAACTAAAAGGCTTCTATCGGAGAGATTAAAGGCTAGCTATACTTAGGTAGATAAAAAGGGGTTAATCGGAAGGGCGTTGCTTAATATAGTATTTTAATTAATAATATCTAAAACGCCGTAAACCTAGGTATTAATAACGGCCTCCGATTTATAATAGTCGGCCTCCTTAAGCTCGTCTAGCAAAGCGAACCCCCGGCAAACCATTTCACTATCCCGTATAAATAAATATTAGCGTTAACACCGGAGTCGAGATAATATAGCGAAAGCCTCTTAAACTTCGCGCTAACTACGTTAAAAGCGCTCTTCGGTAAACTCCTCCTCGTAGGCTAAACGCCGAAACTCGGTTATAATACGGTCTATTAAACTAGGGATTAAGTAAGAACAATAGAAGGAGAAGAACCTGTATATACACTTATACGCTAAAACCGGAATATTAGTACCGTCGCAAATATAACCGTAACGAACACATTTACTATAATAAAAGGAACGTTCAGCTATCTTATATAATAAGCCCTTAGAGAAATAAAAAAAATATAGTATCGTTTTATATCTAAATTAAAGTATAACGGTAATTAAAAACGTATACTAGGAAGATTTCGAGCTAGAGGTTTTAAAAATACAGTTAAATATAGTGGAAATAATCTAAGGAAGTAAAGGAGACTTACGGAAGAAAGGAGGGGGAAGAATAATTAAGGAAGATAAAGTAAACTAAGGTCGTCGAAGCGTCGACCTAAAAGGAGGGGCATCGTATTACAATCGTTAATAAAAGACTAACGTACGGAGTGCAGGGCGCTCCTAGCCAATTATTACGGACTAATTAAGAGTGGAGCGAAAGGATTACGGTGATCCCGGTAAGCAGAGCGATAAGCTTACGGTGAGTATAGTGAGCTATAGGAAGGAAAGGTGATCCAGATCACCTTTGGGAAACGTAATCCGGGTGATCTACAGATCTATATATACGGAGGAACTAGATAGCTTATAGATAATTCCGCAGTATACAATCACAGCTTATATTCACGGTATCTTATATTTACATTGAGACATCTTGTTGTACACTGTTTAGCTGCACCGAACCAATTGTCAGAAGTTGCCTTCAACCGAGTATCCCTTTCAGAGGTTCTGTACAGGGGTTCGTCACACAGGTGCTGTAGAATAGAGAATTAGTGGGTAACCTTCTATATTTGTAGCGATAGCCTTCTAAAGTCTACTATAATACTCTGTAGTAGGGTTCGCACTCGACCTCTACCACATACCCACCGAGGGCCTTCCAGGGCCTTGCACCCCAGGGCGGGCAGATAGGCCAGAGTATGGCTTGGAAGACCCCGATTTTGGTGAAGTTGGCAAAAAAGCGACTTACGCCTATACAAAAGTCTACCCAAACCGCCCCCCTTATAACCAAAGTGCGGGTCATCGTAGGGTTAGGGTTCCACCAATTATGCAGGGCATGTATATAGACCTTAATAGCCTAAATATAAAATATAGGCCATTTTGGTCCACTAAGGCCTCCGATGCAGGCCTTTGAAGTGCCCTGAGGTAGTGGGTGGAGCCTTTCCCTGGGTGCCGGGTAGGCGAGGATTGCCGGGTAGGTGACTTTGCCGTTGACTGGGCCGAATCCAGTATTCCACTACAACTAACACCACGTAGTATTACAGCAGCCAACCCACTGTAATTCCAGGCCTCACGGGGACCTGTTTTAACAATTTTATATATTAATATATTACTATAGTAGTATTTAATAAGAGAATATATAATATTTATCGTTAAAAAATTAATATTATAAAAAAATAAAAAATAAATTTTTATAACTTTAAATATTACGAAAATTAAATTTACGAATTTTATGTTAATTAAATATTTATTTTAATAAGTATTTAAAATTTTAAAAGATTATAAAGTTTTTTAATTAAAATTATATATAATATTCATTAATAATAAAAATGTAGAAATTACAGTATTTAACTTATAAAATATTATAAAAATTTACTATATTAATATTAAATATAAATAAATAAAAAAGTAAATTAAAAAAGGAAAATTTAATATATAATATATTTCGGGGTTAAAAATATTGGTAAATAGATTTATTAAGTTATTATTAAAAGAAAAGTATATAAAATTCGTATAGTTATTAAAGATAAAAGAGTTTTTAATTTAAAAAGGAATATTAAAGATTTACGTAAATTATATACAATAGGTTATTTTATTATAAGAAAATTAAAGTTTAAATATAAAAAAAGGATTTTCGGAATAAAGGATTATAGGAAAATAAATTACTATAAATTTAAAATTTAAAAGTAAAATAAATATTATAAAAGACTTTAATTTTAATATTAGTAAGGCCTATTTAGAAGAGGATATTGCAGATCTTTAAGGAATTACTTTTCTAAGGTACTTAGCCTTTACTATAGGTTATTCCGACCTACTATAAAAAGTATATAAATAGTAGTTCGTTCGTTAATTTTTATAGTTTTGTATTACTACTACTTTTATTACTTTTTCCACTTCGTTTTGCAGTGCCTATTTGCTATCCATTATAGGTACCTTAGCTTAGGTGTGGCAAAGCTGGCCTTGAGACTGGCGAGGGCTGGTACCGGGACGGTTTTTGGCAAGTTTGAGGCGGGAATATGGGGGACGGGGCTGGCCCTTTCTACCTATAGAAGGCAATGAAATGTAATATGATGTTCATAGCCAGATGTTGCGTCCCATTGAATGCTTTTGGACGTCACACGGATGCTACTGTCGACAGATCCAAAGCCCCAGCGTCAAGTCTCACCACAATTGCTAACCAAAATTTGACAATCAGAGCTTATTGACAACAAGTGAGAATTGCTTAAAGCATGCACAATGGTACCTAGGTAAGCACGGTGCACCATGACTGGCTCCAAAAACCACTTAAAATCTAGTGGAGGGGGCCTTAGCTGGCCCTACCTTACTTGTTCGGAAGACACCACCCACGGAGACCTTGGGATAGCCTTCATAGTCCATATACCTAACCACGCCCTGGACACGGAAAGAGAGACTGCAATATCAGATATAGGCGCCAAAAGTTGGTACCTTAGGCCTCATGGTGAATTTCCAACGCTTGTGAAACATCTTTTGAGACCACTGGATTACTTGGAATGTCTAAAAGCTATCTTGTAATGCCTTTCGAGTATCTTCTAAGGTGTCTGGCGCTTCTATTTTTTGACCATGCAAGACCAGCCGCATCATTTGCAGCTGGAAAAAGATAAGGTACCACGTGTGATGTGTGGACAGGAAAGTTTCAAGATCACAGTGCCCGGTTAACACTGCTTGCGTGATACCGCAATGCGTGATTGGACTGTTGAACAGATGAAAGATATTAGAGTACCCGAAACCTCTCAAACAAGCCTGATCTATCTCCGACAGCCCCAAAACTTAGACATGTCATCCTGCGGCAACCGAAACACCCTTATCATCATTTCAATGATCATGACACCACCAGTTAACGTCGTGTCGCCACAATGAGGAAGGCATGACCAACTGGGCACTTCTCAGCTGCCAGAGCTTCGGGTCGGCTCAGACTTGTCAAAGGCTACGTTGGGGAGGTATATAGCTGCATGCTGGCCTCCACGAAGTAAGGCAGAAAATCCATCCTTCTACACCACCTCCACCATCATTCCCCTAGCTTCATTTATTAACAGGCCAGGCTTCACATATCTACCTACCTTACGTCAATCTCTACAAGCCCGACATTCAACTGTCCAGCATGAGCTCTGGATCCAATCAAGCGAACCACGGAGTTCGCAGAACTCACGCTCCACACAATGGGCGGGAGACTACCGATCCAAACGCAGCAACATCGCGGCCTCCTATGGCCCCCAGAACCCAAGACACAAGGAGGTCGGGGTCTTCGGTTCCTGGAAGAGTGAACACGCCTCCTGTGGGGCATGATGCCAGAAACTATGACCAGACAGGAAGACGCCCGGCGAACGCAGTGTCGGTGTCCCTCATGCCCCCCCCAAACCCCGATTCTGGAAAGTCAGGGATGTCGGTTCCTAATAGACCCCCGCCGGCCCCCGTAGGGCCCCCCAACGACAACCCAGGACGGGCAACACCCACAAACTCGGCGGGTACAGCGCCGAAGTCCTTCCGCCCTCCCGGAAACCGCGGCACTAGAACCTCTCGGTCTTCGGCTCCAGGAAGAGCCTCGGTGCCCTCTAGAGGACCTTCTATGGAGAACTCTAGACGAGCAGTACCTATAAACTCAGGAGGGGGAGCCTTTCGTCAGGGCCGACGACACTAGGAACTCAGGGTCCTCGATTGCAGGAAGGGCAGCACCGCCTCCTGTTGGAACCTCCAAAACGGCAGGCTATCAGAACCCGAAGACCACCAACGTGGGCCATGGCTCACCGCCATCCACGAACCCCACGAACGCGAGAGCGGGAACTCCCAAACCTTCCACGGCTCCGGACTTCACGCAAGATATAGCCGGAGAGAAACTTCAGAAAATACAGAAAAAGGTAGCTGAGGCACTTCGTCGTCTTCAACCCAGCCACTTTCGCGAAGTCAGCGCGAGGCGCCTGCCGATGGGCATATTGACGGCAGAATTGGAGGTGCAAGACAAATTCATAAAGGATTACGCGAACCAGATACAGACTTGGCTCTCTGCTATGAAACAACAGGAACAGAAAGGTCTCAAGTCGTCTTTCATGACGCCGGAGGGGTTTATTTCTTTGCTGGACGGGATGAAGGGCGCATGCAATAACTTGATCGAGATTGCCGCAAGGTTGCCAACGATAATCTTTCGGAGACTTCAGGGACAGGGATTATCGGGGGGTCAGAGGAAGTCGATGAATAAATGGTGTGAATCTTTCTTAGTTTTGGAAGATACTCTCAACGAGAGATTGCGGGAAGTGGAGGAACTCACTAGACGTGTACGGAGTGGCATCCAGGGACGCCAAGGAGGACATCGAGGTAAGGTTTGAATGCAGGGTGGGTAACATAGGGGTTGCGGTAGGTACCTGATGTATTCGAGGAGGTTTTGGCAAGTCGGTAGAGTAGCAAGAGAATAGAGTGGACGGGCCCCCTCGTCAGAGCGAGCAATGGAATCCAATATAGAAATACCTACAGCAAGCATGATGTCTGTGCAGGTGCTTTATCGACGTAGGGTCATTAAGTTCTTAAGAGTTAGTTCCTTTTGATGACGTCCAAATCCCGCCTAAACGGGTCAACAACCCCTTAGATTTCGAATCCGGTTGGGTGTTTTGTGTGAAAGGCAAAGTGTTGAAATAAGACCGCGCCCGTAAAGAGCCTTTCTTTAGGAAGAGTGACAGAACACATAAAAGACTACCTAGGTAACGACGCCTGGCTAGAATGGGCATAGAGTGTACCGGCGACCGAAAAAAGGAAGCACGCCGAGGACAAAATGATTGGTACTGCAAGGTGGGAAGATACCCCTAGGATTCTAGCAGGCTTAAGACCGTCGTTGAGGGTCGCTCCAGCGAGAAAAGAGCGACTGATCTGGGGTCCTGCAGTATGTACTTTTTCTTTTGTTGACTCCCAATTGTTTGTTTACCTCAGGTACCTGACCGACCCACACCAGGATTCTGCCATCGTCTCAACTGCACCCACTTTTACTCTTTTCCACTTCACATTTCGCGGAAATCGCCCACCGCTGTTTACCTACTGTCACCACCTATTCTTGTCGCCCGCTGTCACCGTCCACTCTCACAAGCCTTAGGTTTGGAATGATCGGCAAAATCATTCTCTACGTCCTCTTAGCGTTGGTGTTGCTGCCAATTCTCCTAGCGGTGTAAGTCCGACCTTGTATCTGACTCGTTTTCACAAGTAGCGTCGACAAAACGTCAAGCGATTAATGGAGAAATCAATGCGCCCCTGCTCTAAATACAATGTATGGCTAACCACATTTTCATCAAGCTTTGCTGGCTTGTAATCGCAATCTTAACCTGGGATCACACCAACGACCCCACGACCCTCAACCTCGAACTCGACACCATGCACATGACCATCCTAGGCGCCGTCCGCCGAGCCGAACAGGCACACGGCAAACTGATGAGGTCCCCCAAGAATCAAAGCAGCTTCACCGAGATTTCCTTGGAGGTGGCTACCTTGTGGAATATGGAGGTTGGCATTACCCGGAGGATTCAGCACATGATGGAAAATATCTGCCACTCGAAGGCATACTACTACTACGATGCGATTCTGCTTGACAAACTCATCAGACTTCACCAAGATCTGGCTGAACTTTGCGAATGGGAGCTCAAGATCGCAGTCGAGGTGTCCAAGAGGTTTAATGGTCTGGAGAGAGATGGCGGGGCCTTTGAAAGATCGATGGAGACCTTCAGAGAAGGAAAGGCGTTCCACGAGCTGAGCGTGGTGGTTCTCAAACAGAGGGTTAGCAGTGTGCGAAATGCATACTACCTCCCAAAGCGGGACCTGCGGGCTGCATGTTGTCAATGTTGAAGGTTGTTGTCGCACGCTAGTAACATTCGACTGTTTGCCCGGGCAACATTGACATCAGCTCGGTTTTGTATGGTGCTTTGGACGGTATGTGAGAGCTTGGGGTGTTTGAGGACTTTGTGGAAACAACTAGGTAATTGGGCCTACGTGTGGTTTGGACAGCGCATATATGGAAGGTTGGGGAATGAGGGAACAATCGTTAGGAAATAAACAGGCCAGATCTCTGTCTGTAAGGTAGGAAACAAACTACCTGGATTTGTTTACATCGCCTATAAGAAGTTGTACCTGAATCTCATTGATTTATTCTCTCAAAATCTCCCTAATTCTTTCAAAAACTAAAAGCATTCAAAACAACGCGTGCCGCCGTTGCCCTCATCACCTGTTTCTGAAATAGTTGAGACCGCGCAATATGCCCCTACGACGAACCACCACCCATGCGAGAATGAGTACGCCAACGCCAACTCCATACCCAACCCCAGACCATGGTGTCACGGCGAACGGGAAATGAGTGAGAATTCTACCAACACGACCCCAATCGCGAAAACGGTTATACCGGATCTCGGGCAGTTTCACACCCGCCCTCTGCAACTTTCCCACCATGACAGTTCCGATTGCCCCTTGGTTATCTATCATGATCTTCGTCTCCCCAAATTCCTCCCAGCCCATGTCCTCGGCGAAGAGGCATTGGGCAAAATCGATGTGGAGCGGCCGCAAGGTTTCCCGCTGTACAACGACGTTGCGCGGCTGGCAGTCCGTGTTGATGACGCCTGCGTCGTTGATGTATCGGGCTGCGTCTACAGCCTGCTGGATGATGCTGTGCCACTTGTGCTGTGGGACGTTGGTGCTGCCGAGGTCAGTGAGGTTGAATCCGTCGACGTATTCCAGGAGAACACCTGGGATTTGGAAGTATTCAGGGCGAAGCGTCGGATTGTTGTCGTCACTGTTGTGTGGATCTGGCGACGGTTCTTTCACCGTTAGGTACACCTGCGCGAAGAACCTTGGGATATACCGGCCCTGGAAATGTGAAAGCGTTGCGTAGGCGCGCGTCTCGTCTTCAAAAAGCTGCAACGCCTTCCACTGCATGATCCCCTCCTTCTTTCCCTTCTTCACACGCATCTCCTCCTCCGTTCTCGGTGGCCTCTTTCCCCTCCCCCTCCCCTCCACCCCAGCAGCACCCTCATTCTTATCATTCTCGTCGTCGCTGCTATCCGGATCAGTCTCGCTGTCCGTGTCAACCGTAATCCCTTCGTCCTCGAGCCGAAGCTGCTCATGAAGAAAGGCGAACAGCGCAGGTGCCTTGCCATCTCGAACGTATTCACACCACGCACTCTCCGCATCATCATCGTACACCGGGTTGATTCTCCGCCGGACACTGGGAGCGAAGCGCCGATCAAACATTTTAAGAATCGCTAGTCGCGTACACCCGGAGCGGGCATCCTCGAAGGAAACTTTCATCACCACGGACATGGTGGGGGCGGATGCGGGCTCCAAAATCATGACGGTGAGCTGCTGCTCTGGCACCGCCCAGTCGCGCCCGCTTTCAGAAACTGCGAGGGACAATTGGCTCCCTTCAGCGTAAAGGGTCTCCATGGTTTCGTTGAATTGCAGTCTGTAAATTGTGATGCAAGGGACTTGTGCTGCGCGAGGAATGGGGGCGTCTTTGTGATGCCTCACAGGACAGGGTGTAGTTGGAAGATTCATGTTAAAATGGCAAGGGCGCTTATCTGTTTTATAACCCTTTGGCTGGGCAAAAAGCCAAAAATCGGTGGGGCGGAATGCACAAAGCTGGTACCACCAACTTTGTGCAAATCTATATTGAATTCCAATTCCATTGCTCGCTCGGAAAGAGGGACCCGCCTACTCTATTACCTACCGTAGGTAGGTAGGTCACCATTCTGATTCAACTCCAGTCCAAAAATATCCCGAATTACCCATGTTGTCCACTCTAGACTCAAGCCGGTTCCAGCCGCTCTCCTCAAGCAGAGCTCTTACAGCACCTTCCACTCCCAGTCTCCTCATCACCCTCTTCGATCTAAGAGCCTTTCATTATCAGCTACTGCTAGGAACTCTGCATTCCATCCTAAGGCGCTGTGTTTATGACGAGCTGGCCTGACAATTAGTCGAAAAACCAAGTCAGATTACAGGTATCAAACGACTAGGTTTTAACTCAAGGTACCTATCTGTCTTCTTATGGCTTATTACTATCTTTTACCACCTCAAAAGTATCTTTTGAGGTGTTTTCGATATCCGCCAATGCCTATTGACTGTCTTTTAAGGCCTATTAATTGTGTTTCAAGGCCATATTCGCCCTTTGCAGTGCCATCATCAGACTATTCTCGGAACCCGATGCCATGCAAGAAGTTGGTATATTGTGTCAAGTGGTGCCGTTTTCTTCATGGTAGTTCAGAGAAGTGAGAATTTAGAGAGCCTGCGAGAGAATTTCAGATGCCTTTTATTGGACATGTAAGGGAACTATATGGAAGTCAACGATAAGATTGCGCCACGCGGCAAAGTGCTCTAACCTGGAGCGCTGCCAAGGTCTGATTTTGAGATTGGCGCCAAACACTAAGTCGCCGCTGCTATATACCTTACCTCTTGTAACATGAGATATCAGGTCTTTGGTTGTCGCTAGGTACTCAACGGGGCGAAGAGCAGATCATAGTTGCTGTCACCGCTGTTCCCAGTTGCTCCTTGGGCCTGCCACTCGCACTTTCCAACCCACTAGGGCTCATGAGCACTTCGGACGAGGGCAAACTCGGGTCTTGCCTTTAGATACCTGGGCTTAAATAAACAAAGAGCTTAATCGATGTTCAAAAACTTGCGATTTTCCACTCACAATTTTCAAATCAAATTTAACAACGACTCACATCATCATATTTTTTTTTGCTTCATCAATAACCACTCGCCTCTACCTATCCAACAATGGCACCCATGCGGTTTTCCCAACTGAAGACGAAAACAATCCAATACAAAACTCCAGTAGTGTTTGTCCATGGCGACCACCAGACCGGCAACGTCTGGCTTCACAAGGCTGACGGCACGCCTGGGTGGGCTCCTCGATTCGCCGAAGCTGGATTCACAACCTTCATCGTCCACCGTCCCTACCACACTCCCGGAAGCAATGAACAACCTCCCGGCTGTGAGCAATACGGGGTTGTAACCAAAGATATACCGAAAGCGGCGTGGCAAAAGTACCACACAGCTCCTCGGACCAAACTGGACAAAGTGCACTGGCCGGCTGTAGAGACTCACTGCATGTGGGAAGGGGTATGTGCATTCTTTTCGCGAAAATATCACAAGAACCAGCGACTAACAAGGTTGTGTGTGTCCGCAGACCGGCAAAGCAGGAGACCCCAAATTCGAAAAGTTCTACGCAGGTACGGTACCGGAGTACCTTGACCCCCAAGAACAGCAGTACATTGGCATGGCAAATCTAGCGGGTTTCTTGAAAAGGCTCCCCCATCCAGCGATCCTCATCGGCCATGGAAGCGGCGCAACGATTTCATGGTTGGCAGCGGACTCAGCGCCTGATTGTGTTGCCGCCATCATCGCAATTGAGCCAACGGGCCCACCGTTCACCAACGGATGGGTCAAGCAAGACGGCAAACAAATCTTTGTCCCCGACTTTCCAGATCCCACGACCCTCCCCTTGCCTAGTATCCGACCATACGGCTTGTCCGACATTCCCATGGGCTTCGTCCCTCCACCTGTAGCCCCAAAGGACTTTACTCGGGAACTCCTTCAGGACTCTGGATATGTTGATGGCGTTGGCGGGGAGGAAAGGTTTCAACCAATCCCATTTATCCAGTCGATCGATCCCGCAACAAAAGCTCCTTGTTACCTTCAAGATGACCGGTACGATCCCGTTCGCAAGCTGCCCAATCTCCAGCAGATCCCGCAGTGTGTGGTTACCGCTGGTGCGAGTCATCATGGGGGATATGATTATGCGACTGTTGCTTTTCTGAGGCAGGCTGGGGTGTCGGTGACGCATTTGAATCTGGGGAAGGATTTTGGGATTGGGGGGAACGGGCATATGCTTATGCTGGAGCAGAATAGTATTGAGATTGCGGACCAGATGATTAGATTGGCTGTGAGGGCTGCGGATGGTTCGAGGGATAGGCCGAGGCATCGGTATCTGGCTCCGGTGGCTGTGATGTCTGAGAAGAAGGAGGGAAAAATGCCGGAGATTGGGAGGCCGTTTGAGTTACCGGAGGATGTTCCGCCTGGTCGGAGGTTTAGTAGGGGTTTCCGATCACTTAACACTGCTAACAAAGCTTAGTATATACTGTATGGGTAGCCCCCGCTATGGTAGGTATAAATTTTATCTCGAAGCTTACCTACCTAGGTATTTGATAGAGGTAGCTAGGTAGTTTCAAAGAGAGTTTATGACTGGGAAAATTAAGAAGCAGTGACCTGGATGATGGTAGTCAATGCTCTGACTGAGGTCCAGGTGATGTGTGTTTGTTCATGGTGACAGATTTCACTGGTGAGTTTGATCTCATCATCTCAGTGTACACGGCATGGGCGTCCGAGAGAGAGAGGCTTATCAAGTTGATTGCACAGCCGTATCACTCGTGTACCTGTCCGTTGTACGGTGTGCCGGGCCGCTATTTTTCCGGGGAATAGGTAAGGTCAGGTATGTTTAGGTTCATTTCTTCATGGCGCGATTATTGGATTTGCGTGACTAGGTACGATAACAACATCCCTATTATTCCGCCCCTCCCTCATCATATCTCTGGCAGGTGACCTTGGAGTTTCAAGTCTCACATCACACAAACACGTCATCTCCAACGTGATTTTTCTTCTTCTTTTCTTGTGGGCGTTGTATTGTGGTTCAAATCACACGCTGCTATTCCCTGACACCCTTGAAAAGTTTGGACTCGGTTCAACGGAATATATTACAGTCATCGACACCTCGCCTTTTCGTCTGAATTACAGGTTTCACCGAAACATGCAAAGTTGCCGGGATTTTACGGAAACAGCTTAGGTAAGGTAAGGTAATCGACAAGACACCATCAAGGAAGGAAAGGGGAGACGAAAAAGATGTCGCGTTATTGTGACCCACCACCCTCGCCGTCGCCGTCTTTGATTATGTATTCACCCAACTCTCCTGATGGCCGTGATTCTGCCGAGGTTTTGGCAGAAGAGGATGGCTTTCTTGCCGTGAGTTTCACCCTTCCCTCTCCCTCTCCCTCGCCTTTTCTCCTCCTCCTCTACTAACCAAACGCGCAACAAAGCCTCTTCCCGCTAGGCAAAGAGCCACCGCCAGTGACCACGCCAACGACCATCACGTCGGACTCCCCCCGTCGATCTACCAGGATTTAGATTACCACACCTTTGACACTGGCTACGTGGATACAACCGAGGGTGGCGGTGGTCATCAGTATCATGGGGACGAGGAGTCGCAGCAGCATGGGGGGTTGGAAGAAGAGGATGGCAGACACTGGGTGGATAACAGGATTGGCGCGGTGGTCATGTGGATCGTCGCTTTGCCGCTGGTTCTGGCTGCGTTGTTTGTTTGGTTGGATTTGTTTGTTTTGAAGGGGAGGGCTGGGCCTGGGGGAGGGGGGGATTGATCATTGGGGTTGGTAGTTCACTGAATTACACTGCCTTTCCTTTTACCGCTTTTTGTAGTCTTAACTAGTAGCCTTGATGGCCGTTTTGTTTCTGATTTAGAAAAAAAGATGATTTCTAAACCAGCCAGTGGGCCGCAAAAGCAGATAAAAGCAGGGCCAATTTTGGAGTGGAGAGTCTAACAGAGGCGGAATCTCCTGGAGGGTGATCAACGCTGGAACTCTCATTTAGCTCAAGTCATACACATTCACAACTCATCCCTGGTATCTAACCTCTTGTCCAGCTCCTCATTCACCGCCGCCAAGTGTTCATACACAGGCGCGTCCTCCCCCAGACCCCAAGCAAACACCCCTCCCAGCCTCTTCTTATCCACCAAAACCGGAAACTTCCTCTTGATGGCATCGCCCGTATCGAAAGTCCACCAAATATCCACCTCCTCATCCCAGTAGTAATACCCCCCCTGTTCCTCATCATACCGCCCCTTATCAATAGCTTTCGTAAACGAGCTCGCCACCTCGTCCGGCACAGGATCGTGCCATGAGAACGCCCCCGCCTGTCCCAAGTCTGCGCCGGTTGATGGCTCCTCCATGAGCACGGTAGGACATCCGATTGGGTTACCGAGGCACTCCTCGTGCTGGGTGCGGAAGTACTTGACGTAAAACGCGAAACCTAGGTTAAGTTCCTGGGGCGCGGCTCCAGCGGCGATGTAAGCGTCGATGGCCTCGAGACTGAGATCGATACCGGTGTGGTGCTTGGTCACTGTGTCCCGACGGTTCATCAGGTCGTATGTCATGACGTTGAGGAAGTCGAGGTGCCTCATGATTCGGGGGACGGTTTCTCTTGTGAAGGCGAGCATGTCGCGTTTGAGACCTGGGACAGCGGCGGAGATGATGGTGTTTGGTCCTAGGGCGGCGCGGAGTTCGGCGAGGAGGAGGGGGTAGGCTTGGATTTCCCAGGCTTTGGAGGAGTTGGGGACTTTTTTGTAGTCTTCGCCGTTGCCGCTGTTGGTGGTGGTTAGACAGATGATACGTCTTGTCATATGGAGAATGGATGGGGCTTACCCTGGATACTCCCAGTCGATATCAACACCGTCGGCCCCAGTAACTCTCACCATGCTCGCCACGTTCTCGGCGAAGGTCTTTCGTGTTTCGTCGGTTAGGGCGGCTACGGAGAAGCCGATGGTGTCGCCCCAACCGCCAATCGCGATGAGCACCTTGGTTTCTTTGGGGAACTTTTCTCTGACTTCTTCGACGGTGGTCCAGAGCGGCCAGTCCATTCTGCCTGGCTGGTTGAAGGCGCCGGGGCTCATGAAGGCAACGGCAACATGGGTGACGTGCTTTAACTGATCAACCGGGGGTGTGACTGGGTGTTGACTGAGTACAACGATTAGTTGGAAGTGAGCTTGAGAGCATCGCAGAACAGACATACCCAGTGTAGTACATGATGCATCTCAGCGGTCTCTTGGTAGTGAGGTTGAGTGCCATTGCTAGAGATAAGCACCATAGCAAGAAGTACCAGCTGGGCCTCATATTCACGAGGTTCACTGTTGATTGCTGATGATATTGATACTAGATTTGCAACTGTAGAAGAACAAGGTAGCAGTGAGTGCCTGTGGAAGTTGCTTTGGAGAGAAATGACAAGTCATGAATTCTGAAGGAACTAAACTACATAAATTCACTAGCAGTTTGTTCTTTCCATATGGGCGTCTTGCCTGTGCCGTGTAACAACCACTGGTCAGGCCTGTCTCTGAGTGAGAGAGAGAAACTTGGTTGGAGACTGAAGTGACGAAATCATCCCAAGGAGAAACCCCCCAACCTGTCGCAAAGTGGTCTGTGCATTGCCAGGGGTTCAATCCATGGATCCACTCCCCTGTTGCCCCGTTGAACCCCAGACTCCACATCCAATGCCAAGACCCCGCTAAAGCCACCCCTGGAGCTCCCAAAATTTTCGCGATTGGCAGCAGGTCTGCCTTTTCAACACGTCAACTTCTCTACAATGCTCGAAAACCTCTGCACCCTCCCGCTCTCGGCCGATCTGTTTACTCAGGTCTTGCACCCGTCTGAGCCGTTGCTCACTGTCGGCCTGGCCAGCGGCAGAGTCGAGACCTTTCGCCTACCAAACAACGACGACGACGACGAGGACGACAATGGCCGGAGAAGCAGCACCAGCAGCGGGCGCGGCATGATTAAGAGCCTATGGAGCACCCGCCGCCACAAGGGCAGCTGCCGGCATCTCGCATACAGTCATGACGGCTCAGGTCAGTTCATGTCTTGCCATTGACTTTTCTCGACGATTCAGAACTGACAAGTTGATTTTCGTGTCATCAGCCATGTACTCCGCCGGCACCGACTCGGTAGTCAAACACTTCTCCCCCGAGACCGGCAACGTCATCTCCAAGATCGGTCTCCCTCCCCGAAACAGCGCGACCAGCACAACCGATTGCCCCGCCATCCTCCACGTCCTCTCCCCCCAAACCCTCCTCCTCGGCACCGACTCTGGCGGTCTCTACATCTTCGACCTGCGCGAAAACGGCAGCCTGAACCCCAAGCCGGTGCGCAAACATGTGCCCCACGCCGATTACATCTCCAGCATCACCCCCTTGCCAGCCTCAGCCGAAAGTACCTCTGGATTCCCAAAGCAGTGGGTGTCCACCGGAGGCACCACCCTCGCCGTGACCGATCTCCGACATGGCATCGTCGCCACCTCGGAAGACCAAGAGGACGAACTGCTCTGCTCCACCATCATCCCGACTGGCCTCGGCCCCAAGAAGATGCGCAGCAATGCTGTCGTGGCGGTCGGTACCGGCAATGGCATCTTGACACTGTGGGATCGCGGCGCGTGGGATGATCAGCAAGAGCGCATCAACGTCGCCGGTGGACGCACCAAGAAGGACGGTGAAAGTCTGGACGCGATTGTTCGCGTTCCTGATGAGCTTGGCTGGGGAAAGAAGGTCATCGTCGGTGTTGGTGACGGCAGCTTGAGCATCGTCGATCTCAAGAGGCGTGAGGTTCAGGGCGTGCTCAAGCACGACGAGGTCGAGGGTGTTTCAGCCTTGACGTTTGACTACCAGAACAGGCTTATCAGCGGTGGCGGGAGGACGGTCAAGGTTTGGGCCGAGTCTGGAGATGATGAGGAAGAGGAGGAAGAAGAGGAGGAAGAAGTGGGGACTAGTGGCGGCTTCAAAAGGCCGGCTGATAGCGATTCTGATGACGACGACGACGACAGTGAAGATGAGCGCCCGAAGCAGACGAACAAGAAGCAGAAGAAGGGGAAGGGCAGTCAGGCTAGGGCTGTGGCTTTCCCGGGCTTGGACTGATGGATGGCAAGTTTTCAGGTAGTTTGTAGACTCAGGGAAAGGGGCCAAGGGAATCGGCCGTTTTGGACGCCCTGAAAACTGACATTTTTGGTAGCCAGGCTGTTAACGTTTGGACAGGGCGCTGCTCTCTCCTACTACGTCCATCGCGTCTTGAAGGACCGACTTCACTATTATATGGCACAGAAAACTGGAAGTAACAAGCCGCGGCCAGGAATGTCTTGGACGGGTTTCGGTCAGAGAAGCCATTGTAGGAATAACACGAAAAAGGTGGGCATGGTGTTAGTGATCCTTTCGGTCTCTGCGCTGACTGGCCATCAAACTCTGGTACCGTTCATGGAAACTGATCAGCCTCACAGTAGAAGATACGTAAATAAGCTGTAGACTCATGGTAATCAACACTTCTTTTCACTTGTCAAAATCGACATCTATCTATTGTTTCAAACCCTCGGTCTTGAATAATCAAGCTCTCTCACCCGCCGCCACACCTCCCGAACTGTCCTTTCCTGACCCTCCCTTCCCGACTCTGTCTTGCTTGGGCCGGCTGGTCTACAGTATGTCAGTTAGCCTTGTTCAAGTGACAGAGAACAAACATGAAGCGTTATCACTTACCGAATAGCAAGATACAACCTACTCCCCAACCCCACCTCTTCTATCTCCGCCGTGTCTGGATCCTCCGGCGGGTTCGCCGTTGTCACCAACCCGCCGGCCTCTTGGAGTATAGCGATCCCAGCCGCCACATCCCTATCCCATCATTATGATCAGTCAACCACCCCCTTGCAATCCCTTTTTTTTGGGGTAGGTAGGAAAAAAACTCACCACTCCCAACACCCCCCCTCCCACCAAACATCAACCCCCCCCATCGCCGTATACGCCAACCCCATCGCCGCGCTCCCAAGACTCCTCACCCCCTGCACCATACCCCCACTTTCTTTCGCCATATTCACAAAACTTTCGACTTTCCTGTATAAATTCCCATCAGGAACATCTCTTCTGTCTTTGCCCCACTCACAGGCAAAGATACAACCTTGTGGTGCGTTCTCCGGCATCGGGGGAATGGTTGGATTTCGAATGAGGGGGAGGGGGGTGGTTTCGTTGAGGTAAGCCCCGCGGCCAAGGCAGGAGGTGAAGAGCTGGTTGAGGAGGGGGGCGTTGATTACGCCGATGATTGGGCGGCCAGAAACTAAAAGGGAGATGGAAACGCAAAAGATGGGGAAGAGGTGGGTGTAGTTTACGGTGCCGTCTAGGGGGTCTATGCACCAGGTTGGGGTTGGGGTGGGGGAAAGGCAAGGGGAGAGGGGGGTAGTTTCTTCGCCTATGAAGCTGTAAGGGGGGTGTTAGATTTCTGGGGGGATGGGGGGTAAAGGGGGGGGGGGGAGGGGGAAAAGGTACTTGTGGTGGGGGTATTTTGCTTCGATGGAGGTTTTGATGAAGGTTTCGACTTCTGTTGGGGGGGGGGGGGGTTAGTTAGTTTGATGAAATGTGGGAGAGAGGGGAGGGGGGAGGGAGGGGGAAACAGACCTTGGTCGGTTTTGGTTACAATGTCTACTGAGCTTTCCTTCTCCTCGACATCGAGGGTGGTTGTTTGGGGGCCGGCGAAGCGAAGCTGGGCAGCTTCGAGAAGGAGTTTTCCCGCGTCTTTGCCTAGCTGGATGGCGAAGGCGTAGATGTCGTCGAGTTCTTTTTCGGTGAGGGGGTTTGTCGTCATGGTTTTGGTTTGGTTGAGCCGTTTCGAGATAAAAAAGAAAAACAAAGGTGGTGAAGGGGAAGGTAGAGAGTGGTGAATGGAAGAATGTCAACAGTTCATAGTAGCACGGAATACTTTGAGAGTGGAAACTGGGTCTATCTCAAGCCGAATCTAGGTATCTAACCAATTCCGCTGGAGATAAAGATGAACCGCCACAAGCCGAGGGTGTTATCCACTCCCTTTGCTTCTGGCGTTACGTATGTACTTTGCCTTTTAGTCAGGGGGTTGAAATCGAGAGGGGATCCCAAGCAGAGGGTTCCCCGGATTTTAGACGGGGGCGTTTGTTCTCCATTTTCCCATCTCGCTCGCGTTTTTCATCACCCCCTGTACCTGACACCCCCGGAAAGTCAAATCTGCTTTTCCCAGATATCCGGGTCATGTTTCTCAAAGGGAATGCACAAGATGGAATGAATTCCGCACATGTTTGTTGAGCCGAGGTCGCGGTGGTGGCCACAGGGGTTCTCGTGGAGGAGTATCGTTGTTGGCTAAGTGTTTACCCGGGTAGGTGTGGAGTATGCATACCTGGTACCCAGTTGTAAGTCCTCGTGATGATGACCTCACACCATCCGGGGGAGAACGTTCAACCAGATTTGGTATTTGTATTTCCGTGGGCATGACGCGCATTAGCTTGATGTTGTCGAGTGGGTGGTATCTAAAGAGGCCCTGAGGCGCATATCGATTCACACCCCCTCCAAGTCACCGCGGGAGCGCTGGGAAAAGACATCACCAGGCCCCCAGAGTGCCGCCGTGTTGTTGAGTTTTCGATGGTGGGTAAATAGTATATGAATTTACCTCTCAGTCCTATTATTGTGCATATCCAGTGGTCTCCCGTACACCTCAGCTCACGTCTTTGTCTATCTCCCCCCTGAACCCCTGAATCCTGCTCCTTCTCACCAAAACATCCCCACCAACCACCACCATGCCCCGCCGCATCCTCCTCATCAACGGCCCCAACCTAAACCTCCTCGGCAAAAGAGAGCCTCACATCTACGGCTCAACCACCCTCCCCGACATCGAAGCCCAAGCCCGCCAACAAGCCAGCTCGCTCGGCGTCGAGATCGAGACCTTCCAGTCCAACCACGAAGGCGCCATCGTCGACCGCATCCAGGAGGCTGCCGGCTGGGGACCAAATACCACTACCCAAGAAACCGACGCCCCAAGAAAAAAGGTGTCTGCCATTATCATCAACGCCGGCGCTCTGACGCACACGAGCGTGGCGATTCGGGATGCGCTTGCTGCCGTGGCGATTCCGTTTGTTGAGCTTCATGTATCTAATGTTCACGCGAGGGAGCCGTTCAGGGCGCAGAGCTACTTGAGTGATAAGGCTGTGGCGGTTATCTGTGGGATGGGGGTGTATGGGTATACGGCTGCGATTGAGTTTGCGGCGAGGCATTTGAGGATTGAGGGGGAATAGGCGTTGCTGTACTAACGAAGGGTGAGGTAGGAGAACAACAGAGAAAAAAGTCACACTTGAAATTTGGTCTTGCTTTACAGAGTTGCGTCTGAATATTGTCTATACGTCCAAAAGCCCGTTTACATGAAAGAAAACAAATCACCCTCATCCTCTGGCCTTAATGCCCAATAAACCGCCCTCTAAACTCCAAAAACACCAACAGATGCTATAAATACAACCTCCCTACAAAGAAGGCGACATTGCCAACATTCTCATCGGCTGCTGCTGATGCTGCTGCTGCTGCTCCCGCTCCCTCTCCCTCTCCCTCACCGGCACCTCAACACAAATCTTCATATCCCTCACCAGCTTCCCCCAACTCACCCTCCCCCTCCTCGCCAACTCCTCCACCACCCCTCCCCCCCTCTCCCCCATCCTCCGATTAAACAACTCCAAACTAACCCACCCCTCAAACCCCAACCCCTTAAAAATCGCCCACGCAATCTCTTTCACGGGTAAATACCCCCCCTCCCCATAAAACAACCTACAATTCCTCGACCAGCTCATCCTCGCCGGTTGTGTCTCTACCCAAAACTCATGCCCCTCCACCAAAGCCTCCCCCAACCTCTCCGCATCCACAACCTGCACATAAAAAACCTTCTCCCTCCTCACCCTCTCCACCAACCTCCCCATCGACTTTCTTACCTCCTCCTCCCCCCCGGGCTTACACCCCCCCATCACCGTCGGATCAGCAAAAATCCTCCCCGCAATATTAAACGTATCCAAACAAACCCCAAAATTTTCCCGGTCTACCCGTTCCACAACCTCCCAGCTCTTCTCCCAGGTATCCACCCTCGTGCTCCAGCAAAGCGCCTCATAAACAAACCTCACCTTTGGCTCCGCTCTCAAACCCCTATCCGCCACCTCTCTCAAATCCGACACAATCAGATCCATATCCTCAGTAACTTCTTCTGCCGGGAGGAAGTTAGCCGGGATTTGTATCATGTCCGTGCCCAACTCGTGGGCAAGGTCGATCCAGAAATCAAGCTGCTCCAGCCGGCGGTTGTGCTCCTCGCGGTTGACGAGACCGTCGTATTGGCTGAATGGTTGGAGGCAGATGATTTCGATGTTTCTGGCCTGGCACATACGGCGGATCTGGCGGGCGGCGAGGAGTTGGGCGGGGGGGGAGGGGCCAGAGGGGGAGGGAGTTTCCGAGGTGAGGAGGTAGGCTACGTCGGCGAGGTCCTCGTGGAAGAGCTCGAGGCCTTGGTAGCCGTGTTTGTGGGCCATGTCGAGTTTGTGGGTGAGGGTGTGGCCGGCGTAGCAGCGGCCTAGGGACATGGATGTGATGGCGAGTTTGGAGGGCATTTTTTTGTTGGGGGGTGGTTTGGAATGTTGTGTGTGTGTGTGTGTGGTATAGACAGATGAACTTGAGTGTAGTGTTGAGGTTTGAGGAGAGAAAGTATATAGATCAAATGTGTGTGTGTAAGAGACAAGAAGAGCCCTTGATTGGCAAGATATAATTGTGATATCTTGAGGGTCAGGTGGTGACCGTGGCTAAGAAGATGATGTGTGTATTTTAAAAATGCACTTCCGAGGTTCAACGTCTCAGAACTGGAATGATGAAAAAGGTGAGAGGTGGAGGACGAACGGGGGGGGAGGTAGAGGGGCATATTAATACCCCCCCTCGCTCGCTCGAGGGAAGAACCCAAGAGGGAGGTGTGAAGATAGTAGAAGTCGTAAGAAACAAAAAAAACAGTCACGCTATGAAAAAAAGATGGACCTTGCCCTCTTTCTGACAGACGCCGCCCCCCCCGCCATCGAAACCGATCCTGACTCCAGATGAAAAACACCATTGGGTCCTCCTCCCCAGTCACAAAACAAGGAACGCGATAAGGGGTGACTAGGGGATCAACATGCGTGGCAGGTTCATTCCGCCCGTTTGTCCTACCTGTCAAAAACCGAAATAAAAAGTTTTACTCCTCGGGAAGTCTCTCCGGAGGTTTTCTTTTTGTTTTTTTGTGAGTTTGTCTCACGTCGAACTGCTCGATCCCGGCAGTACTATGCCGCGAGACATGATCGATGGCCCCGGGTTGCAGATCTTGACCACGAATCCGAACCTGGCTGTCAATGTGCAGCTCACTATAACTGACAGGCGAAAAGCAGCAGGAGTCCCGCTCGCCGCCTTTTCCCTTTCAACCTTGACTCCCACAAACCGGCGGCGTGGCCGGGGTGAGGCGGGGCGTTCAGCGGTGTGTATGTACAGTAAGGTCAGTGCTGAGAGATACGTGTAATCCCGCTCCCGTTTTTGTGTGAAGTGAGTGAGCCGCCAAAAAAAGCAAAAGCCCAGATTGGGGCGTCCGGGCCGAAGATAAGCGAGAGAAATAAATACAGTAAGAGAAAAAAAAAGATGGATGATGCTTCTTCCCGCTTCAAGCCGTGATTGTGCCGTGATTTGTGTGTGTGTAGAGCTCACAAACACAGAGAGAGTGTTGGAACTGTCAACTGCCAACTGCCAATAGGGATGAACCGACGTCAACTGTGGAGAAGGTGTGGGGTTTAACGTTAGTGGGCCACTCTCAGTGAAGGGGGATAAATCTTTACGCTGACAAGCCCAGGAACAGAGGCTGGAGAGGATGCGAAGCAAACACATGCAACTTTTCGTGTGCCACCTTGCACCATTTGCTTTTCCCGCTGCCCTGGGTCTCTACCGATTCCGGAGTTCAAGAGAAGAGACGACATGAACTTGCCAAAACCCGATGTACGCTCCCCTCAAGCACTCTGGGGGTAAACGTCGTTCCGTGAAATTGTAGATCCAATCCAGAACTCCTCAATTCTTTATCACTTCCTGTCCAAGCAGTCAATTATCCTTCTTAATAATCCCCCCCGGTGTCACCGCCTCTTCTCACCCAGTGTCTTACGATCATCATCATCATCATCATCATCATCCCCAACAACAACGACAACTTAGACCCTTGCTGTTCTTTTTTTATACCAAAACTTGTCTTACCAACCGCTTTGAGCTTCTGGAAACGACTCTGCATACCGCCTCCTTTCCCCAGTGTAACCCAAGTACACACCGTGGGTTACTCACCAAAAAAATGACAACCACAAGCACACTCACCATCACACCACCGCTCCTGCAGCACCCACCACCATCATCACCACAAACCCTCGACCTATCCTCCCTCGACCCCCGGATCCACACCCTCACAAAACATGGCTTCCTCTTCGGCAAAAAGCTCGCCGCCTCCATGTCCCCCCTCCTTCACGATGTAGTCTACCAAAACCTCAACCTCAACTGGGCCCAGCTCCGCCTCGACTCCGACGACATCCACCTCTTCCTCGACCTCGTCCAAGACCCCAAATTCTACGGTATGCCATCCCACCCCTATTAAAAAAATATCTAAAACTGACATTCCCCCCCAGGCGCATCAATAACCATGCCCAACAAAGTCTCCATCATCCCCCACCTCAACCACCTCACCCCCGAATGCCTTGACATCGGCGCCTGCAACACCCTCTACCTCCGCCCCGACCCCTCCAACCCCTCCCGCCGCCTCCTCTGCGGCGCAAACACCGACGTAATCGGCATCCGCGAATCCTTCCTCCAAAACATCCCCTCCCCCCGCACCACCTACGAAAACCGTCCAGCCATGGTCATCGGCGGAGGCGGCGCCGCCCGCTCCGCAATCTACACCCTCCACCAGTACCTCTCCGCCACCAAAATCTACCTCGTCAACCGTGACCCCGCCGAGGTATCCGCGGTGATAACCGAGTGCACCTCTCGGGGTTACGGCGATAAGCTCCTCCACGTCGAGACCGTCGCCCAAGCTGAGCAACTAGAAGGTCCGGGGGCCATCGTAGCGTGTATTCCCGATCTCCCCCCCGTGACGGAAGGGGAAAAAACCGTGAGGAGGATCATCGAGGTGATGCTCGAAAAGGAGCACAAGGGTGCCATGTTGGAGATGTGCTATAACCCGAGCCCCTTCACCGCGCTGGGGAGGATGGCCGAGGGGGCAGGGTGGCGGGTGATTTTGGGGACCGAGGCTATGATTTGGCAGGGGATTGAGCAGGACAAGTACTGGACTGGGCTTGAGGCGAGCGAGCTGCCTGTGAAGGAGGTGAAGGAGGCTATTGCTGCTAGGCTTGCTGAGTTGCAAAAGGCGTAGATTGCCATCTGTTGATATAACTTGAAGGGAGGGAAATTTGCTTGATACCACAAGGGGGTTGGATGATGATTAGACATGGTGTGCTTGGGGCTGTATATAGGATATAAATTTCATTGTAAATGGCTGGAACTAAAGTTCGATTGCGACGCCTCAAAATGGTGTAATTTGTTGGCTAACTTAACCAGGTACGTCCTGGACTAAAAAAAACTGGCACTGCAAAGGGGGAATACAGTATTGAAAGATAGTAAATAGGCTTTAAAAAGTATCGAGAATATCTTAAAAGATACTTTTAACGTATAAAAAGATAGTGATAAGCCCTAAGATAGTTAAAAAGCCTTTTCTACTATTCTTGAGGTGTGATCCTGGCTTGCAGTACCAATTACCTATTTTGTCCATGGCGTGCCAGGTCGAAAATATCCTGAAATTGTAGGCTTAGATCTATAAAGTTGTTGTCTCCTGGTCTTCATCCATCGAGCGCACCAAAAAGAGTATCGGGAGTTGGGCAATGTGTTCCCATCACTTCTATTATATAGAGACTGAGCGGAACGTAATCGACAGCATTCTCGTCTCTTTTGCCCCTTCATCAAGTGACCAAGATCTATTCGTACCCGTTGAATCTGCTCCTGAATATTTCCGTCGTGTCACACCCAGGGCCGTATCCTAGATTCAGCATGAACTGGGGGTCGACTTCGATAGAGTCAGTGCAATCAGTGGCGGCCATGTCGTCCAGAAGAGCATCGTAATCAGGCCCCCCATAGCCTATAGGAGGGTGGGAATGCTGCATATCCACGCCCACGTTTGGTACGCCATAACTCATGACTGGCCCAAAGCCTCCATGCAGGTTTCCCGTAGCGGGCGGGTGATGGAACTGTTGATCATAGGTGCTGCTCATCCTTCGAGGATGACCAGCCCCGTAAAGACTGGACGTCGTTATCGATAAGGGAGCTAAGCCTGAGCCAGACACTACTGAGCTAAGGGCAGGAGAGACTCGGTCATTCTGCTCCCGTTCCATATTCGGTTGGTTGGTGGTCATTGGGATGCATTGCGAGGCCGCTCTGACTGAAATGGAACGGTTCGCTGGCTCAGAGACCGAGTACCTCTGTGCGAGCCGAGTTGATTGCTCCCTGTCCTGTTCCCCAGAAGCAGCCAAGAACTCTTCATTTGCCAGGGAGCGGATGCATGTGAGTAAGAGAGGCGGGATGGTAAACGTGTTGAAGAGTTCTTCATAACGCTCAAGCGTCTCTGTTAGCAGAGAGATAGAAGAGCCAGAGGAAAAGCCCGAAACACGAATCGTGGCCCAAAGATAGAGAATTCGGATGATGTAGGCCGTTGGTACAGAAGACGACTGACAGTCCCTGGAGGCGACAAAATCCCCGAATGGTGTCTCGGATGAAAGTGTCTGCTGAAGCTGTGCTGCGAATGACGACCGATGGCTCTCTGTGGCAGCGCCTCGTCTCCTTTCCGAGACCTCCTGGGAGACCACGAGAAGAATTGTGTATAGTTGGTTGAAAGTGGTTATGCAAAAGGAGGGACTTCGTGATGACCGGAAATCGACAGTCTTGCTTCCAAAATCCTCACAAGGTGCCCACGGTTCCCTGAAGAGAGTATTAGCCAACCAAAAAGGTGTTATGGTGATATGTCGGTTGAACTATGGAACCGCCGAGATAGTGTGCAATGTGAACATACCACTGGTCCAGTCCGCTTTCCGGTAGGGGTGGGAAACTGGCGAGATCTTCGGCTCGCAGGTGAGGCAGTTGGTTATAAGCCACAGACAAGACAGTCTCCAGCATAAAACACGACATCAACGCTGCCCGTATTGGGGAAATATCCGACGCCGCCTGGCCGGCGTGAAGACTGAGCAAAATCCTGATGGCGGACCCAAGCAACAACGACGCGTCGGTGCTGTTGCCTCGAGCCATGTTGACAAGAGTAAGCAGCAAAAGCGCTCGGGCATGGTTGATTTGAAAAGCTTCACATTCTGACGGAATCAAGCCCCGGGCCGTATTATAGATTTGAGCGTGTGAGATGGTGGTGCCTCCTGTGTCACCGGGGGAAGACTGTGAGCTCGCAGTGCTCTGAAAGGATGCCAATGCAAGAACAGCCCACAGCTCAGCATGTGCAGCCGAGGAGGGATTGGTTGGAACCAGCAAAAGACCTTCTTTTGAGTAGCGGTATGAAGTCTGAAACAGTGCTTGCTTCTCAAGGATGGGAAGCCAATTGTGGGTATACGAAAAGTATATGTCCAAGAGACGCCAATGCTCGGGAGGCAGCTTGATTCGGATGGGCGTGTTCAACGATGGTCCGGGTGAGTAATTCTGTGACATTGTCCGTAGGTTTTGGGCGTCTGGTATTACATGATCCGGTAGGGTTGCTAAGTGAGGGCCATGGGCCGAGTTAGGGGCTGCATCTGGCGGCTCCGGAGCAATGTTCTTGCCCACATCGACCAGGCCGTCAGTGTCGTTTGCGTCAACTGATGGAGACGCTTCATCCAAGTCAAGAACAGGCGTAGCGCCGCCAGAAAGCAACCGATCTATCGCCTTGTGAACTCGACTTCTCCCCCACTTTTTGTGAAGGCGAGTTGCACCAGAGGCATCCTTTCCCGTCACAGCTGCTTGGGCCTGGCTGCCCTCTCGAGCAAGAGCGCTGCCGAGAGCATCCTCGGCGCCAGTGACATTCTCAAATATCCAGCCAAGAGTGAGTTCAAGCGTTCGAATATAGCCTGTCTGGACACCCCTTTTCTTTGGGCTGACGTTGTAGGTACAGGCTCTTGTCTGTGAGATGCAAGGGAAGCACTGTGGCTGGACTCCATCGCACTTTTCCCTTGCAGCTCGACATTGGTCACAGGCTCTCGAGACTCTCTGGCGCTTGGCGGCCGAGACAGGAGCGACTTGGTGACCCGAAGTTGGATGAAGAGACGCCGGGTCGGGTGTTGCTGGTGCAATGCTGCTTAGACCTTCGGTCTCCCTGATATTCCGTTTGGAACCCATCGCATGGCCAGGCGTGACAGTTGAGCGGCACAGCGATTGCTGCTGAGGCAGGTATCAGCGTACCATGTCCACCGCCTGAATGTTGTGCCAATGGTCAAGTCTTGACAGTTCTTGACAGGCCGCCGAACATAGTGTTCCAGTGCTGCTGGTCCCTCGGCTTTGGCGTGCCGCTGTCAGGTTATGCGGGGAAGGTTACCAGGCGAGTCGAGTGCTTCGAGGGGGCCCTTGTTGCGACGAAGCTTGTGAGGGCTGACAAGGATGTGAGTTGAAGCAACGGAAACAGCCGAGCGTCAGCGAAAAACTTCACGCCCCGGCATCGGTTGTTGGTGTGTAGGTGCCGGTGATGGAGTGGAAGCCCGCTTCCATGTCCGGGGAAATGGAGACCCTCCGAGCAGGCTGCTGCGGGGTAAACGTTTATCCCCGCAATTACCCCTGTCTATCCGCGGTCCCATCCATGGTCTTTCTCCTCCACACCACTCCAGCGCCCGACAAAGCGGAAACCCCCAGAAACTATGCGCACCCTACCATCCACCTCGATCCAGCAGAGATGACATCTCACCAGGCATGAAGCTTTGGCCAAGCACTGGACTTTTCCAGAGACCTGTTCGTCTAGCTCCCACCTGGTGGCTGTCCGTCTGCCTGCTGGCCACCGACTAGACAGCTCTCACAGCCTTGGATCCCCTAGCGACTGTTCGTATGCGCACAACCCAAGCAACCAAGGCTCGCAACCCAAGTGAAGCAGGCCCACATCGCCGCGTCTCACCATGATGGCATCCTCTACTGTCGCCGGTATGAAGAGGTCATACGCGGCGATGGTCTCGGCTTGCGATGGCGAGTCCCCCGGGTCCCGGCCATTGTCCCGCGGCTGGTCCTCGGACAGCCGAGATGCGGCCTACGCCCCGGGTCCAGGGCCTATGTTTCAAGTAATAGGTGATTCGGTACCTAGAGGTGAGGCATATGCATACACTAAACTCCCTTCTTGTGTCTATCATGTCTAACATTTCTTTACAGTGACACGCTCAGCAACCCACTCACCACTAGAAAAAGAAATCATACAACCAGGCCGTCCTTTTGACTCGGATGCCTCCATCATCATTGTCGGAATCAGGGGCTCGGGCAAGTCAACCTTGGCTGTCATGGCCTCGACCGCCATGAATCGCAAGGTCGTAGAGTTGGAGCACGTCTTCCACGAGAAGACAGGGCTCTCAAGTCCTGCCTATAAGAGGAAGTACGGGGTTACGGATTGTCAACGTCGCCAGGCGTCTATTCTCCAGGATGTCCTCGATAAACACAAGCGAAACACCATTGTAGTAAGCTCGTGGATGGACAGAAGTGTACATGCCATTCTCGAGGACCTTGGAAGAAGCAATCCCGTCATATATGTTCTCCGGGATTCAGAGGCCATCAGAGCTCATCTCAAAGTCTCCGATGCTCACAAATTCTGTGAGCTTTTGAATGCCAGCAGTACCTTTTTTCGGAGATGCACTCGCTTTGAGTTCTTCAATGCCTCAGAAGAACAGGGCCAAGTCAACGAAACCGCCAGTGAGAGTTCGGACACACCTGCTGCACCTTACCTGACTCTGAAGCGACTCGAACGGCATTTTCTCAAGTTCCTTTCCTTGATACTCCCAAGAGGTGCCATACCTTTCATCGAATCCGCCTTCCCGCTCGCATGCATACCAGCAGAAGAACGTCGGTTCACCTACGCAATCTCACTACCTCTTTCCTCGCTCATAAGAGACAATCTCGATGTACAGGATCTCGAGACGGGAGCGGATGCAATAGAAATAGTGCTGGATGACCTCATAACAGACTTCGCAGTTCATCTACGCCAATATTCTCAGATACCCCCCAAGAGAGCCGGTCAAATCAGTCGAGTCATCGCACAAGTAAGGAGAGATACGGTGATTCCCATCTTTCTTCATGTAGCATTCCCCGAGGCTGCATTATGCGACGAGGCGTGGCGATCCATGTATAACTCGTACGTGTTGCACGCCCTTCGTCTTGCTCCGGAATATGTCACCGTTGATCTGCGACTCGACAGCGCCACGCTTACCGGTATCCTCCACAACAAGGGCTCCTCCAAGATCGTCGGGAATGTTCAGTCATCAGCTCACAAACCACCGCCTTGGAACGACTCTAGCTGGCAGTCCTACTACCAAAAAGCACAGAATATTGGTTGCGACATGGTACGCTTCACCAGAATAGCTGCGAGTATCGATGACAACTTTGACATCCATCGTGTTCATGCCATGGCGGAGTCGATGCCCGGTCCGAAATTACCCCTAATCACCTATAACACCGGCATCCTTGGAAAGCATTCAGCCTGCTTCAACAGAGTGCTCACATCGGTTGAACCTGAAGCCTTGAACGAAGAAGACAGCGGGGCCGGGTCACATATTTCGACTATCCGCCCGTCCCTTACCGCAAAACAAGCCACCCAAGCTCTCTATTCGGCTTTCCTTTACGACCGTATGAGGTTGTATGTGTTTGGCGCCAATGTGGACTACAGCTTATCTCCAGCAATGCATAACGCCGCTCTTAAAGCGCTTGGAATCCCTCATCACTACAGGCCACATTCGACAAGTAACATATCGAGTCTTGAGAAACTCGTCAGCGATCCTCACTTTGCTGGCGCCTCGGTCGGCCTGCCTTTCAAGGTCGAGATTATCAGCATAACGCATTCCTTGAGCCGACACGCTCGTGCGATCGGTGCTGTCAACACGTTGATTCCTGTTCGACACCTCAATCCGGACGGCAGCATCGGGGATGATGTGGCTCTTTTCAATGACAGAAACCGAGCCGGTCCTGTCAAGGCCCTCTACGGCGAGAACACCGATTGGGTGGGAATCCGAGCGTGTCTCCGACGAGGTCTTTCACCTGCCAACGCGGTCCGGTCTAGCAGCAGCGGACTTGTGATCGGGGCTGGTGGCATGGCCAGGGCAGCAGTCTATGCGATGTTGCAGCTTGGAGTCAAGCAGATCGCCATCTTGAACCGGACCGTCGCGAACGCTGAGAAGCTCGTCTCCCATTTTGAGAGGCTACTGGCTCGCAACGATCTGCCTTGGTTGAGCGTTGGCTCAAAGACTCACGAAGGCACACGTTTCTACATTCTGCGTTCTCGAGACGATCCCTGGCCCGAGAGCTACAGGCACCCTACTATGATCGTGTCTTGTATACCTACACACAGCATTGGAGGCCACCCGGCCCCGGACTTTACAGTACCAGTGTCGTGGCTGCAAAGCCCAACAGGCGGCGTTGTAGTAGAACTCGCCTACAAGACCCTCACCACCCCCCTGCTGGAACAGTTTCGCCGCGAAGGTCATAGAGGATGGGTTACGATGGATGGCCTGGATTTACTACCAGAACAGGGCTTTGCACAGTTTGAACTGTTTACAGGCCGGCGCGCGCCACGTCGACTGATGAGGAGAGAGGTCTTCAGGTCACATCCTGATCAGGGGCGATTGACCTTTGCGACGTTATTGCAGCCACGGTTGGATAGTATCACTGCACAGGAACCATGAATATACCACGAAATCCGATTCTGTCAAACGGATAGCTATGAGCCAACATGTCACTTGCTTCGGAATAGGAGTCTTGGGACCCCCTACTAAACCTAAGCATTCTTAAAAGAACCACTCGGCCCTTTTCCCGCAATCGGAGGCTTGTGCGATTCAATCCGGGTGAGTCTTCATCCTGAATGCCGACTTTTCTCACCCTAGCGACTCACGACTGGGTACCCCTGTGGGGATGAGAAGTCGACTTTGCGGGGAAGCAGATCTACCACACTCCTGGGAAATGAAACTTCCGGACACGCTGATTTGCTACCCCAAAACTTCAACCCATGGTTTTGTGTCACGCATGGATGGCCTGCAGCTTCATGTAGTATAGCTCGCCGACGCCGACGGAGCTATTGCTTGATTCCCCGTGGAGAGCTGGAGCACGCACGTGGAGTTCCAAGGTCTTGGAATTCCTGGGGTGAGAAAACGGCAATGGCACATCGTGAACGGTGCTTCTGTTGCTATAAAGCAAACATATCCCAGAGCCGTTGACTAGGTAGATGCCCACCATCCCCAGATTTCTTCCCCAGATTCTGACCATCGCCCCTTTTCCACGTGGGCACCAACCTATCAACTGTCGGCCCACCACCACCCTTGTTTCAAGCCCAGAAGCTCGTCGACAAGATGACGCTTCTCACCCTCAAGGAGGATAGGCCGACGCCAAAGGCCGTCTACAACTGGCGCGTCTACATGTGCGCCATCGTTGCTTCCTTTGCGGCGTGCATGATCGGCTACGACTCAGCCTTCATCGGCGGCACGCTCGCCCTTCCCTCATTCAGAGATGAGTTCGACTTCGACTCGTACGACGCTTCGGGCCTTGCCTTGCTCCAGGCGAACATCGTCTCCGTCTACCAGGCCGGAGCTTTCTTCGGCAGCTTGTTCGCCTACTGCACCAGCCACTTCTGGGGACGACGGATGTCTTTGTTCATCTTCACCGTTGTCTTTTGCGTGGGCGCTGGCATCATGCTCGCTGCCAAGGGCGACACCACGGGAATGGCACCCATCCTGGCCGGCAGAGTTCTTGCTGGTATTGGCGTCGGTGGCTGCTCCAACATGGTGCCCATCTACATCTCTGAGCTTTCCCCGCCTGCTGTGCGTGGCCGTCTTGTGGGAATCTATGAGCTTGGCTGGCAGATCGGCGGTCTGGTTGGTTTCTGGATCAATTATGGAGTCAACACCACCATGGCTCCTAGCCACAGGCAGTGGCTCATTCCCTTTGCTGTTCAGCTCATCCCGGCCGGCATGCTTCTGATTGGTGCTTTCTGGCTCAAGGAGTCCCCTAGGTGGCTCTTTGCGAACGGCAAGAAGGAGGAGGCTATGAAGGTCTTGTGCTGGCTGCGGAATCTGGAGCCAACGGATACCTACATCGTAGAGGAAGTCAGCTACATCCAAGCCGACCTCGAGCGTTTCGAGCGCGAGGTTGGCAAGGGCTTCTGGAAGCCGTTCCTCGCGTTGAAGCAGAAAAAGGTCCAGTGGCGCTTCTTTATCGGTGGCATTCTCTTCCTGTTCCAGAACGGCAGCGGTATCAATGCGATCAACTACTACAGGTAAGCAAGTAACGCAACCCCAGACACATGTCATGATGAAGTATGCTGACTTTCACTTCAACCGGCAGCCCCAAGGTCTTCAGCAGCATCGGCATCAGAGGCACCAACACCGGCCTCCTCACCACCGGCATCTTCGGCGTCGTCAAGACCACCCTGACCATCGTCTGGCTCCTCTGGCTCGTCGATCTCGCCGGTAGACGCCGCATGCTCTTCATCGGCGCGGCAGGCGGCTCCCTCTGCATGTGGTACATCGGCGCCTACATCAAGCTCGCCCAGCCAGAAAACAACCCCGACGGCGAGCTGACCTCGGCCGGCATTTCGGCCGTCTTCTTCTTCTACCTCTGGACCGCCTTCTACACCCCGTCCTGGAACGGCACGCCCTGGGTCATCAACAGCGAGATGTTTGACCAGAACACGCGCTCCCTCGGCCAGGCCTCGGCCGCCGCCAACAACTGGTTCTGGAACTTCTTGATCTCCCGCTTCACCCCGCAAATGTTCCTCAAGATGGAGTACGGCGTCTACTTCTTCTTCGCCTCGCTCATGATCATCTCCATCGTCTTCATCTTCTTCTTCGTGCCCGAGACGAAGTCCATCCCACTTGAGGCGATGGACAGGCTGTTTGAGATCAAGCCGGTGCACAGGGCCAACAAGATGTTGATGGCTGAGCTGCAGGAGAACAGCGAGCTGGGCCAGGAGGGCGAGGTTGTGGGCAAGGACTCGTCCTCGACGGACGAGAAGGCGAGGCACGCTGGGTATGTGCAGGCCGAGAACGTCTAAGGGACATTGGTCTGTCATGAATTGTGGGAAGGAATGATGGGTTATGTCTACAATGTTGGATACTTCTGAGTCTCACTGAGTACAGTATGGGGTCATGACCGGTTTTCACGATAAGGGGGCAATAAGCTCATGCCCATGCTGGATAGGCGAAGCAACAAATTTTTATTTTAATAATGAGTGTAGTCTAGTTACATATAATGCCAATGACGGCTACGGTCTATCATCTATCAGTCTTGGTGTCTATGTGTGAGTGACCTTTTGGGTTCTTTTCTATGGACCCGTGTTCGCTTTCTAGGCATGACCATGATCGGTTGACGGTGCGTTGACACGGCCAGCACAAAAATGATGGGGTTGCGATGCCGCCAACAAAGAAGATGGAATTCAAAAATAAGGAGATTGCCCACTATCAGAATCGAACTGATGACCTTATCATTACTAGTGATACGCTCTACCACTGAGCCAAGCGGGCTGACTAGAGATAGCTGAGGAGTTGAAAGATGGGTACAGGTGGTAGAGCCAGAGTCATGAACAGCAAGCCATAGCCTTTTAACAAGCCACTTGAAACCTACCTTATCTGTAAATCACAACCTGCGGCTTATAAACGACCGGTTTAAATACTTTCAGATTGTAGAATAGCAAGTCATACTCACCAGACAATAAAACACCCCACAACACCAACGCCGCCTGTTTAGTGAACCAGCCCGGATCTGGAGACACCTCCCATGTTTCCCTGCCCAAATCCAAATACACTTAGTACCCCTGATACTTCGCAGCCTCCTCCCCAGCAATCCTCCCAAACACCACACACTCCAACAAACTGCTCCCTCCCAACCTATTATCCCCATGCAAGCCCCCCGTGATCTCACCCGCTCCCCATAACCCCTCAATCTCCTTCCCTTCCTGCTCCTCCCCCAACTCCACCGTCAAAATCTGCGCCCTTGTGTTAAAAACCGCCCCTCCCATAGTGAAATGCGTAATAGGCGTCACCCTCCCGATGCAAACCTCCTCCTCCCCCTTCACAACATCTCCCTCCGTCAACCGCCAATGCCCAAACGCCCTCCTCCCTAGCTCGTCCTCTCTCTCCCCAGCAACAACAGCAGCATACTCCCTCAACGTCTCCCTCGTCGCCTCATCCAACTCGGATATCTTCTTCTTCTGCAGCAGCCCCTTCCACAGATAAAACCCCACATGTCCCGCCGCAGCCTCCGTCGCCCCAGGATCAAGAAGCAGCTCGACATCCCACTGCCTCAGTGACCCTTCGTTTTGTTGGCGTGGGAGCACCATCAGCGCATTGCTCACTTTCTCCCGGGTTTGCAGCTCATTGATGACTCGTTTCCCTTTGTGCAGGAGAATCCCCCCTTCACCACGAAGCATCTCCGCCGCGAGGAACTTGAGCGGGTTTTCTGGACTGGCCGGGTCGACGAAGCCGGTAGGGTGGATCTGCACAGCGTCCATGTCGACGAGTTTGGCGCCTACATCCGACAGAATCGTGTGTGCGCCTGGTCTGTGGTCGTTGGTAGAGGGCAACCCGTCCAGATCAGGACGATACTTCGCCAGTAGACCATGGGTATCACCCGCAAAACCGCCAGTCGTGAAAACCACCGGTCCATGCAGCAAGTGTGTGCTACCGTCCTGTCTGTTCTTGTACTCGACACCCGTCACTTTAACAGTCGCCTTCGACCCAACTTCATTATTATCCGTCGTCAACAACCTCGTAACCTCAGCATCAGTAACCAACTCAAACCTCCCAACCCCCATCTCCTTAAGCTTCCCAAGCAACGTAGTCACAATCGCCGCCCCAGGAGGCGTCTTCCCACCCCCCCTATGCGTCCTCGGCAAACTATGACCACCAAGCTGAGCAACCACACTCAAGTCCACCCCCAACCCATCCAAAAACTCAATCGCCCCCTCCGACCTCTCCGTCAAAACCGTGATAAGCTCCTCCCTCTGCTTCCTCGCCACGGAACCAACACCCGCAGAGTTCAACCTCGTCCCAGCTGACCTCGCCGTATCGTCCCAAAAACTCTTATCAACCCCGTATTTCTCCACATTCTGAAACCGAGTAGGCGCCCCGTTGATCCCCGACGAAGCTTTAATACTATTCCCCCCTGGCTTTGCCGCTCGCTCCAAAAGCCGCACCGATGCACCGGATTGGATCGCTGAGTATGAGGCTGACAACCCGGCTAGACCGGCCCCGACGACAATCACGGGTGATTTTCTTGTTGCTGTACTGGCCATCTGGGAAGAGAATCGCGCTCGGAAGACGGGGCTGAAGGCGGAGTAGTTGTGGAATAGGACTGCTGTTATCGGTATGAGGATGGTGAGGAGAAATAGAGACAAAATGCGGTGTCTTGTCATGACATACTGAACTCGTGAGGAATTCTTGTACTGAACGAGAGAAGAAAAGTCACTTCACAACAAAAGACGACGGTAAATGGTGAGTTATAGAAGGAACAGAGCCATGATGGGACTGCGTGTACAGAACTGTCCCATCTGGCCACTCAAGGTTGTGCGTAGTATCAGGTGATATTACACCAAATGTCGAAAGGTTTATCATCTGATGATGATAATGTCTGACCGTCGATGTTCTTTCTAGAAAGAACCATCATGGACCTGGGCGGCCGTGCGACTGGAAAAAAAGCCCCCGACTTTCCAAACTTTCTTCGACAGGACTTGGGAAGGACATCAAAGGGTCGATATGAAGATGGATGCATTAACTTTCATGCTAGCTCCATCATCGTCCCTCCTCACACAGGAATCCCTCACCCAACAGAAACCCACCAATCCTCACACAACATCTCCAAATTTACACTTCTCAGTAAAACAACCCAACCAACTCCTCCCCTTAACCCCCCCCCCCCCCAATAAAACCCAAGAAAGAGCGTGATCAATCCTCCAAAAAGAAAGGGGAGAAAACAACAGCATCAGACCACCACCTACCTACCCCCCTCCAAGCTTGGCAACAACTCCCACATTACCTATCCTTCTTCACGTGACCCCTCCCCCTGAAAGGCTAAAAGTTAACCCCCCGCCCTTCCAAACCCAAATCCACATTTCACCCGATATCCCACCACCCATCCCACCACACATCCATTCATGATCCACCCCCCTCCCGTCTCCGCAACATCCCAACCGTCAGCATTGACGTCCAGTTGTTTACTGGACTTGCCGTTATTTTTTACCCCCTGGTCCACAAACTGTGCGTGCGTGCGTGCGGGGCTTTTGTCAACAAACACTCTGCTGCTGCTGTTGGATTAATTCTCTAGGTATGTATGTACCTGCCTAATGACTAGCTAAGCCGGTGTGTCCGTCCAACATCTCCACCTCACACCTCACCTCACCACCACTCACCAAAAACATTTTATATACACTGAGTTATGCATCTAATATATTATGCAAACGACCCCAATTTATGCTTGTTCACAACATCGTATTATTATATAAGTTGAAGTCAAAGTAGGTATGTACTGTATGTAGATTTGTACCTTGGTATATATACATACCAACCAACCAAACTCCAATGCGCCCTTCGCCCTTCGCCTTCGCCTGCTTTGCTCACTTACTCGCTTGCTTTGCTGCTTCACTCGCTCGCTGTTCGCTATTTCGCTCAAAAGCCCAAAAACAAACCAAAACAAAACCTCCAGCCGTCGTCATACCATTGTCTCTCATCAACTGACTTAAAAAACCACAAACTACCGTTATATCCACACTTGGAAAAATATAAAACTCTTTTGCTGCCGCTCATCCAAAAGTAACATAGAAACAAAGCGTGTTCCCGTGGTAAAATAATAAATAATAAATACCCAAATTTCCCATTTCTTTCCCATGCTTAACATATCATTGACAAAATCCAAAAGAAAACCAAATTCGTAACCGTCGTTTCCTTCTCTTACGCATGATCCCGACTCTCACGCGTCGCCGCGCGAGCCAGTCTGTGCTCGCGACCCTTCTCGGACCAGGGGAAGTGGAAGACGGGAATGAGGAAGAACGAGTTGCTGTTTTGAAAGAAATGATGTCAGCGTTTTTCTTGTTCCCCCAAAAGAGGATCTCGCATGCCGCAAAAAGTAAGCGTCTTGGGTGGATGGGTGGGTGGAAGTTTGACCAAAGTGGCGTTTCTTGGCCCATGTAAACCCCCTCCCTCCCCCAAGCTTTCCTGACGACACTCCAACCCCAGATACATCGATGATGCGGGGTACGTCAAGCTCCCCCAAAAAGGGGTTAGGGGAGGCAAAAAAAAACAAAGAAAAAAAAACACCACAGCGTCAAGGGAAAAAAGAAAAAAAAAACATACCTGCTATCCGCAATACCAGCAAACGCATTATACCAGGCCAAAAACGCAGCCACCATCCCAAACCCGCCCCCGGCCTTGGTAAGCGTGTGGAACATCGCCTCATCACCACCAGAATGCGCATAGTGCGAGCACGCCAGCATCAAAAAGCACAGATCCAGCGTGAAAAACAGCAGGAAAAACATCACCGTCGACCGCAGCGTGCAAAGCAACAAAATCGTAGTAAAAATGAACCACCCCGTCAGAAAAAAACCCATCGCCGACTCCGACATCAGCGGGTCCGTCTCGTTGATGGCGTCCGTCTTGTACGGCCCCTCCGACCCGAGGATGTTCCAGTGAGGTGTGAGCAATAGCCCATAAGCGATCCAGAACCCGCCGTACGACGACAGCGCTGTGGCGCCGAATGTGTTTCCTACTACCATTTCCCTATCCCAAAAAGTCAGTTTAACTGTTTCAAAAAAGTGAGGGCTGTTCCAAGGTAGGTAAAAACGTACCACATGCCAGCAAGAAGCTGTACCAGACCGCCATACCCAAAGGCGAGGGGGACGACAATGTTGGGGACGTTGACGCCGCGGGCGCCGAGGTTGATGGCCGAGAGGACAAACGTGGTGAGTGCGAAGGCGCTCAGGCCCAGGGGCGCCGGGTTGGCAATCTGGCGCTTCTCCGCGGGCCGCCAGAGACCGGGCTGGAATTCACCGCCAAATGCCGGGAGCCGGGGCTCATCGCCGGCGTGGACGTGGGCCATTGGGTTCCGGGGATCGTATCCTCCCCGGTAGTACCCCGTGGGAGCTGCTCCCCGGCCGTTGGCCGCCGCCGCCGCGCCCGTCGCATGGCCGATGTCTTTGTCGGTAAGAGAACCTCCCGAGTTGGACATTGTGTGTGTGTGTGTGTGTGTCACTCTTCTCTGATGTAATGCAAAAAAATGAAAAAAAAAATGAGGTATGTAGGGGATGCAAGAGAGGATATGAGAGAAGAGTGAACTGGTGGGATGATAGAAGAAAGGATGGTGGGGGGGGGAAAGGAGGGCGGGATGGGCTTGATATATGTAGTGTTGGGATCGTGTACAGTAGAGAAGAGGTATGCCCCGGGATCTGGGGTCAACTGGGGGACGACGGCAGCGATCTTCTGGGGATCGTCGAACCAGACTGACAGTCGCGAGGGGGGGGTGAGTGGGAATCCGCGCAGCTTTCACGGCATACCGGACACAATGAAACCCGTCTGAACCCCAGCTCGCGTTCGCCCAGGTGAAATGGGTGGATATACTATTTACGGTTGAAGGGAGAAAAGGTAGCGCCGTTGACGGTGGGATGACTTCTCCACAGACTTGTCCACCGTCGCCCAGGATCTGGGTATGACGGCAGTGGGCGGGACAGTCGACTTGCCGTTTGAGTGTCTCCGAGCGCTATTGGCTCGGCCGATGAACCGTCAGGGCAGGTATGCCCTATCTTGCCACCTTCGGAAGAAATGTGGATGAAGAAAGGACGGCGGACCAGTGCCGTCAAAGGAGAACTGACCCACGCACCCAGGAGCTCCCTGGGTTGCTGTTGTGCGCTCGAATAAAGGGGGCACTTCCTCCACATCAGATTGGGCCCAGGCAGTTGGAAGTTTGTTTGCCTGCAAACGAAGAACCCGGGGTGCCCCCATCCGGGGAGAGCACTCGCATGGCATACATCTGTGTGGGAGATATCAACTCATGACCTCCAATTCCGGAAATCGGTTTCAGGGTCAATGATGGCCTCTGACGTCTGAAAGCTCGGCGTCCAAGACCAAGCCAAGTGGCGCTTGAGGGTGTCAGTGAATGAGCCGCAGAGGTATGCCAAGGCCGCCTCTTTCTTGGCGCTGCTAGTGATGGCGATGACGGCTGTGGGGTCTTTTGGGGGTCGTCTGATTGCACCCATGGGATGATGTATGCATACGGATAACAGCCCCGGCACAGCATCCGAGGTGGCACAACCAGATTGTGGCCCCTTTCCCAACCTGAATCGAATAGAGTGGCCCGTGACAGCGGTGCTTGATGTCATCCCATGTCCAGGCTGGTCTCGACGATATCAGGTCTCTCGGGATGGATGGGATGAGTGGGATGTGGTCTCGGTGAAACCACGTTCCAGATCCAGGAGCGGGGTCCATCTCCAGGTTGGGCCATGTTGTTTTAATAGGATGAGTGGAGGTGCAATTCGACGCTTGAACCTGCTTGTCGTTTGCATGTTGAAGGGAGGTTAAAAAGCCAAGAGGTGCATCGAGCCCCCCAAGCCACTAATGACTTGGAGCCAAGACCTGCCCATCGCCTCCAGACGGCGCATGGCCAAGCAGCCACACGAGGTCACTGCCGACTGGGCGTGCCTCTCCCGGTCGCCCGAGAGGGCTGAAGTGCTTTGACAAGGCGCGGCAAGTAACCCAAGGTGTCAGCGAAGCGAGCACCGAATAGGGCGAAAAAAATGCGGCTCAAATGTTTCGAATATCAAACATTTTGGTGCATCTGGAGATGGAAAACAACAGGCTACCTGCCACAGGTCTCCAGAGAGTGGCACAGTGGAAGTAATGGATCTCATGCTCGCGTCACCTCGGCAGCCGGAAACATGGAGACCAAGGCGGGTCAGGTCATGTCAGGAGCGAACAAAAATCCGGGGCCCCAGTGTCTATCATCGACCGTCTTTCAGAATTAATGGAAAATTTCCCCAGCTCTGGCTATCACGGCATCATCTGGGGTCTGGGGTATGGGGTAAAGCGTCTGCTGGCGTTTCAAAGGCGTGGAAGGCTTGGGATGAACCTTCGGGACGATCATCACCGCATGCTGCACCGGCTCTGACATCATTCGCCATTCCCCAACGTAGAAGAACCTGACTTTTCCAAGAATTCAGTGTGACCAAGCAGTCGGGAGGGTGGACTCTGTTTTCTCTCGACCTCAAACCTGCGTCCAATGTCGGTGTCGATGTGGCCAGTGCATGGACAACACCAGAAAGGCGGGTGTTTCCATAGCCCATCACCAGAACCCACACCAGTCGGTCAACACTCCGAGTCCGAGTGGATTTTGTTGAATCCCTCGCGCCGTCGTGCATCGTGATGTTCAGCTTGGTAATCACGAAAAGGGGGTCAGCTATCCCAAGTGCGGGAAAACGCCCGCAGGACACAACATGACTCTCCACCGGAAAGCCGGGTAGCTTCGCCGCTCACAATCGAAGTGCCGTCGAGCTCTGTGTCTCCTGATGAATGGATTCAAGTTGGACATCCACGATGCACCTCTTCTTGCAACTGGCAGCTGTCACGTCAGAAAGGTCTTGTCATTACCCCCACACCTGGACCCTGGAGCCACTCGGTCAACTCCGCGCCGACTCTGGGATATGCAAGTAACGAATTGTTAAGCTTCCGGAGCAATGTTCACCCTCTTGGCAAAGTCGGGAGAAACTCCATCACACAGTCCTCCAAATCCACTCCCAGAAAATTGAGGGAAAAAAAACCCGGCAACTCTCTTCCCCCCAGGAACACACTTCAAACGGAGATCAGATCCGTGTTAAATCTCTCTTATCTCCGCGGGGACACGGCAGTCGGCACACACGTACACACGCATGGAAACTCTGTGTAACCCTCGAGTCCATCCCGCCTCATGCCTCCACGCGCATCTCGGGACCGTCTCCATATTTGTATCCGTCTCTCGTTTGCTCCTCAACAAACAAACCCCCTTCTCGGAGTAAATTTCACGCCACGCAGGTTCCTCGCAACTCTCAACCCACCCGCACTTACCACGGCGTGGACAAATCAATTGGTACTGCAAGCCGGGATACACCTACAATATAATAGAAAAGGCCTGCTTATTTCTCTTTTTGAAAGGGCTTATTACTATCTTTTAACACCTGAAGAGTATCTTCTAAGGTGTTCTCGATATCTCTTTAGGCCTTTCAACTATCTTTTACGGCCTTTGAACTATCTTTTAAGGCCTACTAACTATCTTTTAAAGCCTACTAACTATCTTTCAATACTATATTCCCCCTTTACAGTGCCAGCTTTTTTATTCAGGACGTATCATTCTTATTTATCCTATGAAAATATCGTCGCGCCCGCCTTGGAGCCCAGTGGTGATCGCATGTGGTCGAATCTTCTCGACCTGTACTTCCCGAGATCTGCAGGTTTTGGCTGGGAGTATTAACAGAGTCCCGATGGGATAGTAGAGAGAGAGAGGATTATCGAGTCCGCGTCTAAGCTGGCAACCCCAAGGCGTCATTCAGAACGGTTTTTCTAGTCGAAGATAAGAAGCCCATAAAATCCAAACTCCAGAATATATTTGTCTTGGAAAGTAAAGGGTGGGTGAGTGTTTTCGGGGATCGTGATGCTGGGTGTTGGATACCTACGGCCCGAAAGAAGAGATGGGATGGATGAGGATGAGTAAGATAAGGCTCCAATAAGTCGGTAACGCAGGTTCAGATATCCGACCTGGTTTATACCAGCTCCTTAGGTCACAATACCGAACACATCAAGTAGTGCTTTTCCGAGTCGATTTTCCACTACTCGAGCCACTCTATAGCGGATACGAAGTTGTTGTAGCTGAGAGCGCTGCCTCCATTTCTGTATGGATGCCGGTGCCTCTCACCCGGCGTAAAAGTGGCGTTTTCCGCACTTCTCATTGCAGTTTTCTGTGGCGGCCACCAGCCAACTCGAAAACGCCTATTCTTATTGTTCGGCTGGGCTCGAAAGCCTTTTCTTCTCAACCCACAAACCTCTTTCCACCTACACCACTTTGCGACTCTCGACTCAGCATCATGAGCCCCAGCATCTGGAGCTGCCCCATCTGTAATGGGGACATCTACGACCGGAACGACGACAGCCCCTCCTGGCGGAACAGATTTCGTGGCTGTATGTCCTGTTCTATTTTACCAGATTAACGACTTCTCTACCGAGCGATTGCTAACGTTACCTACTTTACTTCACTAGTGGTGACAAACGTCAATACTAGCCGCATCACTCTGACTGGAATCGGCGTCTATGACGACCCTTACTCGGGAGACTTTTTCACCCCCCAGGATCCCAACGCCGTATACCCCAATGATGGCAGCGGTGACAAGCCCGAAGACGACCTCTTCTCGCTGCATCGAGATTTGCCTTTTGAGGGTAAACGTGGTTTTGCCTTCCATCGTGCCTGCTGGTCGCTACTGGAGAAAGCACTGTCCCCCGACCCCATCCCGCTCGACACAGTCTTTCAAATCTTTGATTCACTTACCAAAGCACAGGCAAAAAGCCAACTCGACTGGGGTGACGGCTATGGGGTAGAAGGCCACGAATACTTTCCATGGGAGGCCCGTCTTTCATCACAGACGGTCGTCCCTCTGTCCAGCGAAAACCCACTTCATCAGTATCCCGACGATCCCGACGCCGATGAGCAGGCACGCAAAACCAGAGACCATATCACAAAGCAGGTTCTAAAGCTTGTCGACATGATCAAGTCCAACCGTCGCGAAATTGGACAACTGGTGTCGCCATGGGATGCTGTCCCTGAACCTGATGACGGTCGTTGACTGATGGTAGCGGGCAGTCTGGAGAGCGAAGATTGTGCCCTTTATCCACTACACCATGGATGCCGAGAGCTTTTCAATCATCGGATTGTGGTTCCTGAAAATATCTCGCGGGTTTCAGTGTCGAGCGTCGTGGCAGGGTCTTTTAGCTATGTCTCGGGCACCTCACTCACCAGCCTGGGTCAGACCATCACGCTGGGCCACATGGGTGCTCCCGACGAGCAGCAACACACCGAGCATAACTCTGCGCAGCTGACCGGCTTCAATATTGCAGCTGGGGTGGGTGGTATACACGCCATTCAATGTGTTGTGCAACACGGGTCATCGTTCGGTGAGTGGCTGGGGTCTACCGATAAAGGAATCATCACAGCACGACTCGCCTCCAAAAATCCCATCAAGGGGCTCCGGTTCGGATTTGATGCAAGTGTACCTACCTCCCACATCCTTAGTTATAAAAAAGCAAACAACAGCTAACATCCATTTCAAAAATCATCAGGGCTTTCGACTTGTCACCGTCGGTACAACCAACAAGCGTGGTGATGGTGACAGTGAAGACAACAGTGCTGTCGGCATCCCCCAAGACAGCACCACTGAAAGCACGCCTGCTGCTCGTCAGCTCAAAAAGTCCGGGCTATGGTATCCACATGTACCCCCGGATCCCGTCGAGCTCAACGGCGACTACTACTTCCCGCTCAAAACATACCTCGCGGGCTTCAAACCCATGTTCTGGACGCAGTTTGGGGGTCCACGAGGCATTTATCTCAAGCACCTCACAGCAATCTCGCTCTACGACAAACGACGGTTGGCTTTCAAATACGACAACACCCCCGATATTCCCGACAACTACAAAACTTTTGGCCGGGCACTAAAGTCATCACCACAATACCAAACCACCGTCCGCCTCGACATCGACGGGCCTGGGAACGAGCGGATCGAGAGCATCACCATACGTCAGAAATTCATGACAAACGTTGACGGTCGCTTGAAGGCTGGAGGTGTTTTGCTGACTGATGGTCTTTTGGCCTCTTTCGAGGTATGTTTTGTGTCTGTCAACTAACTTCCCACACTGGTGGAGTCTTTTTTTTCGGAAAAAAAGGAAAGCTAATGGAATATCTTTACAAAACTCACTCCAGATCAAGACGAACCTGGGTAGAAGTTGTTACTTCCCCGTCTACGACGAACTTGAGCCGGGATGGGCCATGAGACCGGCACTTGTCTTCAAAGTCAAGGAGGGCATGCCCATCACGGGGTTTTATGGCGCGCAGTTCCGCAGCATGGGTAGGATCGCGGCGCTTGGGCTGATGACGGAGTCTGAGAATTAGGTATCTAGGTATCTAGAAAAAAAAACACAGGAGTGAAAAACGATTTAGATAGGTAATTACCTTACCTGTGCCTACATAAACGGGGCTCAACCCCATCCGACCTTGGCAGCATTGACGATCCCTGAGTATAATAAGTAGCATAAATACTATCCGGCAAGTCATAAATAGTAGCCCGATATGGTCTTCAAAGCTTCCCACTGCTTGATGCCTTATTTATAAGGCTTCAAGATACATATACAAGGTACAAATCCACAGTATATACTTTGACTTCACTTACATTGTCCACCCGCAGTCATGTCACATCCCACAACCCCCATTCAACACCCCCAACCTTCTTCACGAGCAAGCAAAACCCAAACTGCAGCTATACCATCATGTATTTTAACATCTCAAACTAACATCATGTCTAATGTAAGCCGAGAAAACATCATGTCTAATCCAAGACGAGAACCAACAAAGCAGCAGCAAAACAAAGACCAAAACCAAACCAAGACAATACATAACATGCCAAACCGCAAAGAAAGCAGCATAAAAAGCAGACCAAAATCTCAGAGCCCAGCGCCCTTAACACATGCCCAATAGCCCAAAAATGTTCCGTCTGTTTCACCAAAAAAAAAAAAAAAAACAAGTGCACCACCTTGATATCGGCTCGCCCCATAACTACTTCCTCCTCCTCCCATAACTACACAGCAGCCCTGGTGTATCAAGATTTTAGCTGGGTGCAAGAAAATAAATGTCATGTCGTCTTCTCATAAACTTCCCCTTGCCATCAAAGACTTTCTCAGGCAACAAAAGACCGTCGTTCCCGTTGTGGTCCAACGGCGGTTCGTGAACCAGCCATGGCAACATAGGTTTGTGCCCCCTGGTCATCTATTGAGCTACTCAGTGGCCCCACGGGCACAGTTCCCACAGGTGTACTGGCACTGAGGAACGGGGTCACATCCGGAGGTAGACTAAGGATCGTGGTTTGAGGCTGCTGGGGTGCCACGCTGGCTACACTTGGCAGGGCTGTTGTGGTCACCGTGATGACAATGACTTGGTTGGAAACGCTAGGTAGTGTTGGCATAGTTGTTGTATTGGCCATGGTATCAGGAGAACCCATAAAGGCCGAAGGAGACTGAAGGATCGAACTGCCTAGGCTTCCGGGAACAGTCAAGATGTCGCTAATCGTTGGACCTGATGCCACCGGCCCCAAGCTCTCCAATTCAGACAGAGGTGGCATAGGGGGTATTAGTGGTGTCAATGAATTGCTTGGCATGGTGCCTGCCACCGAAGACTGGCTGGGCATCACTGGTGGAATCAGTGGTGTCAGGGAATTGGCTGATGTGGATGAACTGGTGATCTCGGTGCACGTAACCGTGGTCGTCGTTGTCGTTGTCGCGCTGCATGTGGTGACAGTAGTGCTATCGATAGCAGTAGCCACCTTTTTTGGTGGACCTCCCATGGACTTCATCCGGGCAACTTCTGATACCGCAAGCCCATGTGCTTGCCTCATGGCGGCCGAAACAATGGCGTGAACACTGGCCGCCAAGTCTTCAATGTCGATGTTCGAGGCATATGACGAAGACGAAGGGGGTGCAGGGCTTTCAGCCGGCCACTCATACACTGGAGTTGTAACCAGTACGACAGTCTGTCGTAGGCCTCCAGCGTAGACATGAACGTCGGTTGCTCCAGGCTCGAGGACAGGAGCGACGAAATGCTCTGCTGGGCCAAAGGCCTTGGGGACCTCGCCATCATTCGCATTCCACAGACTCATGGCCCAATCGCCACCACAGTTACATGTTGCGTCGCCAGGGCATGGTTTGTTGCAATCTGAATCGCCCATCAACCAAGAGTCCACCAAGACGTCACCACAGTAGCACTCAGATCCGTACTCGGTAGCGGCCAGCGAGAACCCACGGCCCAGACAAAACTTGATGCAGATTTCGTTGGTCATCCCGCCGGGTATCGATGTGGTAATTGATGCGTTCTTCAGAGCTCTGGCGGTGCTGTCCCTGTAGCAACCAGCATATCTTGAGCCAGCAACAGGTGGGTGTTCCGTGACCTTTGGAAGAGACGTATCGGATATCGTCACAAAGGTTGTCGCCGTGGTGGTGGTTTCGGGCTCCTCACCCTCTTCAGGTTGTCCGGGCTCTGCATTACTAGGCGTTCCTGTCTGACCGGGCGCAGCACCACCCTCAGAAGAAGGCTGACGACCTTGAGCCTCCGCACCTGCCGAAGTCGATACAGGACAGGCTGTCACTGTTGCAGGGCCTACGGTAGCTGCAGGGACGCAAAACCATCCACCCGAGCAGTGATAGCACGGCCAGCCATTGCCGCAGGGTGCAGGCCCAGCCGGAGTCTGAAGAGGGGGGCAGAACCAACCGCCCGGGCAGTCGTTGCAGGTGTATCCTTTTCCTGGGCATGGTCCCTGAGGTCCTCCCCCCAACGGATCCGCCCCTGAGTCGCTTCCAAGTGGAGGAACTGATGGACAAGGCGTGGGCGCAGGACATTGCGGGCATGGGGCAACCGTGGGGCAAAAAGCACTCAGTGGACTGTCTTCGCGTCAGTATGGCCAGCAGATCAAGGAGGATTCTACTCACAGCGATGTGGGAGAGCACGTAGTGACTGTGCTCAGTTGCGTGATTGTGGTCGTTGCCGTGATGGGCGCAGGAGTTTGGATGACAGGGACAGCCGGTGTCGAGGTTTGTTGGACTGCTGGCGGCAAGGGTTGAGGAGGTAAGGCCACTATGACATGTGTTAGAACACTCCCTTGCAACCGTCATCACCGCGGCCATGCCAGAGACACCTACCAGAAGGGGCCTGCTGACTGGCAATGGTCAACCCCGCAAACGGAACATCAGTGAAGTGAGGTGCCAAATCGGCGGTAGTCTCTGCGACGGCCATGCTTTGTGCTTCGTCACAGGGGGCTGAGGCCATAACCACGTTTCCATCCACCACTGTCAACTGCGAACACCACTCTTGTGTGACTAGCATCTCCGAAGAACCACCGACCACCGTTACAGCATCTGCAAGACTCTGGGCCTCGCTGCTCAAGACCATGTCGTCCAATGTCGACGTAATGGCTCCGACCACCGAGCTTATCAACCCGATATCAGCGGGGTCCACGATCTGTGACAAGACCTCTGGGAGCTCCGACAAGGGGATCTCATTGAGTCGTGAGAGCGCCGACAGCTCGGAAGCAACAGGAATGGCCATGGTGAGAGAAGGCAGCTCGACAGTGAGAATGGGCACTGCGGCGACAGCCAACGACGTCCCTGAAAAGACATCGCCTGCCAAAGCCGTCACTTCAACTGCGATTGCCGAGGTCAAAGCACCGACCTGAGGGACGGCTGCACCAAGCTCGCCATCCAAGATTGATTCCAACTTTGCCAAAAGAGGGATTGCTTCTGGTAGATCCGTGCTCAGTTGAGGGATCAAGGGAATTATCTCAGACACCAGCTGGGGTACCAATGACAGTGGTGCGAGGTCAGAAGAGCCCAAAGACGGGAAGTCTGGTGGCGACTCTGGGATCGGAAGGGGTGGTACGGGTACCGCATCGGCAAGACTTGCTATGGGGCTGAGTATTGTGTTGAGAGCCGACAGGAGACCGCCGAGGACGCCGGCATCGCCAACTTGTGGTGTGAGCTGAGGGACTACGTGTGGTAGTTGTCAGTCTACTGCAAAGATGAAAGCGTGGCCTTGTTAACACTGAAGTTGGCAACATACCTTGAGGCCCCGTCGGTGACCCCTGAGCTGCTGTAGGAACTGGCAGGACACCCTGGGGTGTGGGAGCGGGCTTGGGACCCAGCAGAGATGATAACAGGCTTGGGAGTGCAAGACCGGGAATGCCCAGCTTGTTCACCTCGGGGATCGAGGCTCCGTTTCCACGCGGCAAAAGAGACCTCTGTCCATCTTCGGGTTTTGCTATCGAGAGATCAGGGAGAATAGTCGTGTTGCTCTGGCCGTGGACGGTAATGAGGAGGAAAAGGAGAGGCAGGCAACGAGTGGCAGCCGGCATGGTGCCAGACGAACTGTATATGGCTAACGGCAACAGAAGAAAAGCAAGGGGTTATCTGATATAACTCCAAAATCAGGATGGGAAAACTGGTTCCAAAACTTGAAGTCCAAAAAGGTCCAAAACGAGCGTCGTGAAGAATCAGCTAACGAAGAATGACCAAGAAGCAGAAGAAGAAGAAGATTCCACTGGAAGATGGTTTTACTGCAGCCCAATGTGAGATGGCCCCTTCCCAGAGTGTCAGCATACGAGGCAAGAACGGGTCCGCCCATCGGGTCGGGTACCTGATGGGGGGCACCAAAGCTTCCGCTGATATCTCGAGAAGGAGCAGATCGGGCGTGGATAGGCGTAATCATCGTCATGGCACTTGACAGCTCAAGGAGAGTTGCACGGAAAGAGCCAGCCTACTAGAAATTAATACGGACACTTACACATGACATCTCATCACATCATCATCATATAGAGAACCAAGAAAAAAACCATAAACTTCATGATCAATCATCATTTTTGATTCAGGCATATCATGCTATTTCTTTGACAGCCTTGACCTATAGCCGGAGCCCATGCACGCAAACCCATAGACGCCCCAAAAAACCACATCCCACTGACTGAGCATCACCCTCATTCAGTAACACCTTAGTTGGTATAACGCTTGCCGTCACGGAGTGTGTCGGCGAACTCCTCGAGAGGAGAGCGGATAAGCTTGGTCTCCTTCCACAAGTTGGGGGTGAGGAAACCGTAGGTGTTGGAGACAGCGGCGAAGGTGGCCTTGAGGGTGTTCTCGAGGGTCTTGGTCGAGCCGGAAGAGGAGGAGTAGGCGTCCTCGATACCAGCGAGCTGGAGGAGACGCTTGACGGCAGGAGAGGCGACAATGGCAGTACCGCGGGGGGCAGGGATGAGCTGGGAATCCAATTAGCACTTCTGATACCTTCGAGCTCGAGCTGGCGTCGGCAATGTGATCTGCTACTTACACGGACGGTGACGGAACCGCACTTGCCAGTCTCCTTGGTGGGGAGGGAGTGGGGAGCACCGAGGTTGGCGCCCCAGTAACCACGTCTGACGGGAACAACGCTGAGCTTGGCGATGATGATGGCGGCACGGATGGCAGTAGCGACTTCCTTGGAAGTCTTGATGCCGAGACCGACGTGACCCTCGGAGTCGCCAATGATGACGATGGCCTTGAAGCGGGTACGCTGACCGGCACGGGTCTGCTTCTGGACGGGCTTGATCTGTTGAAGGGCAAAGGTGTGCATGTCAGTAACTGGTCCAGAGGCAGAGTAGGTGTAGATGTGGGCTGGCGAAGAGTGCGCACCTTCATGACCTCATCCTTGAGCTTGGGAAGGAAAAAGTCCACGATCTGGTACTCCTTGATGGGCAGAGAGTGGAGGTAGATCTCCTCCATGCTCTTGATCTTGCCGGCCTTGACGAGACGACCAAGCTTGGTGACGGGCTGCCACTCCTTCTCGTCGTTCTTGTTGCCGCCGCGACGTCCACGTCCACGGCCACGGCCACGGCCGCGGTCACCACCACGATCACCACGGGCAGCAAAGCCGCCGCCGCGAGCACCAGTTCCCCGATCAGCCATGATTGTTGAGTTTTCGGTGGATATCGAAAAGGGTGTCGAAAGGGGAGTTGTCGTTGTCGTGGGATGTCCTGCACTCGATGGGTACTTCCGATCTAGACGGACTTTTTTGGCGAGGGGGGGCCAACGCTTTTCTATGTGAATTCTGAAAAACTGGTGCGCAGCCAACCAACCCTAAATTTCTTTGTGGGGCCAGGAAGCTCCCACTCACGAAGTGCTGCAAACTGAAAGTAGGACGCCAAGACTGACAGCTGCCCCCACTTATGTGGTGCTCCAGCAAATCACAGCACTCGCTCAGCCAAGCCACGATAAGATAAGTGGGTGTCGGCTCCCGTTACGCTTCAACTCTACCATGTGTCGTGAACTCTACATGTGTGTTGAACTCTGTATGTGTGACGACTCTAGGTTTTTGAGATGAACTCCACGGTAGAGCGTGAACTCTACAATGTGAGTTGAACTCTATGATGTGTCATGACCCTGTGAGCTCTACTATATGGGTAAACCCTCTGGTGTGTGACCATTCATGACGCGATGCCCGAGGAGTAGACAAACATGCATATGTGATAAACTCGGAACCAATATCAATTGGGAATTTCCTCCTATATCATGGCCATGAGGTCCGAATACTGAGTTTACCCGTCCTCGGCCGAGATAGCTCCCCCAAAACGGACATCATTTCATCCTCTAACCGAAACGCCGATGCGCCTTGATGCCAGGCTGAAAAACCACCAACAAATGCCAGCGCAACGTAGCCGACCGAGTCCAAGCGCCGTTGGAAAGATAGTGAATCCATATCCCCTTTCCCAGTCCTCAACGCCTCGCAAGATGAAGTCGCTCCTCCCACTGATGTTTTGTTCGATTTAAGCGGTTGGGTTCGCGTTCATCTTTCTCTTGCCGCCGGGGGTGAGAGTGATGTTGACGAAGCGGCGGGTGTAGATGTCGCGTTTGTGGGCGCGGCCCTTGGGGGTCTTTGGCTTCTCCTGCTTCTCAACCTTGGGGGTCTGCGACTTGACCTTGCCTGTTCGCGACTGGTTAGCTGGGGATCTTGCGCACTTGAAGGTGTGGCAAACCGCGAGACGGCACAAGAACTTACCAGCACGGGCGAGGGATCCGTGAACTTTGCCCATTTTTATGTATTTGGTCTGAGTCTTGAGGTCGGTGTGGGTGATCTGTTGTCGCTTTTGCGATTGCTGGCGTGAGACTGGGTGATGACGGCGCAAAGGTGTTGGAAGTCGATAAATGTCAACGGAGGCGGAGCTGGGTCGTTGACAGTTGGCAACCGAAGTGGCGTCTGGCCGGTGACTCGACGCCGAAGCCGGCTAAAGCACGGACTTGTTGCAAGACAAATCCATGGGTTAGGGTTCTGAGTAGCGGAAATCCGAACTTTTGGCCCTGTCCATTCTCATTTCACACACATGACGCAGTGGCACTTCAGTTGATATCCATATTAAAACTCTCATGTATTTCAGCCAAACGCCAACCAACAGTCTCTAATGGTTCCAGGTTGGGTATCAAATAGCAACGATGACTAGGACTAAAACGATTTACCCAACGCCAATTATCCAGTTTCTACCCTGCACACGATCCCATCTCGTTCGTTGTTCTGCTATACCCTGCCTCTACACAACAGCTGGCCCTGTGCGCGTAGAACCCCTTCGCCAACGGAGGCCCTCGACGACAGCCAAAAAGGTGAAGAGGACGAAGAGGATCCAACTGAACGCGATGCCTGCCTGAACTGAGCCGCAATAGGTGTTTGCTCCGCAATACGGCCATGCGCTCTGTACCGAATACGCAATGGCCCCAGAAAACCAAAAGATGGTCGTGATGACCAGGAGAGCAAGTGAGACAGTTCCGTGGAAGAGTCTGGGTATGAATCGTGGCGTCAAAGCCACATAGGCCAGGACAAGGAGAGACCAGAGAGAGCTGAAGAGGATGAAGTTCGGAGTCGGGTGACCACCATACCATGGGCTCACGACTGTCGAGGTTGAAGTTAGACAAGCCTCCTCCAAATTTGGACTGTGCGGACTTACCATATGCGGTCACACCCAAGGTGATGATGGAGAATACCGCCGCAGCGATATGGACCCAAGGCACAAAGCGCTCCATTTTGAAGTGACTGGTAGACTTTTGTTTGGTGTGCTGGTTGAGAGAGAGGAAATGATTATGGCGCTTGTAGTGGGTTGGGAGTTGCGACGAGAAGCTTGAAGTGTGCAAAATCTAGACGGAAATATGTGTATGCATCTGAACAAAGAAAAAGCTGAAGACGCCTCTGTCGGAGCTGTTGGGAATTATATCCACGTGCGGTCACTGGGTCTCAAGATTCTGGGTAGGTAGCGCCACACCCAATGACGTGGTGTGCCAACGACATGTCGGCCCAAGACCAATACGTTGTATACAATGGTAGGTTATACACCGCTTGTGTGTCACCAGATAGCAGACACTTACGTTCTTCATGTGGCTGGGCGGTGGATGCCTCTGGGATTCTGCATGTTCAAAGCGAAGTTCTCCAGCGAGTTGGCCAATCGTGTCTCCAACTTGGGCAACAGCGCTTTCTGCGCCTAGAGATGTCCAAGACGGTTCTGATCAAGTTTCAGATGGCCCGTTGGATATCATCTGGTCAAATCGATCATCTTGTACATGGGAGGAGGTGGGACATGGAATTACGTCATGTGCCGAACCGCCGTGATATGTGGAGAAGCAGGCGAACCCTTGCAAAACCCTGCATGCGTCACAAGCAAGGCACCCCGCCGTCAGCGCTTGGGAGAACCCCGCCAAGGGCAAGACATGGACTGACGTCCACTTGCTGAAGCTGACCTAGAAATAGAATTATCAAGCTGGGGAATCATTTGCACTGGCGGCCGATGTCAACCAGTGTGACAGGTAAGCCAGACGTTGGCCCATAACGATTAAATTTAGATCAATCTACAAGATGCTCATCTAAACATCTTTACCGGTTGCTGAGCCGAGCGGCTGTCCCAGTGTACACTAGAGGAGCTTGGACCACTATCCAATGGCATCCGGCACTTCCCATGAAACCCCAGTGACTTCGAGATATCTCCTTTCCCAAAACAACCAGAATCCAATGGACAAGCCTGGATCTCCAAGTCTCGCCCAGCAGTGCCAATCACCACCGCCTTCGCACCCCAAGCGCGGGCCGAACCGAGGACGGATTGCCCTCGGACTCATCATTGGGAGTTTACTGTGGCTCTCACCACTTCCGAAGTGGCATGTCCTTATCAGCGGATCACAACCACAAACACACGGAAGTCCGTATGGAAAGTTCCCCAAACCAAACGACCCGTTTCAGTTCCAACCTTGCACGGTAAAAACGACACCGCCTGCTTTAGACGACGTTGAATTCAGAAATACATGGGCAGCGTTGTTTGACCCAGACCCCACCCACTGGAACTGGGGCTTGAAGGCTCAACATGACGGCAATGCACAAGAAGATGACCCATATGCCGGTCGTGGTATCTTCATGTGCGGATTTCTAGATGTCCCGCTGGACTACACCAACAAGTCTGACAGCCGCATTGCTCGTCTTGCCGTCACCAAGTTCCAGGTCTCGGGACTAGCTAGGGTCGGTGCAACAGGCACTGTTGCTCACGACTGGGCTGGTCAAAAGAGCGAAAGGACCATCATAATCGAGCCTGGAGGACCTGGTGGAAGCGGGACGAGCTACGCATGGCGTGGTGAAAATATCACGCAGCGTCTCAGTAATGGCAAGTTTGACGTTTTGGGTTGGGATCCTCGAGGGGTCAACATCTCTCTGCCTGCGGTATCCTGTTTCCCTCATGATGCAGACAGAGACCACTGGGAGTTGCTTGTATCAAAGCACCGAGCAGTGTCGGCCTCTCATCGCAACCAAGTTGAACTGGCCGACGCGATGAACGCCGCTGTTATGAGAGCTTGTTGGGAGCGCCATGGGGATTTGGGGCGGTTCCTCTCAACGGCATTTGTCGCACGAGATCTTGAACAGATTCGGGTGGCGCTAGGCGAAGATGAGGTGACGGGGAATTTTGTGAGCTACGGGACTGGTATCGCACAAACATATGTGTCCATGTTCCCAGGCCGTTCTGGCCGCATGATTCTCGACGGCACAGAATATGTCAGAGACCACCGTCTGCGTGGGGGCTTTGGATGGACGGCGCTGGACAATGCCACAGATGCCTGGCGTGACGGTTTTTTGGGAGAATGTGTCAACGCTGGGCCGAAATACTGTGCCTTGGCGAGACCAAAGAATGGCAAGCCCGTCACACTTGATCATCTTCAGCACCGGCTGCAGACTCTTCTTTCGTCGCTCATCGACCGGCCAGTCCCTGCCTACATCTCACCAAGCGGCCCAGTGCTTGTGACGTATTCAGCTCTTGTAAACGCAATCTATGGCGCCATGTACAACGCCGGAAGCTGGCCCGCACTCGCACAGGCTCTATTTGACCTCGAGGACGGGAATGCGACACTCACGGCCACTTTGATAGACAAAGCCTCGTGGTATTTCGACCCTGAAAAGCCCTGCCTCGCCAGTCCTGAGCCCCCTGCTACAGAAGAGCTTGGGACTCTGGTGATATGCAGTGATTCGTACGACGCTACAGATCCTGATGACCTTGAATGGTGGCTATCCTTGTGGGGAAACATGACCACCAAGAACTGGATCGCTGGCAATAGTCGGTTTTACGGGGTACTTCCATGCCGCCACTTCAACACATACTGGCCTCACCCAGCAGAAGTATACCGTGGGCATCTCGGGCACACGTTGAAGCATCCGGTTCTCCTCATCGCGGAGACATATGATCCAGCAACGCCTCTTCGGAACGGAAGGAGACTGCTGCAAGAGATGGGCTCCAATGCTCGGCTGATTGTCCATCACGGTTATGGACACTCGTCCAGGGACACGTCGCAATGCACGGATTCCATCGCGAGGGAGTTTATTTTGCATGGTACCCTGCCAGAGGAAGCCGAGACGGACTGCTGTGCCGATGAGAAGCCCTATCTGTATGGGGTAGAAAAGGGCCAGAATGTTGAGGCGTCTGAAAGCCTCAGCATGCAGGATCATGTAAAAGCTTGGCGGGAACATTTACAAGAGCTTGCCGTCTTGAATCCGGCGCTTGTTTGATAGGGAATTGAAGCTGGAAGACAGCTTCGATTTGTGTTGCTTGTTTGAAAGCGAAGAATCTGCGACGATGGAAATACAAGTAGAAGCTCCTTTGACCCTCAAGGTTCTCATTTTCAACCCTTGTTCTCTGAATGGTGCACAGACGCACCAAACTAGCGCCAGTCACGTGGAGTCGCGTAAATGACGTGTAGGGATCGCCATAAAGCTCCGAGCTTCAGCCTTCTGATAATTGCCAGCATCGCACGTGTTGGATCACGGCGCACCACGGTGCAGGACTTGCGCCATCAATATTGCGCCTGTTATGTTACATGGTCCCCAAAAATCTGCATCTAGAATCAACCGAAGCAACGGATAACGATGTGGCTGCTTGAGAGCGACCTGTTTGAAGGTACGCCCTCGGAATTGCTTCCTCATGGCACTACATCACCATGTTAAAGCTGGCGAGCATTGGGCTGACGCGCATACTACATACAGGCAAGAAGCTCTGGCTCCGGCCCGGAAAACTCTACCTCTTTGGTCGCACGGTATCGGAAGCTGGCCAACTGGTCATTTCGGACAAAACCATTTCGCGAAAGCACATCACGATCAAGGTTGAACCGGTCCCGAAAGGCGGCGGCGTACGTAGCAGCCTTGACCCCTGATATGGAAGGATTGGCCATTGACGATAGTAGCGCAATATCACCTCCAGATCCCAGATCGTTGTTGAAGATCTAGAGTCAAAGAAGGGAACGACGGTCAACGATGTTCAGATCCGTGGACAGAAAAAGGTCCTCACCGAAGATGTGAACATGATCAAGCTGGGAATGTGCCAGAAGGCTTTGCGGTATGCCCTTTTGCTACCATGGGCCATGGATGCACCGCTAACGTCATGGGTTGGGTATAGGATCCTCTGGTATCCTGTCGTCTTGAGCTTCTCTTTCACTAGCAAGGAGCTTCGTGCGGACCCGTGGACAAAGCTTCACGATGATCTCGAGCAGCTGGACATCAAGTACTCCGCCGAATACGAAACAACTACTACGCATGTCGTATCCAAGAAGCGGAACACCTCGAAAGGCCTGCAGGCTCTCATCAACGGAAAATACATTGTTACCGAGAGCTTCATCAAGGCCATCATTGATGCGGCAACCGTACCGCAAGATGCCGAAGAGGGGTCGTCCAGTGCCCTAGAACAAGACTTTGATCGGGAATGGCCGAATGCTCTCGATCACCTGCCGCCACGAGGCGAAGAGGCAGGGGAGCGAACCAGTGCAGCTTACGCTCCGAATGAACGACGACGGGAGGTCTTCGAGGGGTACACGTTTGTTTTTTACGAAAAGAAGCAGTTCGAAAACCTCCTCGCTCCCATCACCTCCGGGAGGGGAAAGGCAGTTCTCAATGCCGTGACGCCGGGACAAACTGACATTGATGATTTCATCCGTTATGTCAAAGGCGTCGCTGGCGAGAAGGGGTTGGGGTCCTTTGAGGACGGAAGTGAGGGAAAGGGAGTCGTGGTGGTTCGATACATACCAAAGGACGAAAACTACGAATGGTATGCGCAGTTCTTGACGTCGTTCGCCCAACGGCTTGATCACCGACCAATCGACCAGCGCGAATTCATTGAGGCAATCCTAGACTGCGATGCATCCATGCTGCGGCGCCCCTTGGAGGAGGCTAGTCAACCTGAGTCGGCAATGCCACATCATGAAGCTCACACGGAACCAGGTGATCGCATGGAACTCGACCGGCCAGCAAACAAATCCGAGGCGCCCCAACAAGCGGAACAGCAGAAAGAACCCTCCCCGGAACCAGCACCTCGGAGGGCACGTACCCGACGAGGTGTAAGTCGATTTAAAGGCTTCGATATCGAAGACGACAACCCCGAACCGACACAAGAGATAACCCCCGTTCAACCGAACCCTCCCGAACCGAGCCAGCCCGCAGTAGAAGCGTCACAGGATAGTCTCTTTGTTTCGCAGCATCAGGACCCTCTCGACCGCCCAGAGGAAGTAGAAACATTCGAGTCACGCCCTCCCGCTCGGGCTACCCGCAAGCGCCCCCTTTCTCCTTTGCCAGAGCATGATGACTCGGCATTTCTGGCCGATATCGCGCCCACAGCAGCAGCAGCCAAACGCAGACGTATTCAAGCAGGGGAGCCGCCTGTTCCCCCGCCACCCGAACCAGAGCCTACAGTTAAAGATGAGGACGATGACGAGATGGCGGTTGACTCCCCCCAAGGCAAGAACAAGAAGGGGCGGGTTACCAAAGCCAAAAGCAAGAAAACAACCCCCGGAGAGGAAATACTGGAACTAGCCCGGCAAAAGCGAGAAGAAGCCGAGATTAGAGCAGACGCGGAACGCAGGGCACTGACCGAGCAGGACGATGGTGAGATTGACTATGCCGCGATCCGCAGGCTTCAGCTTGAGAATGTGCAAGAAGTGGAGGTGCACTTCCCCGAGCGACGGGCAGCTGCGAGCACTGGCGGCGGCCGCACACGAGAACAAGATATTGCTGACGGGCGATGGGATCCGAGATGGAACGGCCGGAGGAATTACAAGCAGTTTCGCAAGCAAGGGGTAGCTGGTGGGAGGCAGGCGGCGAGGAAGGTGATTCTGCTGGAGGAGGTGAGGGTGAAGAGCAATGGGATTGGGGATGAGTATTGGCTGGAGAATGAGACTAGTAGTAACCGGGTGGGTAATAATAGTCAACGACAATCACAGCAGCAGCAGCAGCAGCAGCAGCAGCAAGGGGGTAATCCCACACCAGAGGGGAAAACAGGGACGTTGCCGAGGAGGAATATTCTTAGTATTGATAGTAGTGAGGAAGATGAAGACGAGGGGAGTGATATTGTGGAGGAGGGATGGGAGGAGGAGGAGGCTTTTGTACCTGAGCCAGAGCTGGAGTTGGAGCCGGAGCCGGCGAGGTCGAGGGCGGGGAAGAAGGCGGAGAGGGCGAATGCGAGGAGGGGGAAGTCGCAGGTGCAGCAGGGTGGTGGTGGTGGTGCTTCTCAGACGCAAGTTTCGCAGAGTAGTAGTAACAAGAGGGCGGCGCCTCCGATGACGAATGCTGCTTCTGCGGCGAAGAGGCCGAGGAGGGGGGGTGGGTTTGCTGCTGCTGCTGGTCGGGATGATGACAGTGAAGATGATAGTGATGATGAGCTGAAGTTTCGGTTTGGGAGGCGGAAGTGAATTCGAGGGGGTTTGGTATTACTTGGGGGGGTCAAGTTTGTTGATGGATGAGAGGTGATGCGTATTGATACATATATCTTTATCAATTGGCCCATGTTTTCTTGACCAGCGGATAGTTTCAGTAATACGTACTTTACGCTCCAGACATGATGTTGGTCATGCAATTCTCGTTTCTATATGGGGGGGGTATCATAGTCTATAGACCGTGAAACATGGCTTCAACAATCCCCGGCTCTCGTTTTTACATATAACCGTGATTTCTCTTTATGTATAACCGTCTATCTCTCGCAACCAAAACCCCACATCCCCCATAACATCACAACTTCCCGCTCAATCCATATCCTCCATCCCATTCCCACCACCCCCTTCAACAGCTTCTTCCTCAGTAACAAATATCCCCACCAGACAAGCCCCCAACATGCCCTCGTAATTCACCCACGGATGAATCTCGCCAAACAACCTCGTCCCGTCCCTCCCGGCACACCTGAGGAGTTCTGGCTCCCCCCCGGGATGGAAGGGGAGGTAAGGGGTGATGTTGTAGACTTTTCCGGACAGGACCGTCCAGGCGTCTTTGCCTCTTCTGCCCGTCTGTCGCTTGAGCATGGAGGGGGTTACGCGGAGGTAGGGGGAGTTTGGGGGTAGGCCGCGGAGGTCGGCGTGGGGGGAGGAGGAGAGGCGGGCCCAGTCTAGGGGGGAGTGGCCTGGGGAGAGGACGACTGCTTTGGAGGGTTTGGAGGGTTTGGTGCTGTGGGTTGGGGGGGGCGCTAGGGTTGAGCAGCCTGGTCCTCGGGCTGGTGCGGGGGAGAGACGGGAGGGGCCGGAGGGGGAGGGGGAGAGGGTTGGTGGGCGGGGAGGGGGGTGCATGGAGTTGTTGGTGTTGGGGGAGGGTGATGGGAAGAGGGGGATTGGTGGTGGGGGGAGGGTTTTTGGTTGTGGTGTTGGGTCTGGCGAGGAGAGGGATAGGGTTGGGACGGGGGGGTTGTTGTCGATTACGGTGGCGGAGGCTTTGGGGGTTGATTGCTCGTCATCTTCGTTGTTGTTGTCGTCGTCGTGGACGAGGTGACGGCTTTGGATGGTGGTGGTTTGGTTTTTTTCTTCTTGTTGGTCCCGCTGAGGGGTCCCTCCGAAGAGGGAGGGAAGCCACTGTAGTCGCCGCATGCAGAGAAGAATGAGGGTTGCGACTATCAGTGTGACTCCTAGTAAGGCCATGGGCTCTGGTGATGGTCGTATGTTATCGTGGCATGTGGATGGCACCAAGCAGGAAATGGCCCAAGCGTGTTCTTCTTCTTTTTGGCTTCTGGCTCGCTCGTAGTGGGTTGATCGACTGGAGGGGAGTCTGTCGGCGGCGGCTAGACAAAGTGACGTTTTGAGATCTCTATTTTTGTCTCTGGGAATCTCGCGTGGAATTGTCAGCAAGGCAGTGAAGACAGGCATTTCGATGAAGCGGCCCCGCATGAATCTCGGCAGACATGTGTTCTGTGGGGTCGAGGAACAGGGGGGCCCTGCAGGCTATAGCGGACGCTACAGCTGTCTTTCGACCTGTCACTGCGCTGTCCGGCATCAGCCCTCTGGCAGGCACAATTGGCGGGGTTCCAGCCGCAGACTTGCAGCCCAACCTACAGACGGTGCATCGAATGAATCGAGACGAACCTGGCTAGCAGGCGGTGTGAGCGGTGAAGAATGAGGGGAAAGGACCGTGACGGCCAGCCTGGCCAGGGAGAGGGGCGCCCAGAGAGAAGAGCCAGGGCCGCCCGCGGTGGATTGGGCAACTCACTGCGTAGCGCATATCATGGGCGAGCTCCATAGCTTCGTCTCCTTTTCCCACGGGCCCCTGGCATTGTTTTGTCACTTGCTCAATTGCACGTTATTAACCTTATTTCCAAGAGATTGGCCCTTCGTGGGAAGCTTCTTGCCCGATTGATATCATCTTCGCAACAGAGTTTGTCGAAATAGCGGCTAATCCCACTGTATCTTCTCGGCAATGTTAGCCAGTCAGAGCGGCCCAACGCCAGACTCAGGGTTCACCTAACCAGCAGTCGGCCACGCACCTTTAGCAGAAATCCCCCATTGCGAGAATCGAACGCGATGCCTCCGCCCCCAATTCCTCCCGACCACCCGCCCGCCGACCCGCGAGAATCAACAACCACGGCAGCACCACCGCGCAGTCCCGCGTTGCCGTCGCTGAGGAAGAAGCCCTCTGCCGGAATCTTGACCACCACCACGTCGGCGTCTGGTGTGAGAACGACACGAATTACCACCACCGCTGCCCCGTCTTCGACTTCCGCCTCGTCCCCCGCCGCGCCCTTGTCCCGCCATCCGTTCAAGAAGAGGGACCAAAATGCAACGTCGTCGGCACGTGGAATGAGGGCAGGACTCGATCCGAAAGCGCCTGCGCCCACGACGGCGAGGCAAACAACTCCCAGGATGCCATCCTACGAACGACCAGGCCCGACGGGGACCCGACAGCCACAGATGCCGGCTGTGGCCCGAACAGCAAACAGCAGCAGCAAACCACCATTAACTCCCAAGGTAGCTACGCGACCTACCACTTCAGCTTCCACAACACCACTGCCCCGCCGGCCGAGGCCTGATACCGTCCTCGGCGCCAATGGTTCAGCGCCGCGCGATAAACTCGACATCACCTCCCCAGTGACTGCCTTCTTGAATTCCAACAATGTCACACCAAGATCTGGCTCACGTCAAAGCCGCGTTGAAAGTGCTCACAGCACTCCGCTCGGCACCCCGAACCTTGAACGCCACGATGCATGGGATTCAAAGAGCGGGTTGGGCATCTCAACAGCTGTCGCTGACGATACGGCCTCGAGGCGGCCAGTGGTGACATTCAGTCCGGCCTCGGACGTGAGCGGCGCTGGCAACAGACAGGACGTAGACTCGAAATTCTTCTATGCCGCAGACCTTCCGAGACAGACCCAACCGCCACACACCAGACCTCTTGCACCACAACCCTCGAGAAATACGCCCTTCTTCCACGCCAATGGAGGCCCCCTCCCCGATCGTTCGAGCGCTATATCACCATTGACATCCCCTCCTGCCAGCACCATTGAGAGTCATGGGAGCAAGTTCTTCTACGCAAATGGAGCGCCTGAGCTGCAACCTGCACCCAAGATTGGCCCATCCAAGAGGGGTCCGAGCTCTGTCGTGTCGACCGCTTCAAGAATACCAGCTGCCCGTCCGGGCAACGCACTCAGGTCGACCTCTCCTGTCGGGCTACCCGCCCAACCCAGGAGCAAGAGTGGACATAGCACGCCTCTTGTGTCGCCTCGGTCTCCCATATCAGGTTCACACCATCGACTCAGCGTGGGAAGTCAGGGGAGGCCTGGCCTCGACCAAAGCACCCACTCTACTGGCACAGAAAGAGGCCACGCCCGTCCAAAGAGTCTGACCATGGCTGATGCCCCTGCCATAGCGAGACTGATATCTTCGCATCCTTCTACCACTCCTTCTTCTGAAGCCACATCTCCATTATTCGCTCCGCCGAGCTCGATTCTTCCAGGAAGTCCAGGTATGGGCGGCTTTGCCTCACTTCTTCAAGCCGCCGAGGACTTCGCCGAATCAGAGGAAGGGAAATCTGAGTCGTTGAATAGCCCAGCAAAGTCAAACTCACAGGAGAAGGAACCGATAAGCGACCTGGTGGCCAACGCACGACGAGAGCGCAAGGTGCAGGATCTGCAAATCACAAACGCCAGTCTTGAGGCGATCAACCGAACGTTGGAGAGACAGCTGCGGAAGCAGAGCGCCGAGCTGCGGCGCTATAAACGGATGTCGAGAATGAGCATGGCCTCGTTGAGTAGCCGCGTCCCGTCAGCCTCGATAGCGGAAGGTGGAGTTCTGGCAAAGGCGGAAATCGGATTGGTCGATGTCGATGAGGATGATATTGAACTCGCAGAAGAAGACGCCGAATTGGAGGGGCTGGAGGAGGAGAATGAAGACGAGGAAGATTCCATGTCTGGCTCAGATCATTCAGAGTCGGGAAGCTCTGAGCATAACGAGTCACGGCGGAAGAGGGATGAAAACAGGCTTCAGGTTGACCTGTCCAAACATCAGCAGCTGCTTGTTGACAGCCAAAAGATGAACCACAGTCTGAAACGATGTCTAGGGTGGACTGAAGAGTTGATCAAGGAAGGGAAGCGCGCTCTCGCGTACAAGGTCACGGCCGGTGACGTTGAGTTGGGTGGCAGAGTGCTCAGGCCCGAAGAGCTTGAAGTTCCAGGCCGCCGAGAGGAGCTGGATGGCAGTGCCATGGAGGGCGATGTGGACGACGATGAGGATCCGTTGAAAGATGATTCTCTCTATGGGGAAGACGCTCGATTGGATGATCTTGGTGGTACCGACGCTGAGACTGATGATCTCAAAGACGATTCTCTTTATGGGGATAATCCTCGGCTAGATGATAATCTCTCGGACGACCCCCTCAGAGATGATTCTCTTTATGGGGATATTCTTCGGTCGGATCGATCAGATGATCTGAGGGAAGATTCACTCTATGGCGACAACCCCCGGCTAGACGATGATCTTAGAGACGATTCTCTGTATGGAGACGACCCTCGAGTAGACGATGATCTGAGCAATACCGACACAGAAAACGACGACGACAGAAGGAGAACGTGGAAGCCAAGGCCTCGGGATAAGGACAGTGGTGTGGAGTTGCCTACTGATAGTAGGTAAAGGGGGCTGGCTGGGAGAAACAGGTTTTGGAGAGCCGGGAATTCCAGGACCAGATGGGAGGGAAGGGACATACTCGCAACACGCGCGCATGGCTATGCGTTTTTGATCACCACTCCGGCGACGGCTTATTTTTCTTGTTTATAATCACATTTTTTGGGAACAGGGGCGGTTTGGGGACACAGGACTGGCTTGCCTTTTTTTTTTTTTTTTTTTTTTTTTTTTTTTGCATCGTACGGGATTGTTCATATATCAGTAAGGAGTTGAAGAGCGGGACGTGGTGGAGAACTGCTTGAGGTTGTTTTATTTTATTTTATTGTCTTGCACACACACAGCCAACCATATATCACTTTTTTTTTGTCTGTTTTTGCTCTCTGGTATATTTTTTGGGGGGGGGGAAAGAGCAAAAGAGACAACACCCAACCAACCAACCCAGCTTTATTCCCCTTTTTTGTTGTTTGTTGTTTGTTGTTTGTTGCGGCTGCTGTTGTTGCGAGATGTCATGTAACACATAGATACCCCAAGGCACAAAAAGGCATATATATTTATATTCTACACGACTTTGTGAATGGTGGGGTTTTTTTTTACTAGATTAAATGAATTAGACTGGATTTTATATGTGGTAGAGCTTGTTTGTCTATATGTTGGGGTTTGGCAGTGATAAATAGGAGGGCGTGTTTATGTGCTCTTTGAAAATAGAAAGTTGGGTAGTATTAGTCGATTTGTGGGTTGGTTGTGTTGAAGAGTTAATAAAGAAAGTTTTGAGTGCTGTTGGCTGTTTGTGATTTTGTGCTGGATACCGCAGTTATTTATAGACATGGTTTTTTTGGGAGGGCTGAACGGACAGGAATTTGCCATCACGAAAGAGTTTATCACTAGGTATCTTTTAAAAAGTGATCTCGGCTACTTCTTAAGGCCTATTAACTATCTTTTAAGGCCTTGTAGCCATCTTTTGAGGCGTTATAACTACCTATATTCTAATACCCTTTAACTATATTTCCTACCCTTATAGTACCAATTACCTGACTTTAGACCTAGCTGTAAAAACAACAGCTTCATTAATGACCTTAGTCATTAACCCCTTCAATTCCTCCATCTAATCCGCGCTCAACCCGGCAGCAATCGGCATCAACTCCTTCTCAATCTCCTTCTCAATCGCCGTCACCATCGTTATTATTATCACCACCACCGTCATTATCGTCAACATCATTAGCTTGATGGCTCAATGATGGCGGAAAAGATATTAGTTTTAGGAAGCTAGCTCTTGAAGGGTATCTAAGGTAGTCGCTATGTGTGCAATGTGTGTGTGTAAATGTGTGTGTTGAGCCCAATTCGACTGGACGGCCCTGGAGGGGATGGAAGAGTACATACGTACTGTTCCCGAGAGCTTTTTTTTCGGGGGAGTGTTGAAGGAGGGGTGTTTAGTTTTTTTCTTTTTTATAAAGACTTTGGGTGGTTGCAGGTCCTGGATCTTTATTAACCCACAAACACAAACACATCACCTCACATCTCACTCACTCACTCACCCCCCTTTACAACCACATCATATCAAATCTTATTCTATTTTCATCCCTTTCTCTCTGTCTTCTCCCTCAGCACTTCAATATCCGGAATCAAATACCCCTCTTAAACAACAACAGCAATAACTAGGTAGGTAGGTACCAACAAATTTCTAAGACCCTCTCTCTCCCTCTCCTTTCATACCTAAATTTCCCCCTTCCTTGCCTTGGTAGGTTTCCTTCCCCTTGCCACCACAAGATAATTATAAAACGCCCTCCCATTGCCCCCCCCTATTCCCTCCCTATTCCCTCCCTATTCCCTCCTAGGTAGTCATAATAACCCTTGGGTAAATTGCTCGCTCTTCTTATCCTCACCCTCCCTCCCACCTCCCTTCGATCATCTCGAAACAAAAGGGCCAGCCAGCCAGCCAGTCCTCCCATTGCCGCACGCCTAAAAACAGCAGCCAGAACCAAAAAAGAAACCTCCCCCAAGCCTGAAGATGTAAGAAATATCACAACCTTTCCACTCCCACGCCCAGGTTTAGAGGGTAGTTGAGCATGGTGCTTATTGCACACACACAAGACACACACACACACAAGAGACACACACACACACACACACACACACAAACAAACACAAATGTATAGCAATCCTCAAAGATAACTCATCAATCCCCCCTTTCCCGCTCACTGCAAGTATAACAATAACCTGACCTCCTTCCCTCTCAATCTCATTTCCACACAAAAAAAAAGATAACACCTCCCAAACGCCACCCTCACATCCCCCCTTCCCATCCCATCCCAATCCCAATCCCAATCCTAGCTCCCTCTATTCCCTGAGCAAAAAAAAAAAAAACACCTCAAGACTCCAAACCCCAGAAAAAGATACCCCCCCTCTCCACCCCACCTACGAGACCGAAATCCCAACACTCAACATGGCATAATTCGACAGCTTCAGCGACAAACTCTTCGACCTCGGAAAGTCGGGACTAATCGTCATCCTCCCATCCTTATTATACCCAACCTCCCCAAACGACTCGGCCAGCTCCTCAAACCTCGCCCCCGGCCTCGCAACGTTCAGCTCCGCCACAATCTCGTCGCTCCACACCCCCGAGCACCACCCCTTTTCCAACAGAAAATACGGGTTCAGCGGTGGGACCGGCGAGTCTAAACACCATTGTTAACCATGAAACCAGAAAAAAGGGAGGGAAAGAATGACAAACTCACCCAAATCCACATATCTTATCCTCAAATACTCCACCCCCCTCAACACCCCCAACGCCCTAATCCCCGCCAGCACCAACTGCTCAAACGCCTTGATAAAATTCATGTCCGTGATCCCCGACCCGCTCTCATTCCAATGCGCCACCTTCCTACAGCAATTCTTCACCGTCAAATCAATCCTCTTCAGCCTCGACACCCTCCTCCCATCCTCATCCTCCTCCCTCCCCTTACACCTCCCCACCAATTCATTAAAAAAATGCTGGCACACCCTCCCCGTATACGAAATCTGCTCTAGACTCGGTGACGCCGCCGCCGCGTCCGCCAGCTTGGAGCAAAAGTGCACTTTACTCGACACCTTGAGGAAGTAGGACGGAAAGTTCATTTCCCTCCTATAATCCCCCTCCAGGCATAGTGATAGTTTTTCCAGCTGCTTCAGTCTCATCGGTTGTTGCGAAAAGATGTCCGCCATGGTGAGATAGCTCTTTGATTTCGGCTTGCTGTACGAGCCCTGCCACTCTGTCAAGTTCGGTAGCGCAGACGTGATGCTCTCAAAATCGTCTTGTCCTCTTATCAAGTTCCACTGCCCCTTGCAGATCAGGGTATGCACTGAATCAATCTTTGGCATGGCGGCGCGTGGACGAGCCTGTTGTTGTTGTTGTTGTTGTTGTTGTTGTTGTTCCCCGATCCAGTGCTTCACCTTTGGCGCTTTTCTCCTCTCCCCACCTTCCAGCGTCATGATGCACACTTCTGGGAATGAGTTGGCGACAAAGTAAAACGCTTCTTCTAGCGAGCAGTTGTCCATGGGGAGGACGTACGAGGCGGTCGTGAGGCCGTCTGGTGTGACGGTCGGCAGTGTGTTGGCTGTTGACAGAGCCAACGGCCCGTATTTGGGTCTGAACACCGGGAACCAGATTTCGACGTGCTTGACGTAGGGTCGTAGGTGTGGATGGGCCGCGAAATACTCAAAGGACCCCCTCAGGGAGTCGATGGTGGCTTTTAGCTTGATGTGCCGGTAGAGACGTTCTTGAATCAGGACTCTCCAGGTTCGGCTCACGCGGGATAGTTCGGATAGTTCCTTTCTTCTTGGATGTCGCAAGGCAGTTCCCCAGCGTGTGATTGAGCTTTTTGACGATGTTGATACCCGGAAGCCAAACAGGTGATCCAAGATGCACTCGTGGATCTCGGCGGGGAGATGGGAGAGGCTGAGGCCGGCGGTATGGCTGTCGACCGGGGCCAATACTGTATCGGAAAGACCGGGTTGGTCAAGGTCCATCGGGGATTCTGATGGACGCCTTGTGGACCGCAAGTCTGTACTTCGAGGCTCTGGTTGTGGAAACGGCGTGCTGCTTGGCCGTGTTGGGGGGATAAAGTCTTGCATTCGTACTTGGTCTAGCGGAGGACTTGAAGGTCCCGGTGATACTGGGTTGGACGTGGTTGTCATGATGGAGGCGAGTTCGACGGTCGCCTTGTTCTCGTCTTCGTCGTCGTCGTCGGCTTGGTGTATTATTGACTGTGCCCTCTCAGCCCTGGGCAGGCGCGTGTCGAGGCTGAGAGAGTCGACATTGTCGCGATCGTCGTCGATGAGCATGGGACTTGTTGGGAAATCCATTCTCCTTTGGTTTCGTATTACTTTCGCGGGGGGTATCAATCGGTAACACTTTCTCAGTCGTCGTCGGATCAGGATGCGACAACCATGGCACAGCAGCGAAACCACTCCTCCAATCTCCGACTCGGCTGGCAAAAATCAACTGCTGGAGGCAAATGGGTGGGCAGCAGGTGGATGTGGTGTCGTTCGGAGGGGGGGGGGGGGGGGGCAGATGGACTGAGTCTGTTGATGGCAAAAAGACTCGAAAGGCGCTATTGGCGCTGGCCGGACTGCTCGTTCACTGCGATTTGGGACAGAGCGGACCCGGTTCGTTGGCCGATCGGGATTTTACGAAACCTTGTTTCTTGTTATTTTGTTTGCAGGGCGGCGCTGCGGTAGGGCATCGACTTGGACTCCCGTCTGTCTGCTTTGGTTTCCAGCTTCTAATTAATTACTGGTCGCGTGGACGGGCGCGGGGTTAGGTTGCGATCTAACTTGGGCTGGCGTGGCCCACTGGGCTTCTTGCGAAAGGCAGCGTCAATGGCTAATGCGTGAGGCTCCGACCGAGAGCGGAACAGTGCAAGCAAGGCGTGGTGCTCGTTGTGAATAATAAGAGATGTTGTTGTTGATGTGTGATGTCCGGGTGTTTCCACCTCAATCTGTGTTGTTGGGTGGGCACCTCGTCCACAGAAAATGCGAGATGACTACACGAGACACGGCCTTCAACTAGTGGCAGAGGGCCGTTGAAACATGGTAAACGGGCCTCTCGAATCACCGGCAACGTCTGTCGGATGTCTTCCAACGTCTTCGGATTATCTCTGATACCCATAGATGACGGTTATGATGCAGCAGCAGTCTTTCACAATCTCCTTGGCAAGTCACAGTCTCCAATCTTTTGTCCAGGACGGGTGTTGGGTTACAGATTGCAGTGTGTCCCAGCCCGCCGAAGGCGCAGCCAACGGCGGGACGGATGTCTTGGGCGGTTCACTCCGCTACCTGGCACTCCCTTGGATGGGAGATGATGGATGACGAAGACCCTTCAAAATCATGAAAAGTGCAGTTTGGACATCCCTGGCCAGTCTTTTTCACCTTTTTCTCCTGCTTCCCCAGGGACCACTGCTGCATGGTCGCATTAATAAGACACAACCTGCACAGCCGCCTCCGGCTGAAAGCCACTCAATTCAGCGGTTCCCTCCTCCACGAGAGGGCGCCGGTCATCTACTGGTTATCTCTGCTTCGTCTTTGCACGCCGCAAAAGCAATCGATCCTTCTCGATCCAATTTCGGGACTTCATAGGTATCATGCCAAGTGCCGCGGGAAGCCTTATCAGATCAGTCCATGAATGGCTGTTTCGGGCCTTCATCATTACCATGTCATGAGAGAAGCATGTGCTGTGTCAACAGTTCCACCCACACGCAATTCCCTTACATCATAGCTAGTGGTTTTTCTTGTTTATTTCTCTCAACCTCTGCTGGTCTGCCGGTTTTGCTGTAAGGCTGCATCCATCTCCACCTCGACTCCGTTCCGAGCTTCTGGAAGGCAGTTAGTTTGCGGGGCCATGTGGGTGGGTGGTGCAGCAGCCCTGGAGGTCGCTGTGAGGCCGGCCGAATTTCGCCCCCGAAGGACCGGTATTCCTCTCGCTATCGGCCCACTATTCTCGGCCTTGGGGTGCCCGGACACCGGGCCCGCTCCGCGCTAAGTGACAGTAGGCGACCGAAAGGATTCATTCGCACATCAAAGCAGCCCAAGACCGTTTCTCGGTCTTTGCTGCCGCCGGGTACGGTCAAAACTGCTTCTCTTCCCAGCCGAGGTTGCACAGAAACAGCAACATCTCGCCTCTCCGTCTTACCTTGACAACACCGTCAGTATCGAGGTTCATGCTGCGATGCACGCCCAGGCATGTTCATGCGCTCGGGACTGCGCAGTGGTTTTTGGGATTCGTTGGAGCGCAGAGCCAAGGCATGATGCGGCGATCAGATGGTCTATTTCGAGAGTCGCTAGCTCCCATTACACGGCGCTAGTATAGTGTAGGTACGCTATCATCGCGATGTTTGGTTTTCTCGGTGATGGACGATGGAGCTGGCAGTTTGAAGTTGATAGTATACGAGTCGGCGGCAATAGACATTCCTAATGAAGAGAGTGAAATACGAAATCTCCGGGCTCGATGCTATGGTAGCAGCAAGACCGAAACACGCGCTGTGGAGAAGAGTAGAACGGACCTTGGTGTTTCAGCATCCCAAACGGGCGGCTGCGCTGCACTAACAAATTCCACCAATTCCTCGCCTGCACCTGCCTCAGAATGCAGCAGGCTGACCCCTTCCCCAGATCGTTTCGTACGATACCAGTCCCTGCAACGGCGCTAACGGGCCCCTTGGCACTGGATTGTCAGATGTTTCTTTCTCCCACTCCCCCCCGGCGCCTGACATTGAGCACCGCGACCTGGGCAACCTGGTGTCTCTGAAATGGTAGGAGATGTTTGGTTATAACCTGGAATTTTCCCATGCTGAGGCTCTTGTCGTGTCTGCCCCTGGAGCCTTCCTTTGAAGTTGCCAGCGAGCGGGGCCCGCCACTTAGCGCGCTTCACCAGTGCGCCACCCCCGCGTACAAGACTGCACTGCGCGGCTCCTTCCCTTCTTTTGGGTGACGGAGGATGAGGGCCTTGTTGCTGCTGCCGCCGAGGATGGATGTCTGTTCTCGTTGGCTGTTCTTCTGGTGAGATGTTTGCCAGGTTGCATTGAAGACCCCTGGACAGAACCACACAACGAAGACGGCATTCTCTTCTCTACCGTGTTGATTCCAAACACCGTCCCAAAGCAGGTTTGCCTCGTCCGAAGGTAACAGCGAGATCTCGGACTAAATTGATCAGAGACTCAAGCGCAGGTTTGCAGTTGATTGCTGCCAAGCATCAGGCCGGACGGGGCCAGCCCAGAGCCTCAATCCATCCAACGCGGCGGCGGTCGATTGGGCAGAGACATTTCCGCAACGGAATTGCAGGGTACGAACTGTCGGTTCCTCGTGTCCAATGGCAGCGCCCGGAGCCTTGAACATGTCCCAACCATCACACAGTCTCTTTCCTCTTTCCGCCAATTGTTATTGCAAGTCCAGCATACAGCCACAACGGCCTCTCTTGCGGCCGAAGATCAAAGGAGATCTCGTCCATCACCAACAACAGCAAATCCTGCGGTATGCGTTTGCCTCTCGAATCCGCCCAGGTGCTGGAGCCACAGTCTGAAAGAGCCTGTTGAGCCAGATTCCCAGACCCGGCTCACCCGGCGCCCGGCGTTTGCGAGGTCGGCAAGTCGGCCACTCCTCCGTCCATCCCACCACATCCCGGTTTTGCCCCAGTTCTCCCCAGACCAGCCGTGTTCCTGGCCGCCAGCGATAGCAGCCACAGCGGCCGCAAGAATCCGATCATGGGGGCCAATCTGGCATGCCACCTGAGCTCTGTATCTGGCGAGCTGCAGCATCTGATGTCAGGTCCTGATGAGGAGGGGTTCTCGTCTACGGAGTAGCATCTGTCGAAACCCCAAGGCTCTTCCCCAGTCGTCAGAATCGCGGACGATTTGCCATCTTGGCACGCCTGGGGATCTGCCGTTTGACTTGGCGTCCAGGGGAATCAGGGGAGTCAGGGGAGAAATCCCATGCAAGTACCCAGGTACCCCCCCTGTCTACTTTGTGCCACGCTCCCCTGAAGGTTGCACCCACCACCCAAACAGCGTCGTTGCTTTGTGCAAAAGGGGGGTTCAAGATGGGCCGCCAACTTCATGCGCGCTTCCCAGTTAAATACCAGTTGATCTGCTTCTTCCTTTTCTCTTTTTGTTGCTATTCCCATCCTTCCATTCCTTTCTCCGGCCCAGCCATCGTCACTGTTGCCGTCCACCCCCTTTGCTTTCTTCCCGTGCTGCGCATACCCTTTTTCTTCACTTCCCGACTATCCTTGATCAACTGCACCTAGCCGATCTCGTTTTTTTCGACCTTGCTTTCAAATCAGTTTCAATACCCCAGTTACGTGGTCCCACCAACCGATCCATTCTTTTTCATCTATCGAACTTCTTCGCCCGTTTGAAACCCCCCCACCATCAACAACACATCAACAATGGCTGGCCGACTTCTTCTTTCCCTGAGCGTTGCTCTGTCTGCCCTGGGAGTCTCTGCTGCTCCCGCCACCACCTTCACCAAGTCCGAGGGCTTCTACATCGGTGTACCCATCTCCAACCCAGATGCCGAGAACCTCATTCCCCACAAGTACATTGTGGTCTACAACAACACCTTCAGCGATGACGAGGTGTTCGCCCACGAGTCCAGCATCGCGAGTGTGATTGCCAAGCGCAACATTGGGAAACGCAGCCCACTTACCAACAACATCCTGTCTTCGAGCATCGAGACCTTCCAGATCGACAAGTGGAGAGCCATGGCTCTGGAGGCTGACGATGCCTTGATCAACGAGATCTATGCTGCGAAGGAAGTCAGCTACATTGAGCAGGATGCCATCATCAAGCTCAACGTCCGTCAGCTTCAGGCCCGTGCTCCCACCGGATTGGCCCGCCTCAGCCATGACGGTGCCAGGGAAAATGGCTATTACTTTGACAGCACTGCCGGCGAGGGTATCACTGCCTACGTTGTTGACACTGGCATCCGCACCACTCACGAGGACTTCCAGGGAAGGGCCAGATTCGGCGCCTCTTTCATCAGGGGTGAGGAGGAGACCGATCTCAACGGCCACGGCACTCACGTTGCTGGTACCATCGGAGGCTGGAAGTTTGGCGTCGCCAAGAAGACGCAGCTCGTTGCTGTCAAGGTCCTCGGCGCTGACGGTTCCGGTTCCAACTCTGGCGTGATTGCCGGTATGGACTTCGTTGCCCGCGATGCCACCCGCCGTGGTCTTAGCGGCAAGGCCGTCATGAACATGTCTCTCGGCGGCTCCTTCTCCCAGGCTGTCAACACTGCCATCAACCGCATCGAGGCTGCCGGTGTCGTTCCCGTTGTTGCCGCTGGCAACGAGAACCAGGACACTGCCCGCACCTCCCCCGGCTCTGCCGAAGCCGCCATCACGGTCGGTGCCATCGATCAGACCAACGACCGCCGCGCGTCCTTCTCCAACTTTGGCCCTCTCGTCGACATCTTCGCCCCCGGCGTCCGCGTCGAGTCGTGCGGCATCGGCAGCGACACCGACACGGCCACTCTGAGCGGCACCTCGATGGCCTCTCCTCATGTTGCCGGCCTTGCCGCTTACATCATGGCTCTCGAGGGCATCACGGGCGTGCAGCAGGTTTCGGACCGCATCAAGGAGCTCGCCACGCAGACCAACTCTAGAGTGGTGGCTTCCAGCAACGTTGACGGCACGACCGATCTCATTGCTAACAACGGCTTCAGATGAAAGAGCTTGGTAATTTCATGAGGTTGAAAGATGTAATGAAGTTTGATTTTGGCGATTTTTTGGCAAGAGCGAGGTTTTTGTTTTTCTTTATTGGCTGTTGCTTTTTTTATGGAAGTTGCAGCAGGCACTGTACATACATACAACAACAAATTACTTCACCAGAGAGAGAGAGAGAGAGAGAGAGAGAGGTGGGAGATATTCATGGAGAGAAAAAAGCCAAAAACTTTTTTTGTACATAGATAATAATTTTTCTACATGAACTCCTGCTGCTGCTGCTGCTGCTATGGAGAGAGGGCAAAAGCCGAAAAAGAGAGAAGAAATGACAAATGGAATGAAGATACAATACAATATATATAAGACAAGATAAGAGCAAGAAAAAAAACATGTGATTGTGATGATGGTGCGAAATAAGAGTGGGAAGTTGTGAGAGTGTGAGAGAACAAATTCAGCCTGAGTCAGGTGCGACGTTGGTGGAAACGAGGCGAGTGTTTCAGTTCTTTCGTGGGGGTTTGGGGGGTTGGATGAGGTGTCCAGTCGGGTTGTTTGAGAGTGAGACCGCGTGCTGGTTTGCTGTGACGGTGGGACGTACCATGCTGTTAGAAAATGACTGGTGGGGATTGACCTGGTGCTATTATTTGGGGGACGGAGGGGATGGGATGGGCTGGGATGGGATTTTAAGAGCGAGAGAGGTGGAGAGAAAGAGAAAGAGAGAGAGAGGGGTTAAACTACGTGTACATTGGTAACTACCGTAGTAGACTGGCGTGAGAAATACCTACGGGCATTAAAAAGGGAAAAGTTGTAAAGTCAGGTTGGGGTAGGTTAGTGGTTTAAGTTGTCTGTCTGTTTATGTTGTTGTGCACAAAATCACTGGTATTGCGAGGCTGGATTATATATCTGGTGTAGGAGGGAAAGGCTTGATACTATCTAGAGGGGTATTACGGTCTTTTAACAGCTTGTGACTATCTTCCAACGCCCTTAGACTATCCTTTCACATCCTAAGTGGATGGCTTCCCCCCTCAGATCAGAGATCATCATTCACCACCTAGAAGGCTCCCCTCCAAACTCATCCAAATACTATCCTGTATCCCCCGCGATCCTGAGGAATGAATGCTGACAAGAGGACGTCTTATGGTTGGAAACTCATATATCAATGAGCAAAGTGAGAGGGACAGATTGACAAGCTGCCCGTGTGTGATGACAACATCACAGGGTTTCGAGAACCTGTCCACCCATTTGTTAAGATCCAGAGCGCTATCTAATATCAACTCCGCCTCAATCTCAGACTCCATAATACGAAGACCATCTTCCAACGCCTTTAAATTACCTTCCAACGGCTCTAAACCATCTTAAGGTACCTATTTTCGGCGCCGCCCCTTCAAGATCTTTCACGGCCTTGCCATCTTCCATACTATCGACTTACACAAACACATCCGAGGATCAAAACAAACTATTTAGTTCCTATAAAGAAACGATAAAAAGCGGTGTCAATCCAGAGGTTTATTAATACTTTAGCACGATTAGCCTTCCCAAACGAAACCGCACACGCGAGCTTCAAGTTCGATGAGATATAGCCCGTAAATGTCATTTACTCGAGTGGAAATAAATCTATCCATTAAAGTTGAGCACATTACAAAAACTGCATACATCAATTGGCAGAAAAACAAAAGAAAATCCTATTCGACGTCTCCCATCTTACCTACCGTGACAGGAACCCACAAGCCAATAGACCTACCCGGTTTTATTCCCAACCTGTATCACCATATCCTCCCAATCCAACAACGGCCGCCATCACACTGAGCCCATGGAATCCATTCAATAAACGAACAACATCCCACGTGGAAACCCGTACAACAATCCCGACCACAATCCCGACCACAACACACCACCACCACTTTCAACCGCGCGCGGCAAAGTCTCAACCTCGTTCCACAGGCCCTCACCCCCAGACACTCACCCCGTCTCTCCCCAGAATATATCTGTGTAACCCTTCAGAATTCACATTCCCATCTCACCATCATCACACATACACAATACCCACCATCCACAACAACAACAACAACAACAACAACAAGCAAAAAAAAATGTCGCAATCCACCATCCCCAAGCCCTCCCACCAAAAAAGGAGAGCCTAGATGACAGCGTGCCCGGAAACCAGGCTACTCGCAATATCTTTAATATCAGCACATCTTCGGCACAACCACAGTCACTGAGAGTCAGACTGAATTGCAATTTGACATCCGTGCTAGTTCCCCTCTTCGTTTCAAATCACACCTCTCCCCCCCCCCCCAAAAAAAACATGCAAGGGAATATTATTAGTAATTAAAACTTTCCCAACCCCCTCCAAAAAAGGCCGTGTTTCGTGGTGTTCATCGTATTCATAAAAAAAAGCGCGCAGCTGCAAAAAAAAACTTATCGAGGTATATATCATTAAGTGTGTATGTGTCCGAGATATCAGCCGTCGCGCTAGAAAAGACAGAGGCAAAAAAAAGAACGCGTTGTTCGTTCAAACTGGGAAAAAAAAAAAAAAAAAAAGCCCGGTGATCACAGTTCCTCGTGAGCAACGCTTGTTACGGCGGCTTGCACCGAGCTGGTAACAGTGCCGACCAGTTTCGAGTCGATGTCCTTGAAGACTTGGTCGAATCGTGCACCAAAATACCATGCAATTCCAACCTAGACAAAAAAAAAAAAGTTAGCTTTTTTTTCAAGGTGGGATGGGAGAAAAAAAGGCTCCACCGCCGCCCGGATCGGAAAATTATGGAGCCCCGAAGAGTTTAAACCCACCATCAAAACACCAATCAGGATGAATGTCGACATGGCAGAGGCAATCAAGTAAAACGTCTCCAGGCCGTCCATCTTGGGCTCTTCTTGCTTGAGACCAGCCCTGACCTTGTTGGGGTCTTGGGTTGGGAAGATGGTCTCAATAAATTGTTCAATCTGATAATCTCTTGTTAGTTTCTGCATTCGATACAAAAACAGACAGCGTTGGACATACCTTTCCACATTGCGCGCTGATGGCCAGGAAGTTGGGATCCCTGGGATCGTTCTTCTTGTGTATCCTCCTCGCGTACTTCCTGAAGACGTCGCAAACAACCCGCAGATTCTGTGTCGACTCGATCATGAGCTGGCACGCATCGCCCTTGGTAATCTTGACATTCTTTTCAAAGATGGCTGGGTTGCGGAAGACCAGATCCAGCGTGGCAATGGCCATGCTTTGAGGGATAGCGACAAAGTTGAAGACACTTTGGTCGCGAATGCCGGCCATGTAAAAGAGGCACTCCTCACCGTGCTTGAGAGCGTTGAGCACCATCTCGGAACTGCACTGGAGGGCCTTTTCCCGGTTGGCTGGGGCGAAGAGATCATCCCAGTTGTCCACATACTTGCTCCAGATTTCCCTTGGCCAGAATCTTCTCTTGTCCAGCCAGTCCTCGTGTACGTCACGAATGATGTTGACCTTTTGCAGGAACTGACCCATGCTCTCGGTAAGGTCCATGCGCACCAGTAGTTGTGGGTTGGCGAGGTTGCTCTCCACAAAGAGGCGCGTAAGACCCTCGCCGACCAGGCCGGCGACGTAGTGGCAGTACAGCTCATACTCCTTGATGGTGTTGACACCGACGTTGTTGTGCTCGGCGTTGAGCGCATAGTCGGCCATGCCGTTACCCATCTTTTCCGTGATGTCCTTGATGATGGCATAGTATGGCTTCTTGACCTTCTTCAACTCAAAGATGATGTCGTCAAAGTGTACCAACAGTTCCCTGTCCTTCTCGTTGGGCCCATTCTTGTCAAATGTCCACCCATCCTGCTCCATGATGTTGTGGAAGTCCCGGAGGAGAGGCTCCTTCTCCTTGATGTCGATGGTCATGTCATCTTCAATCGTGTCGAGACCGCGCAGCACGAGGTAGAAGAGGCATATCGGCATCAGAAGCTCGGGGTTGAGCTCTTGGATGACGGCCGAGAAGGACCGCGAAGTCAGCTTGAGGTAGTGGAAGCATGATTTCTCAGTTGGGGTTTCCTTGGAGACATCTCGTCTGTGGACTGGCTCGTGCCATACTTTCCTGTACGCGGCAAGATTAGGAACAGTTCATCAGAGCGTCGCCAGGGGGGGCAGGGCATGGGAAGGCGGAAGCGCGTACCATTGAGCAATAGATCGAAGCTCGTTAGGGTGGAGGAGAAAATAAGCAATTTGCTGGGCGGCACCCATGCTGGGCTGTGTGGATTTGTCGAGGGAGCTCGACGACGGTATTAAATTCTTTGGAGAGGGGCTTGTGCCGGTGAGGCACGGGGCGGCGGTGGTTCGGAACGTGAACGTATGTCTGTTGAGGGAGGGTTGCGCCGTATATTTATCGAAGCTGGGAGTGTTCCAGATTGGGTACTAGAGTGCGAGGGTGGGATGAATTCGCACTTTTGTCGTCTTGGAGGATCGCTCGTAGTGTACAAGATGTGCTCAGGAACGACCAGACACGGGAGCGAGGGTCATGGGGGAGAATATGGAGCCAGGCGACGGGGAGAGAGGGTGTGTTGCGACTCCACAGGAAATTTGTCTTCTCCAATTCCAAGAGCTGATGCTCGCTGGCTTCGCCGGCAAAAATGGAAAAGTGGTCCGCCCATCCGCCAAGTGGCAGTCTTGGGGGCGTGGCGGACGCTGCCATTGGCCAATCTGCAGCTGGTCCAAGCTCCTTCCCCAGACCCAGAAGTACGGTGTGCTCGTACCTCCCGCTGGTGTGGGTGAGGCAGATTCTCCCAAACAATGGCATGGATTGTTTGCCCTTGCTCGTGCATCTGTTTTGTCTTGATATGGCTTCGAAGACACTGGATCATCATGTTGAGGAGATATGTTTTCTACGTTGTTGAGAAACGTTGCCGTTTCTGGCGGGGACAGCCGTTGAAGCCAGCCAAGCTGTTCAGGACTCAGCTCACCAACCCCTTTTCTCCAGCACATCAGTCTCCATTTTTCAGGAACGTGATTGATGTACCTAGGGTCCAGACTCCTTACAAAAGGATATCTTGACTGCGAGCCCCGGGTAGGACTCGCAGTCTTGATCCGAATCGGGCCTTGCCGGAGCCGGGCCACCGACTTTCTGACAGACATCGTTGTCGTGTCGTGTCTTTTTGACAAGCTGTCGTGGTCGCGCCACACAACTATGAGACCTGCGCTAGCCTCCCCTTCTATCGGCGCCTCTGATCGCCTTTCTGGGACCCTTCTGGCAATTATTGGCCATGGCACCCCTATTGCGGTGCAGGACCGCGGGGGACTCGCCTGCCTCTCTCACCGCAGCGAATTCGTAACTGACACTTTGAGAAGACCACCTTCCTGCCCTTGCTTTCAGCCCTTCCATCCCTGGCGTGCCGATGCCCCTACTGAGCATGTCGTTCCTTTTTACTATTGACCTCCCCCTCCTTAGTCCTCTGTTGCTTTTCTCGCCATGCTTCTCTTCCTCAACAGCTACTTGTGACTTCTACCGCCGCCATTACCAAGCCTTAGCTTAACCACCTGGATATATATACTCAACCGTACAAGATGGCGACTAACGGTTCAAACGGCACACAAGCGAACCGCTTCTTGATCTGGGGAGGCGAGGGTTGGGTGGCAGGGCACCTCAAGACCCTTCTTGAGAAGGATGGCAAGGAGGTGCACATGACAACGATCCGGATGGAAAACCGCGAAGCCGTTCTCGCCGAGCTCGACCGTGTCAAGCCCACTCATGTGCTCAACGCAGCTGGATGCACCGGCCGCCCCAACGTGGACTGGTGCGAGGACAACCAAGAGGCCACCATCAGATCCAATGTTATCGGCACCATGAACCTCACCGACTGCTGCTTCCTCCGGGGCATCCATTGCACCGTATTTGCGACGGGCTGCATCTACCAGTACGATGAGGCACACCCGTGGGATGGCCCAGGTTTCCTCGAGACTGACCCGGCCAACTTTGCTGGGAGCTTTTACTCCATGACCAAGGCCCATGTTGAGGAGGTCAGTTTGCCGACGGAGCTCGTCCATGATAGATGAGCCTGACTAACAGCGCAACTCCCTACCAGGTCATGAAGCATTACAACAACTGCCTCATTCTTCGACTCCGGATGCCCGTCTCAGACGACTTGCACCCCCGCAACTTTGTCACCAAGATCGCCAAGTACGACCGTGTGGTGGACATCCCCAACAGCAACACGATCCTGACGGACCTGCTGCCGGCTAGCATCCTGATGGCGGAACATAAGGAGTTGGGCATCTACAACTTTACGAACCCAGGCGCCATCTCGCACAATGAGGTGCTGACGCTGTTCCGTGACATTGTGCGCCCTTCGTTCAGCTGGAAGAACTTCAGTCTTGAGGAGCAGGCCAAGGTTATCAAAGCTGGGCGGAGCAACTGCAAGCTGGATACCACGAAGTTGGTAAATAAGCTGAAGGAGTATGGGTATGAAGTGCCTGAAGTTCATGAAGCCTACCGAAGGTGCTTTGAGCGGATGAAGGCGGCTGGTGTTCAGTAAGTATGTGTGAGGGGGAGAGTGAAGGAAACAGGAAAGTTCCTAGTAATGTGCCTAGCAACAAATCACCCAAGTAGTCCAACGCACTATCTTCTACAATGCAGCATTTCAATGAGTGAACTTCTCTTACAGTCAACCTTGAATATGTGGACTCTGAGATTGGTGAATGCATGATGCCCCGCATTCCAAGTTGACGCCAAGCCTTCACCACATGCTGAAGATAACGGCATGATGCCTGCAAACGTGGCTGCTAGGAAGCGGGAGATGAGGCTGAAGACAGGAAGATGTCTTGGAGGTACTGTAGAAGCCCTGGGGCTTTAGGATACTCGAACGTCAAGTGGCATATGACGACGATGCTGCTGCCCCACCAAGAAATTGGTGCAGCGCCCTCCCACAGCCCTCGGTTGCGGCGCGGCGATTTCCGCTGCTGGGGTACGTAATTTAGCTGGGCTGTGCTTGGCTCTCTGGGATGGAAGGCGCGGGCTTGTGCAATAGAAATTATTCTGACAAGACGAGCAACACCTAGCTGCCACAGTTGGGCTCAAACCTGGCATCCTATCAGTAGAGAATCTCTTCCCATCGCCGCCCTCAGATCCAGCCTAAACCCCCTAAACCCCCCCCCCCCATTCACGTCATTTACAAGACTAGGTATCCTCTTTTTTGCGCATTGCCTGAACTTGCCTTATCCGGGTGCCAAAATCAACAAGCGCAAACACCAGAAACCTAGAGACCACACAACCCACACCGAAATATCTTATATTCTCTTTAGCTTTTGACTTCGCGCATTCCTGTCTCCGTCATGGTGGTAGATACGGCCTACTACGACACCCTCGGGGTCAAGCCAACGGCCACCGAGCTTGAAATCAAGAAGGCTTACCGCAAACTTGCCATCGTCCACCATCCCGGTATGTGGCTACCCAGTATTTGGTTCCGTGACTCAACCTAACACATCCTGTGTCCAAACAGACAAGAACCCCAACGACCCCAACGCCCACGCCAAGTTTCAAGAAATCGGCGAAGCCTACCAAGTCCTATCCGACGAGGACCTCCGCAAGGCCTACGACAAATATGGCAAGGAATCCGCCCGCCCAACCGAAGGGTTCGTCGACCCGTCCGAGTTCTTCTCGAGCATCTTCGGCGGCGAGTCGTTTATCGACTGGATTGGCGAGATCAGTCTTATGAAGGATCTGACAGCCACCATGGATATTACCATGTCGGCTGAGGAGGAGGCTGCTGCTGCTGCTGCTGCTGCCGAAGCTGAGGCCGCCGCAGCTGGCAAGGATGGCGAGTTCCCCGGAACCGAAGAGGCTATGAAGGAGAGCCTCAAGACATCAGGAGGAGAGTCGTCTTCTGCGGCCCCGTCTGAGAAGCCACCGGTCCCGCCCGTGGTTGTCGAGGAGGATGCTGCTACAAGGAAGGCTAAGGAGGCTGGATACAACACCTACAATCCCACCGCTTCGGAGGAGGCACCGCCTCCATACGCCAAGTCGCCTTCGCCCGGCCCTGGCTCTGGGGCGTCCACTCCCAAGCCCGGCCGCACTCAGATTCCTATCCGACCGGCGCTTATGGACCGACCGTCGGATGAGACATCTCTACATGCGACTGACGCAGAGGACAAGAAGGGGAAGAAGGGCAAGGCAGGCTTGTCCAAGGAGCAGAGGGAACAGCTGGCGGCGCTGGAGAAGGAGCGTCAGCGGATCCGCCAGGAACGCGTTGACACGCTGGCCCGCAAGCTGCTGGACCGCATCTCGGTATGGACAGAGACGGATCACGGTAAAGACGTGACACGTGCGTTCCAGGAGAAGACGAGGCTGGAGGTGGAGGAGCTCAAGATGGAATCGTTTGGTCTCGACATTCTGCACGCCATTGGCGCGACCTACTTCAGCAAGGGCACCGCCGTTCTACGGAGCCAGAAGTTCTTTGGTATGGGCGGGTTCATCAGCCGTATGAAGGACAAGGGCACGCTCGTCAAGGACACGTGGAATACGATTAGCAGTGCTATTGACGCGCAGCAGACGATGGAGGAGATGGCGAGGCTGGAGCAGCAGGGAGGGGAGGAGTGGACGGACGAGAAGAAGTCGGAGTACGAGCGTAGGGTGACGGGAAAGATCCTGACGGCGGCGTGGAGGGGAAGCAAGTTTGAGATTCAGAGCGTGCTTCGGGACGTGTGCGATGCTGTTTTGAACGACAAGAAGGTGCCACTCGCGAAGAGGCTCGAAAGGGCGCAGGGGCTGGTGTATATTGGCGAGATTTGCCTGGCGGTATATTTTCCCCTCTTGTCATGTTTTTTTGGGAGGTAAAGAAACTAACAAGGACCACAGGCCAAGCGCAGTCCCGAAGAGGAGGGTGATTACATGGCGTTTGAGCAACTTGTTGCCGAGGCGGCCATGAAGAAGGAAAAGGAGTCCAAGAAGAAGGGCAAGGACAAGAAGAAGGACGAGGAGGACAAGAAGGCGGCCAAGCCTGGGGACAAGGCGTGGGATGAGGCGGCGGCGGCAGCGGCCAGCAGCGCGCCCAACGTGCCGAGTTCGTCGTCATGATGGGGACCGAGAGGCTTAATGATTTGGTTCAGTGTTTGAGAAGGTTGCTGATGGGGTGTTTTTGGTTTGCTGGTAACAAAGCTAGACGAGGCAGATGCTTACCTTTCTATTCATATACCCGTGGGAGGAGGAAGAAGGATGAGGGCGGGGGTGGGGGGGAAGAGAAGCGAGAAAGGGAAAGATATGGAGAGAAAAGACGATGACTCTCTGGATGCAACACACACTCAGGCAACTCAGGCAACTCAGGCAACTCAGTTACACCTACCTACCTTTGTTACTGCCTCTCACGTTTTTTTTTTTTTTTTTTTTTACGCTACATATGTCCTGATAGAATCAGACCCCCGGGTGGCTTCAAGGTTTTTTTTTTCCGTCAAGAGAGGGGGGAAGGGGATTGTTTGGAGTCGCGAAGAGCATTGGTTGCATATCATATTGTGTAGTTTTTTTTTTTTTTTTTTTTTTTTTGGATATATGATCCATTATTTGAATATATTTAATGATTAAGGTGTTGGTTTCAATTTGGGTGTTTATGGTTTTCTTAGGGAAACTTGATCGCCGGTTTCATATCGTTTATCCAAGGCACCATTCATCATTTTATATATACTACTAGTTATACAACAACCTGTCTGCATCTATCTACACCACCCCCCCCCCCCTCCTCTGTCTCTATTCCTTTTCTACTCACTCCCCCTCCCCCTTACATCAGAAACAACAACCCCCAAAATCCAGCAATTCACCCCAAAAAACCCCAACCCCGTCATCCACAACCCCGGCAAAAAGGTGCTCCTCCCCAAAAACTCCAGCTCAAACCCCTGCTGTAACCAGGCCGCCTGCGCGAGAACCCAGAGTCCCAAGGCAAGAAACCCGAATTTTGGACAGCGGAAAAAGGAAGAGCGAGGAAGGTACAGGGGGAGGAGGATCAGATACCACAAGAAATACTGGCTGGTGCAGACCTTGTTGAAAGTAACAAACGAAAAAGTCTGGGCGAGCAGGCAGGTTGGTAAAGATTTTTTGGCGAGGATTAAGGGGATTAAAAGGGTGGAGAGGAGGAGTTGGGGGAGAAAGGCTATTTTCTCGATGGGGAGGAGGAGACTAGGAGACACAGAGGGGGAGGAGGAGAGGTAGAGTTGGGTGTGGTAGGGAGAAAAATTGTGGCGGTGGTCGAGGCGGGAGATGTGGTGGAGGTAGGTTTGTTGGAGGAAGGGGGTTCCGTAGCTGAATAGAGGGGTTAGTGGCTTATGGGGGGAAATAAATGGGGGGGAAAGGGGCTTACAGGAGGTACATTGATGTGTTGAGGAGGGAAAAGGTGGTTAGGCTGGTGAGGGTGAGGTTTAGGCGGGCGGGGGTGAGGAAGGCGAGGATTTTGGTGGGGAGGGAGGGGGAGCGTTTGGAGGGGGGGGGTTGGGAGGGGGGAAATTTGGAGTTGTCCATCCACCAGATTATGGCTGGGGCGTAAATGAAGGGGTAGATTTTGAAGTGCACGCTGAAGCCGAGGAGGAGGCCGGCGAGGGTGATGCGTTTTTCCAAGACGGCCCACAACAGGGCCATGACTAGCACCCCGAGGAGGCCCTCGGAGCTCCCTCGCGTGCTGATGGTGGCGACCATGGGGTTGAGGAGCCAGATGGTGGCGAACTTGCGGGCTTGAGGGGGGGCCATGGATCGGGAGAGGACTTTTTCGAGGAGCCATCCTGCTGCTAGGTCGGCGAGGGCGAAGAGGATCTTGCCGGAGCTGAAGAGGGCGGAGTCTAAGAGACGGTTTCCGGTGATGTGGGCGGTGGGGAGGAGGAGCCAGGCTAGGACGGGGGTATAGCGGTAGGTTTCCCGGTCGTAGGGGCTTTGGCCGTGGGAGACGAAGCGGGCGGCGTCGGTGAAGACGAGGTAGTCGATGTCGGTGTACTTGACGGGAGAGTTTGCGTCCTGCCAGAGGCCGTAGAGGAGGAATATGAGGCGGAAGATGGCGGCGGAGAGGTAGAGGGGGAGGGGGCGGGCGAAGAAGGTGGTGAGGAGGGAAGGTGCGGTTGCGGGGGATGTTGCTGGTGGTGGTGGCCTGGCTTGGGCCGTGGCTGATGGTTTTGTCATGTTTTCCGTCTTTTCCTCCTGATCAACTCGTGGTTTGGTTGTGTGTTCACATCCATCCAACTTTGGGGGTTTGTTTTCTGTTTTCCCTTCTCGTCCAAGCTCAAACACAGCAACGACGTGTCAACCTGATGCTGTTTGCCAGATACCCTGCGTCCACCACTATTCAGGCCAACTTTTGTGACTTTTCCTTCGCCTAGAAAGCCTTTACTTGTGAGCAACCGATTCGGCTCAGAGTATAGATCACTTTGTCGATGTATGCATGAAGTTGCTGTCCCTTCCCCTTCATGTATGGATGAAGCTCACCCCTGCCGAGATGAGATGAGCTTAACAATTTTGGCGCAGAAGCACGCCCAGGGGTGTCCCGATAGCGCCAAACCAATCACCACGACGTCAAAAATGGAAAGCGTCCAGGAGCAGCAACAACCCGCAACAACTGTACAGCCCGACAAAAAAGACGGCGAAATGTCTGGATTCAAGAGGGATTGGAATGGCAATGCCAAGAAGAGAGAGGGACCAAAGCCGCCTCCCAAGAAGGCTGTGGTGCAGAATCAGTTCACACCCATGTTTGAGACGCTCAGAGACGAGCTTGACCAGCATCATGACCGTCGGGAGCGCATCATCAAGGCTTCAAGAGACATCACGGCTCTGAGCAAGAAAATGTGAGTTTGCATGTTGTGTCCTCGAGAGGTTTGACCATTCACTGACGGCTGAACAGAATATTTGCCTTGCAGAGGTACCGAGTGGACCCTCAGCTCTCGAGAAAATATTCATGAGATGCTGATATCAGAAATTCAGAATCCGGAAAATCGACGAGGAACTGCCAAAGAATATCCAGGCCGAGGTTGACACACGATTAGCGGATATTTCCAAGCTACTGGCCACCATTGCGCCCGAGATTCAGGGCATCAACCGCTACCGCTATGCTCGATCCCTGATGTGCCTGGAGGAGCTTGTCGAGGCTCTCACTTTTTTGCACTATCTCAAGACACAGACATTGATCACCCCTGAGCAGTTATCGCCCATCATGGACGAGCTGGTACGGAAAGGGGTTACGCCGTCTGAGGATGTCGCCATGACCGATGTCAACGAGGCAGCTGCCCCGATCCCTGAGAGATCCGAGGAGAAGGAGATCCCCAGGGTTGACCTCACCCAGGACGACTATCTTTACGGCGTGTTTGATCTTACGGGTGAGATGATGCGCTTTGCGACTACTTCAACAGCTCTGACAGGCACCATGGCTGGCGGCGGGGCCGAGGGCGACGAGCAGCCTCGCACTATTGTCGAGGATATGCACGAGCTGGGCAGCTTCTTTGAGATGCTTCCTGTTGGGTCTGGGAATAAGTTCCAGTGGGAGAAGAAGCTGGAGGTAACGAGACAGTCTGTACAAAAGGTTGAGCGACTGGGCTATGACAGGACTATCAGGGGGAGTGAGCGGCCAAAGGGCTGGATCCCGGATCTTGGTGGTGGCGATCAACCTGAGGAGGAATAAGTGTGTATCTCTTAGACACTGTGGCACTTGTGGGTTCTTCATGATAAGGTAGTGGGTGGTATATGGGGAATTAGTACTGTAATATGTTGGCCCTATCCTGGGGCTTGTACAGCATTTTCACGGGATTCTCTGCTATCAAGGGTCTGGCGATGAAAATCATGGTAAATATCTGACCAGAACACCGGCTTCTCAAAACATCTCGCTGCCGTGTCGCTCTTTTCAGACCGAGTGACAACACACCGGAGTCCTTCCAGACTCCGACAAGAGTCATCGTGGTACTTCGTATGTCAAGATTCTCGACTGGCCTGGACCGGCCATCCCAAGATGAGATGAAACTCGCAGCCAACCGGGATGCTAGGTCACCGGCAGTTTAAAGCGGGGCATCGGGCAGCGACCCTTTTTCTGCCTCTGGCCACAAACACAGGGACGAGAGGGAGGGGGCGGGGCGAAAGTGGGCTGTCCAGTGCGGGGTCCCGGAACTGCAGCGAAATCTATGGCTATTAAATCCAAAAGATTTTCCAACCCCGCCGTCCTCGTTCTCGCTCTCCTTGTTGCTGCCACCTCCTCTCTCTATCTCTCTCTACTCTTCGTCCAGACGACTCCAATCAACATCTTCAAAATGGGCTTCACCGATCTCCTCTCCGATGCCGGTCTTACCGTGCTCAACAACTGGCTCCTTACCCGCTCCTACGTTACCGGGTATGTTTAGATCCCTTCACCTCTTTCTTCTTCCTTTTTCCAAGATAAAACTGTTCTATCATGATGATCACCATGGTCCGTGTTTCTTAGCAGACTTAAGACCTCTGCAAATGATTACACATCCAGCAAATTATTGCGACTCTGATCCCCCCCCCCTTCTTCTATTCACACCACGCAAAGTTCAGTTTTCGGCTCTGAATTGGCGCTTTGTGTCCTTTTCCCGACTACCAATTTCCACGCGCGAGGAAAAAAAAAATTGGCTGTGACTAACAAAGGCGCGCTTAAAAAAGGTACTCTGCCTCCCAGGCCGATGTTGTCGTCTTCAAGGCCTTGAGCGCCGCTCCCGATGCCGGCAAGTACCCCAACGCCGCCCGCTGGTACAAGCACATCGCCACCTACGAGGAGGAGTTCACCACCCTCCCCGGTGACGCCAGCCAGCCCTACACCGTCTACGGCCCCGACGTGGCCGAGGTGACCATCAACCCCGCCAAGGCCCCCGCCGCCGCTGAGGAAGAGGAGGAGGATGAGGATGTCGACCTCTTCGGTTCCGACGACGAGGAGGAGGACGCCGAGGCTGTCCGCATCCGCGAGGAGCGTCTTGCCGAGTACCGCAAGAAGAAGGAGGGCAAGGCCAAGCCCGCCGCCAAGTCTGTTGTCACTATGGATGTCAAGCCTTGGGGTACGTTTATCTCCCAACCTTTTCAATGAAGTTTTCTTTTTGCTAACGATAATTTTCCTACAGATGATGAGACGGACATGGAAGCCCTCGAGGCGAGCGTTCGCGCCATTGAGAAGGACGGTCTCGTCTGGGGCGCCTCCAAGCTCGTCGCCGTCGGCTTCGGCATCAGAAAGCTCCAGATCAACCTCGTCGTTGAGGACGAGAAGGTCTCTCTTGATGAGCTCCAGGACCAGATCGCCGATTTCGAGGACTACGTCCAGTCTTCCGACATTGTTGCCATGCAGAAGCTTTAAAGCGTTTTACTTTGTCAATATGTTGATGAATAAAATGAGGGTGGTCATCTAGGCCTCTTCTTCTTGCTAGCGGGAAAAAAAAAACAATGTTATGAGTAACGACTACTGGGTCTGAAGGTGATTTTTTTTTTTAGAAGCGTGTGTTGTTCAATCTTACAAAAGATACAACAGAAAAGAAATGCCAAATGTGTTACTCTCCCTCTTGGGGTAGCGAAAGAGTGATAGAAGACGCGAATGACACGCAATTGAAGTCGAATTGCTGCATTATATCTGTTTGTTCTCTTGACTTGTGATTGATACAGAGAGAGAAAGAGAAAAGGACGCAAGGCAAAAACAAGTAATTCCGTTCTATAGATATCAGGGTAATTATAAATGCTTTGCTTTCCCCTTTTTTGCCCAATTCTTTCCATGCTTCCTGTTCTTGTTCTGCCTTTCTCTCTCTCGCCGCCCGCGATAGACACAGACAAAAACCTCCCACATGCTTTGTTTTCACTTTTATGTTTTCTTTTCACATAATCCCCCCCCCTTCCCCCCTCCCACCTTTCTCTCTCTCTCTCTCCATCCTTCCACAATTTATCCCACAACACAATTCCACATCTCGCTCAACACATCCCCATCCAAAAAACACACACACCCCATAACCATCATCAATCTCACCTTCATCTACTCTTGCTTCTCATAGCCCCCCTTTCCTCACACTTTACTTTAAAACAGACATTGTTCGTTTCGTTTCTTCAACCCAACTTGACACCCCAAACCCCCCTCCCGGCCCCAACACCAAGCCAATCCCCATATTCCCCCCCAGCCAAATGCGGCACCCACCCCAAATTCCCCACCTCATACTCGCACTGCCACGCCGCAACCGGACTCCTGACGTTATCAGTCGTTGTGCCACCCCCTGCCGCACCAGCAGCACCAGCACCAGCAGCAGGATTAGCAACCGCCCCATTGGTAGTAGAAATCGTCGTCGGCGCGTTGGCCCCCAACGACGACGACGACGACGAGGTGATGCTAGTATTGTTATTATTGCTCATCAGATCCCAAATCAAAACCTGACAGTCGTCCGCTCCCGAAGCGAGCGTTCCCCTCCTCAGCGGGGACCACTCGACGCAATTCAGCGCGCCGCCGTGGCCCCGGAGTTCGAGCAGGGCTTGCCCTGGCTGGCGGACGTCTAGGATCCTTATTACGTTGGAGTCTTGGGCAAATGTGGCGAGGAGGTGCTGGTCGTGGGGGGAGGTGGCTAAACGCAAAAGGGGAGGGGGGTGGGACATTGTTTGCTGGGCTAGGGTGGGGGAGATGCGGCCTCCGTTTGCGTCTAGGATAGAAAATGTTAGTGTGAGAAAAAGAAAAAAAAAGGGGGGGGAAGATATACCTCTCTCTTCCTTTCCGGTTGGCTCGTAGATGATGGTGCTGTGCTCTAGACTCCTGAGATCAAACATTCTCACGCTGCCGTCTTGACCGCAGCTCACAAAGACGTCTACGCTGTTGGCGCAGAAGCGGACGTCGTAGACTTCCTTGTCGTGGGCGATCAGCTGGGTTTTGGCCGTGAGGGAGGGGATGTCCCAGATGGTGCAGGTGGTGTCGATGCTCGAGGTGATTATTAAGCTGGGCGTCACGGTGTTCCAGTCGAGCGAGGTCAGGGGCGCCGTGTGGTCGGGGGTCTTGGAATTAGAGAGCAAAGCCAGGGGGGTAAGCTTCGTGATGGGCATGTCGCGGCCGTTTCTGGAGGTTATCGACGAGCCAGGGGTTTGGACTTGGGGATCCGACGGCAGAGACCACAGGCGGAGGTGGTCTCCGGAAGTGGCCAGGAGGTCGGTGGACTGCTTTTGTGACGATGGTGGCTCCCACAGGAGACGTGTGACGGGGTACGAGTGGGTGGCTTCTGCGACTCTGGTGAAGTCCATCGTGTACCTGGACCCGGTGGGGGAGTAGACGTCGGATGGTGTCGGGGACAGCTGAGCGTCGAGGATTTGAATCTAGTAGAACAATTGAGTTAGAAGACGCTCTATGACGACCCCAGGAAGCGGCTTGTACTCACATAGTTGTGCCCATCTTCTAGATAACTCCCAATAGCCACCTTGCCAGCACTGTTTCCCTGAGGAGCCCATTTGCACCAGTCGAAGGCATAGAGAGCCCATGGGGCCATGTAGTTGCTCGTGCGAGACTGAGTATTCGCATGCTCATACGAGGTGGTGCCGGGCAGTCCATCCGAGAGGCTCGAGTCAGCGCGGGGCCGAATATCAGCGAGTCCAAGGGGCGCATTGGAAGGAATGCGCTGGGAGCCCGAGGACTGGCTATATTTTGAATCCGTTGGCGACATGTATTGCGAAGAGCTTCCGGAACCGCCAGGGGGGTTGGGTGCGTAGGCAGCGTAGCCCGGACCGCCCTCGTAGGGTGCGGCGGGGCTGGATCGTGGGTAGTTGTGCGACAGGTTCATCGAGTTGGACTTTGTCGGTGTTTGGTGAGGCTGGTAATCTGGTGGGTGCTGCTGCTGCATAGTAGGCAGGACCGGAGCGGTATTTGACGAGATGACAGGAGGTCTGGCTTGCAATCCGCCCGGCTGGAGCACGTTGGGCACGACGCCGGCGGCTTGGTGGTGCTGCTGGGGATTTGGGGATTGCTCGAGCTTGATATGGGGAGGCACGCCGGGGCCCGAGGAATACTGGCGGGTTGGAAGCTGCTGCTGGGATTGCTGGAGAGGATGTTGGCCTTGGTGGGCTATGCCGGATGACGAGGGCAGGTGGAGTTCGTCGTGTTGCGACAGGTAGGCGTCTGTCCGGCGCGACTGCTGCTGGTACTGTTGTTGGTTCATGGTCCAGGCTCGACCCGAATGGAGCGGCGGGAGGCGATGCGATGTCCGGCCACGGTAGTTCCGTTGGGCGCAAGAGCCCGGGATTGGCTTGCTGAGGTATCGTAGGATGGGACGGGCTTGTCAGTCGTGGAGGAGGGGATCGGTTTGGCAGCAATCGTGCACCCAATCCAGCCGTCGAGGGGCAGGCCGCCTCTCGAGCACTGACCAGGTGTCTGTGGCCGTTGATTCCACCCAGGGATCGCCGGGGAGAGCCACTATAGACCTCACGTGTTCCCACTACCAGCCGAGCGGGTATCTGCAACAGACGGCCCGACTCCGTCTCAACGTCCCGCTAAACAACATCCGTGAACTATCAGACATATCTTGAATTTATCGTGACTTTTCTACATTATTCATTATTTTTATTTTTACTTTTATTCAACAAGATCAGTGACAGCTGTTCACAATGTCGAGAGAAGATCTGCCTTCATTGCTTCTGCTTCCCTTTCCTCCCGATCCCTGCAGTCGGCCATTACTAGATGCAGCATATCGACCATCCATCACAGCCGCTCTCTCAAGGCTAAAGCGGCCAAACGGCGCCTCTAAACTCATTGTAGCCGTCGAATGCCCAATCCTGCACGGCCAGTTTCTGCGATCCAAGACCTTGTCGTGGACCGAAGCCCAGGCTCTGGTAGCCGGAATCTACACCGTCATCTCAGTCGTCTCCGCCAAGCTCTCCATCGGCACTGAAATCGACGGCGGGCCAAACTCAGTCGATGCCACAGTCGTGCTGATCGACCACAGCCGCAATAAACGCTTCACAGAGGACTCCCGCCCGGCCATTGAGACCAACAACACCACCGTCATCGACCTCGCAACCTTTGCCTCAGCCTACCACCCATGGAACTACATCTTCCACGTCCGGAGCGAGCTTGGCCTCCAGCTTTATCAAACCTATCTCAAGCTGGCCGAGGGGAGACAGACACTGCTGCAGGAGCAGTTGGTTCCGGTAGAAGGAGGCATCACCATGAACGTTGCGCCCTCCCAGGCAAACTCACCTCGTCCAACACCGACTCAGACCCCGGGCGTGCCGGTGGTGTGCTTGGGTGGAACATTCGACTATCTTCACCCGGGCCACAAGCTTCTCCTCACGGCAGCCGCACTGCTACTGAAAGTCCCCAGAAAAGACGACGCCAACATGCAGCCGTGCACGTACATCATCGGCATCACGGGCGATGAGCTGCTCAAAAACAAGAAATACGCCGAGTTTGTCCAGTCCTGGGAGGCCAGAGCCCGGAACGTCATCATCTTTTTGTCGCGCATCCTTGAGCTTTCGGAACGAGGGTGGAAAGATGGCCAGCAGCCGCGACGTGTCGAGGAAAGAGACGGGGATTTCAAAGCTTGGTTCCGGAATGGGACTATTCTTGTGCACTGCGTCAGGATTCAAGATCCATTTGGACCGACGATTACGGTGGAGAACGTTGATGCGCTGGTTGTTTCTGGAGAGACGAGATCGGGAGGGAAGGCGGTTAATGATAAGAGAGCGGAGCAGGGTTGGAAGACGCTCGAGGTTTTTGAGGTGGATGTACTGGATGCGGAGGATGTTTTGGAGGAGGGGGAGGGGGGGACGAAGACGGAGGAGAACTTTTCGGCGAAGATTAGCAGTTCGGCGATACGGCAGCAGCGGGCGTTGGCGAAGCCGGGGACGAAGATATGAAGTAGCTGGCGTGTATCTGGCTTCAGTTTGATTTTGGGTTAATCATTTCGCTCAGCCAGCTATGTAACCATGTCCAATTTTGATATTTATTCTTCTTGATCTCCTTACATCCCGTGGAGACTCTCAGGCAACAATATTTCTTGTCTTTGATTTGAAAGGTCTTGTTTTATGATACCCGTTTACTGCCTGCTTGCTTGTCCTCAGCAAACGTAGCATGACTAAGACGGCGTATCAAATATGACGCTGAACCAAGGTAGGTAGGTAGATCAAAACACCACTAAAACAGTCTGTCTGTGCCACGGCCACATTTTCTCGGTCCTATATTATGTGTGCTGGGTTCGGACTTTTTGACTGCAGCTTGCTCAATACTCGACGACGGCGCGCGCCTCCTGCATGAGTGCGGTCAAGTATTGAAAAGTACATACGCAGTTTTACGGATTAAGACCCAGGCCAGGGCATGGTTTGTGCTACCATTACCTTATATTTGCTGTTTTTCACACAACAACAAGGGGAGACGTCCGTTGCTTCTAGTCTCCCTTTAGACTTTTGACTTGGGTACCTATGCATGGCTGGCTGTTCGATAATATTAAGTCTCTGACTGACTGACTCGGTTTGTTTTTACTTAGGTTTACTGTTTTTTTTTTTTTTGGTGGTGTATCTTGGAGCTGTATCTTGGAGCCAAAAAAAAAAAAAAGAAAGGGGGGTGAAAAGGGGTAACGCAAACCTGGAATCGTTACTAATAGCTTACACCGAATTATAAACTAAACTGAAAGCGGTGATCTGGTTCAGGACTTACTGGGGGTTTGTACGCTGTGAAGGATGCCGTGATACCTACCAAGTAAGCGCGCGCAATATATACTGACTAAGAAAACAAACTTCTCGATATCGGTGTTCCCACGTCCAGATGATTTGCTGCAGATGTATGTATGTATGTATGTGCGTGAGTGGCGGGGTTTAATATAGGTAGAGACTGGAAGGTTCCTTCCGACTGTTTGGGGAGGACATGTGCGGCTGGCTGTGCCACATGTTTGCGGGGGAAATATTGCTGAGTCCGATTACTTTGTATATTTCTGTGCATGAGGGATCTTTGGGGGATTTGCTGAGCCTCACTCCTCCTGATGGGGAAGAGGGGACTAAATAGGTAGGTAAGATAGAGTACCAAGGTAAGATAGGGTAGGGTAGGGTACCTAAGGTACTTGTTTTTTAACGGGTTGGGGTGTTGGTGAACGAGAGCTGATTGGATGGTAAACGCGTGATGGTTTTCACGGAAAGAGGAGTGGGGGGAAGGAGAGGTGGTAATGATTGTTTACACTTTGTGTGTATTTTTATTACTTCCAAGGAGTCCAGCCAGTTTTGGTCCGTACTTTTATCTAATTGATGTTTTGTTGTTTTTTCCAGGTCCCTTTCCCGAGCTGGATTGTTTTGTTTATCGTAACCGTCGTATATAAAAAGAAAAGAAAAAAAAGAAAGGTGGTGAACAGTGTACATGATGGTTGAATGATATACAGTCCCAAAGCTTTTGTATCCCAAATACCTAGACAAATATCCCGTTGCCGAAAAGAGATCCCGTAACCGAGAGCAAAACAAGAAACTGTCCCCCCTTCCGACCGGGGAAAAAAATGATACCTACTCTTAGACGAACCTCTTAATCAACCGAAATAGTCCACTTCGTCTGCACCCTTATCCCCTCAGACTGCTGCTGCTGTCTCTGATAGTAAGGATCCTCCCCCCCTTGCTGCCTCCCCGTCAGCGCCTCTTCCGAGCTATTCGCCCGATTCATCGGCGCACCCCCCATCATCCCACCATCCCCCCCATCCGGCGTGACAGGGGCAGCCACCGCGGCGACGTCCGTCTTGTGGCACACCTCCTTATTCGGCGCGTAAAGGTCCTCCATGCAGATTATCGTGTCAACCCCCGGGTCGGTTCGGTTATTCTTGGCATTCCGTAACTTGCTGAACCCATTGTTGCTGGCGGTCCCGCGGGTCCCGTGCGTGCCGTTCTCGGACGAGTGGTAAGGGTCGAGCTTGGAGGGGCTCTTGCGAGAAAAATAACGGGTCCAGAGGGTGCCGAGCATGGGGAGGCTGACGCAGAAGATGCCGAGGTTGGGCTCGGTGGCGGACCAGAAGTCGGCCCAGATCATGGATTCGGTTAGGTTGACGAGGTCGAGGCGGGTGAGGGTTATGATGCGGATCATGGCGACTACGCTGACGCTGTGGGAGGGGAGCGAGAGAGGTGGTTAGAATGATGTGTGGTGAGGTAGATTGGGTGGGTAAAAGGGTGAAACTTACAGTAAACCAACCAGGAAGACGGCTGTCAGGGCGATCTTCTTGCCTCTGGTGGTTTTGAGAGTCCAGACGGTAGGGATGGGGAGCGTCAGGATCATGACATCGGTGATGATGTTGAATGCGCCAATGGCGATGAAAGAGCCAACTTGATCGCCGCACTTCGCCGTGGGCATGAGTTCGAGCGTGTAGATGGCGGCGAATGGGCGGCAGATGAGGAAGACCTGCAGGATGTTCCCGACGGACCAGAGGCAGACGAAGATGATGACGCCCTTGGTGGCCGTGCGCATCGTCTTGTTGACGAAAACCCGGAGGTAAAAGACGAGGACGCTGAGCTTGATGGTGCTGATGCCTGTTGCGTAGATCAGCTCGTACGAGACGAGCATCTTGAGGATGTGTTCGAGATTTGGCAATGTCTGAGCCATTGGATATCCTACGCCCATTGGTGCCCCTGAAAGGATGTTGTAAGTACCCTATGTCAACACATCAAGATAAGGAGAATAGATTCCAACGAAACTTACACATGCCCTGAATAATCACCATGGCCATGCCCTGCGGCACCGCGAAAAGAATAAGGTAGTCATCCCACCACAAGCCTGCCCCCGTCAAGAACCGAGCAAACAACCGCAGAGAAATGATCGTCAAGGTGATGAAGGCGAGTACGCAGTTGATGATGAGATGGGTTTTGACGATCGGGAGGATCGGAAACTCGACGTATTCAAACATTGTTGCCAAATTGTTGGGCACTTTTCTTGACAGGAAAACCGGTGGAATTCAAGACGACCCACGGGAGGCGGTCCGCTTCTTTTAGTGCCGAAGACCCCACGGCAGGTAGATTGTCTCTCGAGGTCGGCCCAGAAAATTGGAAGTCGACGTGAAAAAAAGGAGTGAAGAGAGGGCATACGCCGGGCCAATCGTTTCAATATCCTGGCATGTGGAGAGAGAGTCGATAGCTCGTACCACCCGCTCGGTAGCAGTGAAAGGCACCTAACTAGCAGGGGAAGAAGGAAATAAGAAAGAAAAGGGGGTAAAGATCGCCACTATGTTATTCTGGTTCATATCCGTCAACAGATCTAGGCATACCTATTCTTTTCAGAGTCCGAGACGGGGGCGTGACGGGGAAAGGAAAGGATGAGCAGCAAGTATAACATATCTGCCGCAGTAAGCATAACGTTACCTTGCGTGGGTTGCAGTGACGGATGTGGGAAGGGAAAAAGAAGAACCAGAAACTGCAGAATGGGATGCAATAGAGTAGCATTTGGCCAAAGTTGGTTCTGTGCCGTATGTTGTGCCGTTCCGGGCCCTCTTGGAAAGAACAGGCGAGTGGTCAGTCCCAAGCGAATGGGGCTTGGGTGGTTCCTTGGGTAAAAGACGGCATTCTTTTCAATCTTGGATTTATGCATGTTTATGTGACTGCTGTCAGGGCAGAGTGTGATGATAGAGTTGGAATTGCACCATAATTATATTTGTTTTCTTGGCTCCCACTGACCGGCAGACCACTTGAGCCCAGCCTTCATGGGATAAAACCGTTGCACCCCACTGCGGAAGCCATCAACGGCCTGTCCGAGAACATGGGGAAGGCTTGGCCGTTCTTGACGATGGGCAGACAGCCTTTTGAATCGCCGTGATCGCCTCTTGGATACAGGTTAGCTCCGTTTGAGCTGTGGGGCAGCGACACCTCGCTCCGAGCCTCTGTCGCCCACCGGTCCTCTTCCGGATGGCTTCCCCGGACTATCACTTCCCCTTTTGCCGCCAAATACCACCTCGCTTTCATGCCCCCAGTGTAACCCTGGTCCTTCTTGTGAAGCAACTTGGCATGCCATCGAACCAGACACGCCAGAATGCCCCCCAACTGCAGCCACCACCTGCAGAACACTGCGGAACAACCTGCAGAACGCCCACCTTCTTGGGGGCTCACCCTCCATGTGCCCTCCCACCAACACCGACGTGTGGAGGGGCCGCCCCTGGATAACAATCCTCTAAACCTCGTTGGGACTGTGTTTTGGAAGCCATTGGCGGTGGCCTGGTGGGGGATGGAGGGGAAGACAGCAAACAAAAGGACCGCCCTCTCGCGACTTGCCTCGGTCAAAGCGAGGGTGATCTTCATACCCGACTTTCTCCAGGACCCCTCGATTGTGTGTTGTGAGACCTGGTGATACCCGCTTTTTGTGACCCCTACTTAATTATCTTGTCCTCATCTCCCCTTGTACATAGTGTACAACTGACAACCCTCCCCCCCGTTCTACGGATCTTTCCCTTTCTGAACCGTTTCTGAGTCCCTGCCCCCTTTTGCTGCAGCTTCAACGATACTCAGACCGCATCTTTGCCGAGAACGCCCAAATTGTCCAGTACAGCCCACCATCGGCCTTTTCCCATCATGGCTTCCGTCGATCTTGAAAAACCGTTTGACTACATCGTTGTCGGCGGTGGCACTGCCGGCCTGGTGATTGCCAACCGGCTCACCGAGGACAGCGATGTCCGTGTCCTTGTTGTCGAGGCCGGTGCTGACCGTAGCGCCGACCCCCTGGTGCTTTGCCCGGGTCTTGTTGCCGGTCTGTACGGCAAGGATGAGTATGACTGGAATTTCTCATCGACGCCCCAGGTAAGTTTTGTTACCACCCATCTTGACAAAAAGAAATGGCCCCCGACTGACCAAATGCTCTCTCTACTGTGTAGCCCACCCTGAACAACCGGGTCATCAACCAAGCTCGCGGGAAGATGCTTGGCGGCACCTCGGGCCTCAACTTCCTCATGCTCTTGTACCCTTCCAAGGGCAACATTGACGCCTGGGCTGCCCTGGGCAACGAGGGCTGGGACTTTGACTCTCTTGCCCCTTACTTCCGCAAGTTTGCCACCGTCCACACTCCTCCTCAGTCGTCCAAGGACACCTGCGGCTTGACCTACCACAATGAGGACCTCGCCAAGGGTGACGGACCTATCCAAGTCACCTTCAGCGAAGGCTACAATGTCACCAACCAAGCTTGGCTCAAGACATTCGCCGAGCAGGGCTTGGAGGTCACCACCGACCCTCGCGACGGAAGAGCGCTGGGTGCCTTTGTGAATCAGACCAGCATCGACCCGGTAACCCACACCAGAAGCTTCGCCGCCACGGGCTACTACACCCCGGAGGTCGCGAAGCGGCCCAACCTCGTGGTCCTCACCGAAACCCTAGTCAGCAAGATCATCTTTAACACCACCACCGGAGAAGACGAACCCGTGGCCACCGGCGTCGAGATCCTCACCAAAACCGGCGAGAAGAGGCAAATCTCGGCCAACCTCGAAGTCATCCTCTCAGCAGGCACCCTCCAATCCCCGCAAATCCTCGAACTCTCGGGCATCGGCAACAAAGACATCCTCTCCAAACACAACATCCCCGTTTTGGTATCCAACCCCAACGTCGGCGAACACGTCCAAGACCACCCCATCGTCTGCCAAAGCTTCGAGGTCGCCGACACAACCCCCTCCGGCGACGTCCTCCGCGACCCCAACGTCCTCAACGCGCTGGTAGGCATGTACCAATCCACCAACGGCGGCGGACCACTAGGTCAAAGCACCATCAGCGTGGCTTACTCCCCGCTCGTCGACAAAACGGGTATCGTCTCGCAGCAAGCCAAAGACGAACTCCTTTCCTCATATGAAGATACCCTCACCACCCCTGACGCAAAGGAAATCAAAAAGCTGGTTGCGTCAGCGGACGAAGCGACGTTTCAGTTTTTGTTGTTTCCCACGCAGGTGGCGATTCCGGACGTGCCGAAGAATATGGCCGAGCATCTTGTTCCGGTGCTGCCGGAGAATTATATTACGGTTATGACGATACTGAACCACCCGTTCTCGAGGGGGAGTGTGCATATTTCTAGCGATGACGTCCATTCCCCTCCGGTTTGGGACCCGAAATACAACTCCAACCCGCTTGACATGGAGCTTTTGGCGAGGGGGGTGGAGTTTGTGGAGAGGATTGTTGATTCAGAGACAGAGTTTGGGAGGCTGTTGAAGACGGGGGGGAAGAGGTTGCCGGAGGGGTTGGTTGCCAAGGGGAATGAGGGGTTGGAGGTTGCGAGGGAGATTGTGAGGAGGAGGCAGATTTCGGTTTTTCATGTTTCGGGGAGCTGTGCGATGAGGCCTAGGGGGGAAGGGGGGGTGGTTGATAAGAGGCTGAAGGTTTATGGGGTTAGGGGGTTGAGGGTGGTGGATGCGAGTGTTTTTCCGCTGGAGCCGGTGGGGAATATACAGAGTGTGGTTTATGCTGTGGCGGAGAGGGCGGCGGATTTGATCAAGGAGGATAGGAAGGGACGGTTGTAAAGTGGGATGGACGGTGGTCATGATTCTTAAGTGGTTTTGATGGTTGATTTTGAGTGGTATGGGGGGGGGGGGGCAGATTTCTCTGTGGATATCAATTTAGGTAGCTACAAGCAATAGAGAAGAGAACACATCCAAACATTTGATGTCTGATGAATCTCAAATGGCATTCTCATGCCCCTCAGCCAGCTGCAAGTCCAACCAGTACGGCCTCAGACTGACCATGTTCTCCTCCAGCACCTTCCGCACGCTCTTCTGTCCGCTGTAGGGGTCCCTGACAGTCTGTTCAACCCAGACCTGTTGCTTCGTCGTGACGGCGTCCGCCTGCAGAGCAGCACATGTTTCTGCGTCGGGACAGACGACCGACTTGATGGTGGTGCCGCCCCAGCCGTAGATGGAGAGGTCGGGAATGCTCCCGACGAAGACGCGCTGGGAGAGGAGGTTGGGGCGCTGAGGGTAGAAGGGGGATTCTCGGTTCGGGCAGGGTTGTCTATATGGTGTTTAGTTTTTTGCTCATGAGGGCGAGTGATTGGAGGAAAGAGAAGGGGGTGGGGGATAACTTACTCGTACAAGAAGCAGCATTTAAGTTGATCGCTCTTGAGGAGAGAATAGACGCCCGTGGAAAAGTTTATGTCGACTGTTGTTTATCATGGTTAGTCTAGTAGACGATGCTTGACGCAAAGATGAGAGGAAAACGTACCGCAACTGGGCTTGTTGGTGTTGTCGAGGGCATCGTGGGGGGTTCCCTGACAATCGCCGCGGTAATTGGTATTGCTGAAGAGGGCTAGGCCATTGTTCACGCAGGACCCTGCAGCTGAGAGACTGCCGGCCAGAATACCCAGAGGGAAAACGGCGACGGCGAGCGGAAGACAAAAAATGTTGCCCATCTCGATTGCTGGTATGGAGAAAGTATTGCTTGATTCAAGATTTCTCTAGGAGCTCTTCTGTAGAAGGAGGAATTTTTCCTGTTTCTCTGGTGAAATCGGGAGTAGGGCTTGCTTCACTGACAAGTGGCCATCCGGGGCCGGGATGAGCATTGCCCTTTTCACAAAGTTAAACTCTTTGGTGGCTTCCGCCATTATCAGCCTCGTTTCTGATCCAAGAAGCAGGCTTATCGCTGTCTCGTGTTCAGGTTCTCTAACCAGGGTATCTATCTATCTAGGCTCGCCGTATCAAAATGGTCTGACCGCTATCACCGCCATAAACGTTAAGTTGTTGAGATCGTGGCGTTTGATTTCTCCGGATCTAATCTTACCTTATCTGTGCAGAAATGTGATGATCGTCAATTGTGCCACCGCTGATGTGATTCCGCAAAGACGAGATACCGGAATATTACTGATAAGGTAGAGACAGGAACATGGACCCCTGATACTGGCAGTGGCAGGTTGGCCGTCATGGTCTTGGGACCCAAGGCCAGCTGCTTGTTTGCTAAGGACGGTCGCTAGATAGATACAGATGTGCGAGAATTCATTGCGATCCATCAAAGGGAGACGCTGTACGAATTGGTCAAGATACCTATCCATCAGAGAGATAGTTGATATCTCAATGTTTACATTTCCGCGTCACCGTGATATGATTTTCAAGTAATGGAAATCAGACATTAACTCATATTATAGCTACTTGCATACTCGTTCAGTTCTGGCAAATAAGCGAGATGTATTGTCAACAGCAAACAACCCGTAGATGCATCCAGTCAACTCCTGCTACTCCAAGGGTACCCATCGAACCATGTTTTGCCGCCCCAAACATTTCCCACCGCTCCAGGCTAATACCCGTAGTACCTAATCACCATTGCTGCTGATGTCGTAACCATAATCTTGCCGAGTTTGGCAGTACTCACTCGTATCGCAGACGACGCTGTGCGCGAGACCCTCGTACATGACATCGGCCAAGTTCACCTGTCCTCCCGGCATGATGCGCTGTGCCTGACCGAGACACTGGTGTCTGGAGAAAAGCGTGCAGCAATGGCCGGGCTGGACCGTGGCGGAAACCACGTGTGCTGACTTTCCTGAAGATTCTTCAACATGGCCGCGGGGGATATCGTAGCAGCTGTCCTTGGTCAACTTCAGCTGAACGCAAAAGTTGTTTGCGCCGCAGTACTTGAAGTTGTAATCGTCCACCCCGATGGTCTTTGTGAAGTTGAACAGCTTTTGGTCCATCTGTCTCTGAAAAACCCACCGGTCGTTCTGCTCCTTCGGCACCAGGTTTCTGATACCCCATCTCGTAATGTGGTCCGCGTAGTAATCCGTCATGTTCGAGATGCTGTAGGCAAACTCGCTCTGCTGCCACTCGCCGGGGAGGATGCCGCCCTTTTCGCAGTCGCGCAGCACAAACACGGTCCTGGTCCGGGGGTCGTCGGGGATCAGCTCGTGTTCAAAGCCGTACGACGTGCACACATCCAACGCTCCCGCCTTGCCGATCATGCACTTGGTGTGGCCGTTGTCCGGGTTGGTCATCAGCTCGCCTATGGCCGCTCTTCCACAACTCCTAAAAGTCCAAAATGTTAAACGTCATGCCCAGAGAACTAGGAGACAGAAAAAGGGAAAAAGCAAAACTTACATCCCCAGAAGCGGCACCGCATACCAACTGCCGCAGTATTCTTTGGCCCAACCCTCTTTCTGCCAACTGCCCCCTGTAGAGTAACCAACCGACTTTGAGCGTGATCTCGAGACACCGTAGCTGTGAGTGGCCGAAACACCACTATTCCAGCTCTTTCCCAGAGCCTTGGATTTACTGTTGGAGTACGTGTTGGAGTATTTGTAACCCGCACTCATATCCATTCCCACATTGGCCTTGACGGGAACCCCCTGCAGCTTACCGTCGTAACCGACGGATGCGCCCGCATTTATACCAAACGAGAAATCGAAGCCGTGCGTGGTTGTCCACGAGTCCTTCCAGTCTATCGACTTCTTGATGTCAGTGCTGCTGGTGTTGGATGCCGAATTGCTCGTCGTGATTGTAACCGTTTCGCCTATAGGCCCGTTCAAGCTCACGCTGATCCCGCAATTATCACTTCTTAGGCACATATTGTGGTGGCTTTGAACGCCCATGGGCCGGGGGTGGCCCCAGAACCACTTGATCTAGAGTTAGAAATGGGGCTACACAGGGACAACACGATTGTGGTGAGACTCACAGCATGGCTTGTTTCACAGTAAGCTTTGCAATTGTTGTCGGGACTCATGCTTGTCTTGCATTCACCCCCCTGAAGTCTGTTCTGAGGGACGCAGTTTGGGTTCTTGTCCACGGTCTCGAACTGTTCGTTCCGAGTCCCCCAACGTCAGCACATGATGTCCCTTGTGTCCTGCCATATTTGATGGGTCATGACTTACGCGTGGAAATCCATAGCGAAGAAAGGCTGGGATTCTGTTCTCGGGGTCTATGCATCTTGTGGTCGGATACATGAGTTTGGCTCCCATAGCCGGCGCCGGGAGCGTCAGGCATGATGCCGCTATGAGGGCCAGACCCAGCATGGTTGATGATGGTTGGTTAGGAAAAAGGAGTTCTCGTGTGTGGCGAGAGTGCGAACAGAGAGGAGAAGGTCAAAAAAAAAAAGAAGGAATTGATGAGGAGAAGAAGGTTGAGCAGCGAGTGAGTGAGCATGTGGTCCGCATGGTAATGACCCACAGCTTTTTGGTGGCAGGAAGCCACTGTCTGTCTTTGATACGCCACAATCAGACACGACCGACCACCAAAGTTTGCGCCAGACGGCTTGGCCCAGCCAGCAGAGCATCTTGGTTCTGTCGCTGCCACCGATTAGGATCACCCGAGCTGTTATCAAATCGTTTATCTGCTAACGGCTGAATCTGGTAACGAGAATTGATGTCCGGGTTCCGCCACGGTTGAGGAAAACAGTCGCACAATTGACCTCATGATACCATTATCAGAGAAATGTAGCGAGGTACGTAGTTAATGGGTACGATGTAAATGGAATTTCCACCAACACAGCTATTGGCCTCATAGGCATTGAAACATGTGTAGTGACAATGGTATTTGGGAGATTTTATATTGAGTTTTCAAATCACGGAATTTGTGTTTTTCACATACTTTTCCCTCTCAATTATGTGTAGTAACAAAAAGCATTCATTACCTATCCTCCAGCGAGTTACCTTTCTATCATAATGACCTCATTGAGGCTCAGATTCCACCTTACGACCTGGCCAGATAGCTTCCCCAAACATCCGTTTTCGCGATGCTCCGGGCCTCCTTCTCACAGTGAATTTTCTTGATCCCCCTCCATGAGTTCCTAGAGGGAGGTCAGCTTTCGATATCGGTGACGATAAAAGCACAGGATGAACTCACATATCTTCGGGACCGTTGCAGCTCTGTTGGAAGCATTGCTGGATCATGCTTGGTAGATCCCAATCCCCGTTATCGAACTCCCTAGATCACCAGTCAGCCGTCACATCTCCTTCAAAATGTTACTCGAGGCCTATTGGAACCACGTACGTGCAAAGACACGACCAGTGGTGTGCGTGAGAACACCCAACCATGAAGTAGTTTCTCTCCAGACACTCGTTATTGCAGCTGCTCTTGAGAGGCGAAGGTACGCGAGCTGGCCCAGGCATCACCGGCTCGCCCTGTCTGGCGACGAGTCCAGTTTTCGGCAAGCTTGGGGCTGCGGCTGCAAATGCGCTGCAGAGAACACCGACGAGCGCGGCAGAGAGCTTCATTGTTGACGATTCTTCGGAGGCGATGACAGAATGTCGAGACTCGGGTGATGGCGGGGATCTGGCAGCAAGACACCTGAACTCAAAAGGGAAGAGGGAGAAGGTATGGATGTGCCACCGGTTCACAACTCTGAAAGTGAGAGAGGGAAGCCCCCCCCCCCCCGTGATGGAAAGCAGGCCTCTATCTGAGTTTGAGCCCCGGCAGCAGAAAACCCCGGAGCTCGAGAAGCGGTAGGTTTAGCCATTCATGCACACGACCGCCACGGCGCAGTTGCGACAACTTTGAGTTATCACGTTATCACGTTATCATTTTGGCACGATTGTGGCTGGCTGCGACAAAAACAGCTGTTAGACTTTCCGATGACCAATCTCGCCAGAGGCCCTTCTTCTCCCGCTGCCTCTGCACTTGATCCCTCTTTCATCCTGCTCCTCACCATCTCCCGGCATTCCCATCTCGATGAAGCAATTATCAATAGGCCCGTTGCTTCTTGCGGGGACTGCACTCTTCTCCGGAGGAGTAGATGCGCAGCATCATCTCCCTCCATCGGTCCCCAGGCCCCCTGAGAAGCCGGACCAGATCACATACCCGTTGTACAGGCCGAGCTATGCATCCAACGACATCAACATAACCAGAGTCCGCCATGTCCACAAATGCCTACAAGACTGGTGTGACAACCGCGAGGAGATTTTCGAGCTGGGCGGCAAGGTCCGCTGCAGAACGAACCATCCCACCGGCGAGAACGTCGTGGGCTGGATCTGCAACATGAGCTACATGCGAAAAGCCTGCAGCTCGGCCATCCTCAACGAGGCCGCCATTCAGATGATCCAGCAGATGGACGACCACGCGGCCTGGTCTCCGGCAGGGCACATCTACTACAACGCCGTGCACTCGGATGTGCTTCTCATCGGCTGGAACACATACTGCGACGGCTCCCCCTCGTGTGGCAAGTACGTGGACCCTACCATCGTCTGCGAGGATGTCATCAGACACTACAGGGACGGACCTGCACCCAAGCCCCTCCAGTTCGACAGAATCGCCAATGGCTACGGATCTGCCCACCACGAGGGCTACGAAGAAGTAGGGGGGCCCACAGGTGCGAGCCACGGGGGCGTCTATGAGGGGTATTCCGAGGACCCCGACGACGCATTTGGCAGTGCACCTGCCCGTGGCGATGAAGAGAAGTTTATCGAATGGCAGAATTCGGAGGCGCGCAAGGACATCATCATCGAGGAACAGCCCGTGAAGAACAAGATCGGGTTGGGGAATGTTGGGGACAACTTGAAAAAGCGTAAGTGGCCTTGTGATGGAGCTGAAATCGATGGAATATGATGCTGACAATCAATCTTATCAATCTTATTAGTGAAGAATGGCCGGCAACAATGAGTACCGCAGCTCTTCGCGTGGTGGGGTCTCACACGGCATTGGTTGTTGTCTTGCGGTAAATAGTTAACCCCTGATAACCCGGCTCCGAAGCCGGCCCCACCCGGGTTTGCCGCTCCGCATCATGGGACACGAGGAAGGGATCAAGGCTTGGGAATCTAAGCCACCACGGGGACTCCCAGTCATCATGAATAATATATTTCTAATTTTGAAGAGGCTCCCATCTTGATCGTGTTCTTATAAAGTTCCATCACATCAAGACCATTTCCCATCTACCTACCTATGTAAACACAACAACAGTCCAAGTCTCAAGTCCAAAACATTGGCTCCACTTCCACCAACTTCCAACCATCTCTTAGAACAAACAGCAACCAATCCTTCTTTAATTGTTTTCACCAAATTTTCTGAGATATAATATCATCTCAGCAAAAGACACAGCAGAGAAAATGAGCCAGAGCCTAAAGAACGTCGTGGTCGTTGGGGGCTCGTACGTCGGAGTGGTCAGTTTTGTTTTCTCTCGTCAGGGTTAGGGTCCAATTAGGGGCACTTACTGACATCTTTGTTCTCCCCTATCAGGCAACAGCAAAAGAACTAGCCAGCATACTCCCACCATCTCACCGTGTAAGAATATCTCTCCTGATTTTACAGATCCGAACAACCAAAAAATTAACCCTTCCCAAAAGGTCCTCCTAGTCGAACCACACTCCCACTTCCACCATTTATTCGCCTTCGTAAGCCCCTCCCTCTCACTCCTCTCTATCCCATAACTAACCCTCCCTAGCCTCGCTTCTCCATCCTCCCCTCCCACGAACACAAGTCCTTCATCCCCTACACCACCACCTTCTCCCACTCCCCCCTTCCCTCATCTCACTCCATAATCCAAGCCGCCGCCCTCTCCATCCTCCCCCCCTCTTCCCCCTCCCCCTCCCTCCTCCTCGATCGACCCTACCAAAACTCCACCACCCTCCCCTACGACTACCTCATCGCCGCCACCGGCACAACTCTTTCTCCTCCCGGCACAATCCCCCACCACACCACCAAACCCCCCTCCATCACCTTCCTCCAATCCTACCAATCTTCCCTCTCCCACTCCAACTCCATAATCATCATCGGAGGCGGCGCAGTAGGCGTCCAAATGGCCTGCGACCTCCGCGAGATCTACCCTTCCAAAACCGTCACCTTGATCCACTCCCGCGACCAGCTCATGCCCCTATACCACCCCGCCCTCTCCACCCTCGTCAAATCCCGGTTTTCTGAGTTAGGTGTGAACCTCATCACCGGGACCAGAGTCATTCTTCCGTCCGCTGGGTTCCCTCTCACCAGTGTCCCAAGAACAAAAGTCAACCTCCAAGACGGCCGGACACTCACCGCCGATTTCGTCATCACCGCCACTGGCCAAACACCTAATAACAGTTGGTTGACCGCTGGGCTAGGGGAGGACGTGATCAACCCCTTGAACGGCTTCATCAAAGTCCACCCGACGATGCAAGTCGAAGGACACAAAAATGTTTTCGCGGTGGGGGATATCAACGACTGCGGCGCTCACAAGGCGGCCAAGCCGGGGTTGGTGCAGGCCGGTGTGGCGGCGAGGAATATCGTTTCTCTCATCAACGGGGGGGAGGCGGAGGAGAAGCTCGAGGTTGCGCCGGCGAGCATCCATCTTACGTTGGGTTTGGTGAGTTTTTTTTCTTCCAAAAAAAGAAAAAGGGGGGGTGGAAATGCTAACAAGAAAAAAAAAACAGAAAAAGAATGTCATTTTCAGAAATCCCGATACTGCAAAGGGGGTTACCGAGCCGTATATCAACCTCAAGGATGAGTTAGTCTCACCCCCCGCCCCAAGAACAAGTCGAGACAATCAAATGCTAATGAGATAATAGTGGGAGAGAAGATATGAACATGGCCGAAGTCTGGGGGAGGAGAGGACCAAAGGTCACGAGCGAAAGCGACTACCACTTGTAATTTTTTTGTTTTCTTTAATAGCTAATACAACGAATTCAAAACGAAAAAAAAAAAAAAAAGCTAAAAAGCTTCCAATCTCAATTCCCTTGACCCTAAAATCCATACTCATTGTGCCGTCGACTCGGTAGTTTCCGGGTCGACAGTCGTGTACGCACACGGTTGATAATCCGACATGTTCACCCCCGTCGTGTACGGGATGATGCTCAGCGTTTCCCCGTTTTCACAGACGCAGTGATTCCCAATCCCCTCATGAGGCGCTGCCACGTTGATGCAGAAGGGATCCGTCAGGTTGGCGATGGGGACCGTGGTCCAGATGGTGTCTGGGATGGGAATGACCGATACCCTTTCTCTCGATGTCGTTGTCGTTGGCTCATCGTCGATTGGAATGACGCTCACTCTTGTTGCTGGAGTTGTGGTTGGCGTTGCTACCGCCATGATGGTAAAAGGAAGACGTGTTTTTGTGTACACGCCTGATGGTGGCCCCCATCTTCTATGCTGTAGGTGAGCCTGGCCTGAGGAGAAGAACAACAACAACAACAACAAAGCAAATACCGATGCCATGGTGCCAGTGATTATATGAGACTAGCCACCTATACAAAACTCATTCATGGAACCATAGGCAACTCCCATCATTCAGCCCACTTATACCCTTGAATCAAACAAGACAGAGGTATGACATGCTGCCTTGTCAACGCCATCCTCGCCAAAAACGGCTGACACAAACCGTAGCATAGTGACACAAAGACAGGCAAACTGCACGTTGCTGTCACATGTGCTGCCCTTGAACGGTGGCACAATGCCAGAGCGTCAATCAGTCTCGAGTCCACGGTTGCTCAAGAGCTTGGTTCTCCCACCCCGTCACCACCTGAACACCCGCCCTCGAACCCACAAAGCGGAAATACACGGTCCAGGACTTTATCGTGTAAGGCCACGGGTCCCCACGGAAGAATGCATTGGTCATGCGGATCTGCCGTGTGCGTCCCTCAAAATAGTTTGCTAGCTCCTCCAGAACCGCCGGGTGTTCGATACGCTTCTTGCCGTAAAACACAGCCAATATCTCCACCTTGGGTCCCGAAGAGGAGGATGACGAGGCGATGGAACGCCACGGCTGTGATATCGTAGCGCGATAGCCACCGTTCCCATGATTGGCACCACTCAGCTGAGACGAAGGGGAAGGTTTGGCGATGGTGACGAGTGATGGCTGAATATTCTCGGGAAGGTTCAGAACGGTGGGGTATTCGTCACCGTCGTATCGGTAGACTAAGCTCAGAACCTTGTAGGTGCCGGAAGCGGGATCGGGCTGGAGGAGGCTGTGCATGTTGCGCATCTCGAGTTGGAGAATCTGGCAGCCGACGCCATGTGGGGGCGGAGGACTGGTGCGGATGAGGGACTTGATAGTCGGCGTTACGGTTACACCTCCCCAGGCGGCGGCGAGGATGTGCAGGCGAGGTGGGCCGCTGTAGGCATCTTCCTGGGGTTGCTCCTGGATAGAGTTCTGGGGAGATTTCGTGTTGGACTGAGGAACCGGAGTGCCAAGCGTATGTGAGGTCTGGCTGTTGAGGGAGTAAGGAGGCAGCGGATCATCCCCAATAGGCATGGGCTCGACCTCGATAAGATCCTCGATGTCAGTGGCTTGGCTGGAAGCCCGGGTGGGCAAACTTTGAGCGCGGTTTATCTGGGTCATGGCGGAGGAGCTGATGGCGTGATTGATATCTGGTAGTAAATGCCGTGTATCTCGATTATGGAGTCTTTTGAACGTTTGATTCCGCGTCAGCAGATGATGAGGGGATCGCATGGAAGTTGGCTGAGGTGAAGCTCTGACCACATGCCCAATCAACGCTCTGTGGAGTTGTTTGGCCTAGCGTCATGTGCACTCTCCAGCCTCACAAGGGCTTGGAGCAACGTGAGTGGTTCAACCATTCACCAACGAGAGAGAAGACAGAGCATGGAAACAGCCAGGCCGCGTGGCTTGCCTGCTTATCGATAAGCTAGAAGTTGGAGTCTCATACCATCATAATTTGGTCATTCGAATTCATATTTCATGAATAAACTTATGCAGCTGACTTACACATATTGGCATTTGCAAAGTTAGACTCGACTACACAAGTTTATGAGGGAGATTTACTTTAGGTATCTCTCAACACAGCAAGACATTTGTATCGGCGTCAGATCTTTCAACGGGCTATCGAGGATGTATCAGTGAAGTTTTGAGCAACCAGGCAAATCCGGTCAGGGTGGGTTCGACATCAGAGCAAACATCAATCACAAAAGTCTTTCTCGGTACCTACCTACCTATTCATCTAACAAATCAGGGGAACCCAAAGCAAAAAAGTGTATTTCAATCTCTCTCTCTCCCTGTCTCTCTCTCCCCACTATCGCCGTTCAACTTTCTAGAACCCTAATAACAATCTCATAACCCCCCCCCCCTTCCCCCATCATCTCTCCTCTCATCAACACATTTAACTGTGAACAGCCTGTCCAGGCATAGCCTTAAGCCCTATTTCATCAATCACAGTCAGCAACCATTCACCCATTCCCCTTCTTCCCCTGCCCATGAATCATGGATCAACTTACAGCTATCACCAGTATCCTCATTAACAATCTTCTTAATCGTGCACCTGTTCATCGCCGCCACAGCCTGCGACTTGAGCGGCCGACCATTCTCACAAGCATTAAACATGCACGAGTTATCCATCGCCTTCTGCAACGAATCCCCCTTCCACCCAAACAGATAATCCGCGTGCGTGCCATAACCCTTGGAGTCGGTATACGACAGCGTAAAAGGATTAGCGCCGCCGGAAGGCCACATGTTGTTGAACTGGGTCGTGTCCCAGAGGGTCTCGTAGGCGACTTGGGGCATGCGGACCGGGTGGGAGGCGGGGCAGGGGCCGGCTTCTTGGAAGGCTTCCTTGCCTGTGTTGTACATGTGCGATTGGTGGTCGGGGGAGTCGACGTTTTTGCCGTCCCAGCAGCTAAGGGGGGTTAGTCAAGGATGGGGGAGGGGGAAGGGGGAAAGAAACGTACGCGGGAAAGTGGTGGACGGTCATGATGCCGCCCTTGCAGGGCTTGGTGGGGAAGTCGGAGAGCTCGGGGAAGCGGGTGCCCTTGTTCTCGAGGCAGACGAACTTGAGCCCGACGTTGTTGCGGGAGCCGCTGAGGGAGGTGGTGGTTGGGTTGCCGACCACCATGCGGAAGCCCTACGACTCACACTGTTAATGGATGTTTCATATGGAAGCGGTCGGTGTATAGAACAGAAACTTACAGGCGGGAACGAAGTGATCTTGACGTTCCCGTTGGAGTTGAAGTCCTTTTGCGTGTAGTACACCGTCATGCCGCCGTTGATACCATTGGGCAAGGCGGTGTTTTGCATGATGGGGACGCGCTTGTAGGTGCCGTTGGCGTGCTTGAAGAACATGACGGCGGTCCAGTAGTTGGAGAAGTCCTCGCTGAAGGTGCAGGTCGTGCAGGTTCCCTGGTTGCCAATGTCGCCGCTCATGGACGCGTTGAAGGCGTCACCACCGACGATCTGGTGGAGATGGGCAGAGGGGAGCGCGCCGGGCTCGACGAGGGGGTCGAGACGCTGGATGGTCAGGGTTGAGCAACCGAAGCGCAAGGCGGCCTGGGAAGGCGCGAGAAGCGCGGAAAAGGCGAGCCACTTCATGATTTTCTTTTTTTCCTCTCCCCTTTACCGTTGAAGATACAATGAGTGAAGAATGATGGTAGACAGAACAGACCAAAAGGAGAAGCACCACTGGGGGGGGGGGGGTGCTTCAACATGGGAAGATTATATATACCCTTTTCACCTGACCTGCCCAAAACCTCTTGCCTTTTCTGGATTATCCAACATAGTATACCTAGATTGGGGTTGAGCCGTTGGTTTGTGCCGTGGTAGTAAGAAGAGGTGCCGTCCTGTAATATGTCTCCCAGGATTGTCTATTAGATGCTAAATGGCCGTTATTTGCCCGTTCATCTATTTAAAATGCGGGGGTGAACCGTCCACCTTTTGCCCACCTATTTGACAACCATGCGTTGCCGGCAATTCACCCCTTGCCAATCAGGGGCGTGTTCCAACTCCCACAGATACTATCCGGGTTCCGGATTGAATGGTGTCTTCATCACTTGACTGGCCAGTGATGAAGAGGACTGAGATGGGAAGGGCTGCGGCCTAATTCTGATCAACCACGTTGCTGTCGTCGGCTTTTGCCACGGCACAGACCCCCTTTTTGGGCGACTGACATCTGCCGGTCCTCAGCTGTTATCGATTCAACAGCTTCGGACCAACCGAGTCCCGTGGCGAAGAGAGAGATGTTTATATTCTGGTCATGCCGTCTGTCAGGATTGGTTGTCGTCCCCTGCGTGTTCGCTACCGTGCTTGTGATCCGGCACCTCGGCCAAGCTTTTTGAAGAACCCAGAAGCTGGGCTACTATATCGGATGGTCGGCAAAGGACTAGACGAGAAAGTGTCCTAGTGACGGATTCAAGCTTTTTCTGGTCAGCTCGGCTCTTGATTTGTTCGCGGGGGAGATGGTTGGCTGCTCCTCGCCTCCTCGGGAGACACGCCGACGCTTTTTATTACAACCAGCTGGGCGCTTGGGATAACGTATGCGGCCTTGATTGTACTCCAGTGTGTATCATTGAATTTAAGTGGATTTGAGGTGTTGCGGCTGGTTTTACGACGGGCTGGTTTTACTTCCATCGATTCCTTAATGGGTAGATACCTAAGATATTTTTGGCCCGAGTCAGGTGGCCCCGGAAAAGGGGCGTGATAATGGTTACCTGTAGGTAGCTAATAATTGTCTAAAGTCTCAGGTTTCGACATAAACGGTTACTATTGAAAAAGGGTTGGAAAACTACCTATGTCTCTCACAAGCGAATCTTGTCGATGCCTCATCAGCCTTGTCTATCCTGCCTGGTCAGGGTAACACTTGGTAGATTGTCAAAAACTTGCTACATAAATACCTATGTCACCGCCAGATCACATGGCAGCGTCGACAGCATCTTTCAGACCCTCCTGTCGACTTTGATGAGGACTTTGTAAGTCCCTCTCACATTCCCCGGTTCCCGGCTTCACTCTCTGTCGCAACATGACCACCTATGAAGGTGGAGGTATGAGGCGGTAATGTTGGCGGATTTATATTTAGGTATCATGGAATAACGATGTCGGTGGTACCTATTTATCTGAATCATTCATGTCCTTCAGACTATAGAATAGTAAGAAGAAAGCGTTCGTACGTTAGATAATACAAAAGTAGCCCTTTCAGCTCTGATGGCCCTAGCTTTGGTACCTACCTTGCAGTTTGTAAGATGCAAAATAAAGATCAAAGATCCCAGAGAAATAGTATAGATGTTAGCCTGTACCATGCCTCCCACGTCCGAATTCCATCGGCGCTCAAGCCTCGTGCCTCGCGAGCTCCCATCATGCCCTAGACCAGCCGGTGCAAGGTACCAAACCCGAGCCGGGGAATGCTCCAAACCAAACGTGCTCAGGAACTTGAACTTTAGATTTCGCTCTAGAGAATGAACCGTCTCAAACAGCGCGCCGCTGGTCTCGGATATTGACCCTTATGTTGCGCTAAAATCCAGAACGCTCACTGGATCCGTTCTTCACACAACAGTCCGGCCCCGTGCTTTGTCTCACTCTGTGTGCTGCACCCCCGCCGGCGCAACTCCCAAAAAGTGAAAAATGAATAGGTATATATCCTCCAGACGAAAACACACCAAACACCGGTTCACTTCTCCCAAAAAAACTATAATCTCAGCCCCTCATACATCCCAAAATGTCTTCCAACCAGAACCTCACTCTCGACGCCGACTATGCCCAGGCCATAGCCCCCTACGCCTCCTACGTCCCACCCGTCCCAACCGACGTCGAATCCCTCCGCAAACAAAATGACTTCATGATCGACACCATCATGTCCCTCTTCCCCTGCCCCGCTCAAAACACCGTCTCCGAAACCGAGCTCCCCTACAAATCCGCTGACGGCACCCAGCTCACCCTCCACCGCTTCACCCCCCAACCCAACTCCTCACCTCCCCCCGCCGGCAGCCCCTGCGTCCTCTACCTCCATGGAGGCGGCCTCATCTCCGGCTCTGTGCCCTCCTTCAAAAAGGACATCATTCGCTACGCTGCCGAGACAGGCATCACCTTCTTCGCCCCTACCTACCGCCTCTCCCCCGAGGCGCCCTTTCCCAAACCACTGGAGGACGCCTACGCCGCGCTGGAATTCCTCCGTGACAATGCCAAAGAACAGCAAATCGACCCAAAGAGAATTGCCGTGTTCGGTATCAGTGCCGGCGGTGGGCTCGCAGCTGGTCTGGCGCTCAAGGCGCGCGACAACAAGTTCCAGCCGGCCATCAAGAAGCTGGTGCTGATATACCCTATGCTGGATGACAGGACGCGTGCTGGGGAGGATGACCCCCTGAACGAGCACCTGACGTGGACGAACAAGAAGAATGAACTTGGGTGGGGAGCCTACTTGGCTGGTGGGGGAGCTAAGACGGTGGGCAGTCCTGATGTGAGCGTGTACGCGGCGCCGGGGCGGGCTGAGGATCTCTCTGGGTTGCCGCCCACATATGTCGATGTCGGAGGTCTGGACTTGTTCAAGGACGAGGTCAACGCGTTTGGAGGCAAGCTGCTTGCGGGCAAGGTCGATGTGGAGTTCCATCTCTACCCTGGAGTTCCCCATGCTTGGGAGTGGTTGGGCCATGAATGTCCGGTAACGAAGAAGGCGGTGCAGAACAGGGTTTCTACACTTCGGGATCTGTAGACGAGGACGAGTTACAAAATGTATGGGATGTTGTTGTTTACGATGTTGTCCGATGAAGTTTTATTCTAGAGGCAATGGATCCAGTGGCTCATGTTTCAGCAAGCAGTGATTCGGCATATACCATAACAGCATCCCTGAGCGTCTGGGCCACCTTTGTCTGAGACCAGAAATGCGTTGCACTAGACACTTCGTGTGCTCGAAATTTGGAGTTGGGGGCCGCCTGCAACCGGGCAGTCCATGTCCTCAGTTTACGGACGGGTGAGAAGACGTCGCTGTCTCCGTAAATTACCAGCGTGTCGTTTTGTATTAGCTTGTTCTCCGGATTGTCTGCTGAGATCAGCATGTTAGTGTACAACTAAACAGCGAGCTGAGATAGGAACAGGTGGAAGAGAGGAGAGGTCAGGAGTAGATAATACGCGTTATCAGCATCCGCAATTATTGCGTTTGAGTGAGCTGGGTTAACGTAGTGTGTTCATCATGGAAATGAATGCGAAAAAAAACCACGACGGTATATACATACCAACTGGCTTTTGAGTTTCTGGTGGCGAGGGAGGTTTCTTGCCTGGTTTTGCCGGTAGCCGACTCCAGGCTTTCCGAGCAAGGCTAGATATTGGCGTCGGAACCGACATGGTGATCAGGTTCGTAACCACTCCCTGAAGAGGTGAAACTAGCAGATATGCTGGCCGATACTGGGTTTGTCCTATAATACGAGGCAAGTGATCTGCAGCGTCGTGTCTGGAGGCTGGTTCAGATGCGTCGCCATGCACATCTAAGCCATGGTGGTCTTGCCCGTCAGTCGACTGGGATTTCTTGTGTCCCTTCTTTGTCTTGGCCATGAGCTCTTCAATTCCATGTCGAATTCTTTCCTCAAGTTCAACGGACAGAGAGCGTCTGGGTTCATGGGGTCTGTGGATGTCTTCATTACCACCAACACGGAGTCCCCCGGCCCGACGAGGCGACCCGGGTTGCTGGCGATCCAGAGCCGCAGCGCGTAGACTAGCCAAGGCCGTGTTCTGTTGCTCGGCGAGATGCTCTGCGCGCAACCGGATCTCAGCAGCCGGTGTTCCATTTTCAGGTGCCTCGAACAGGGCCATGACCGCTTCAATGTCTGGCAGCTGAGCAGTGATCATGGATCCATATGAATAACCACCGAGCAGGAGAACTGGTTTGTTGTTGGCGACGGCGAACGGGTCTGTTTCCAGCGTTGGGTCAGGAGTAGGTGGCTGCAGCCGGATCTTGGCTGCCAACTTGCCCTGCAGCTCGACCTCATTCTCGCGTACTTGAGACCGGGAGCGTCGAAGCGTGATTCTTCGGAAAGGGTCTAGACAATGGACGTAGTGGGTGATGAAGCCTACCACAGACTTGTAGTCGGCCTGTTCCGCTTTTCCTGTCCATGATGTTTTCCCAGCTGATCCATGGGCTCCTCTGAAATTGAAGGTCCCGACGAGAAATCCCATGCGCAACAAAGCGGCGGCGACGATTCCGACTACGGCATCATCGTAGCTCCCACCGAGAGGCGCGTATGGGTGTGCAAAGACAGCGGCGTGTCTTTTCCATTCGGCAGCCTCGGAAGTGGGAGCGAGCGAACGGGGGTGGTAGATACGGCAGTCGAGGTCGATGCCATCGTGCAGACTGGGCACCGTAAAGGTGATGTTGGGCTCTGGCAGCATTTTCGGCTGCGTCCCCTCAGCTTCAACTTGCCATGAGTGTGGAGGCCGGGCGGGAGTCACGCAGGAAGCAATCGGCCATGTCGTCGCTGGGAAAGGTGGTGTTGCGGACGCGCGTTATCTTTCCTCTCGCATGTCAAAAAGGATTTCCCAAATCCGACTGCCGGTCCGGTGGGTCTACAGGCGGCCAATCAGACCGCGGATGATGACAGCCGTGATCCGCAAGATCCGCCATCAAACCCCAAAGTCATCGAGTGATACTCGAGAAGGCAATTAAAGCAAAGAAAGCCCCAGATGTCCGGGGTTCATTATTTGAACATGAAACTCGATTACCACGTGTGATGGAAGGGCTTATGATCCATGTGTTGGCAGTTCGAGGGCAGAGCGGTGAAATTCCCCCGCAGTTCCATATTCACCACATGCTTCAACCCCCACTGACATGTGAAAGGTCTGCTTCGAACACCTGCTGCCCAACTGCGACACTGCAACTCGGGAGAATCCCCGGCCCTGCCAAAGATGAAGCCTGACTCGGGCCGTCAAGGTCAAGCAGTGACCTGAACCACCTCCCAGGTCTGACCTTGAGCAACACAATGCAAAAAGCCTGCTTCTTTTCAGTGATGGTCCCGTCCATCACAGCTGTCGATGGCTGGGCTGGCAGGTGCTGATTGGTGGGTGACCGTGGGGCGGGCCGCTGAAATGCCCAGACTGACATTCTGGGGTCAGCTGCACGCCCCAAACCGCCCCGCCTGCAGTGTCTTCCCCAGTCTTTTCCCCACGCCTTCTCTGTCTTTGTTCGTCTCCAGTGCTCGATGAATCCCTGTCGCAGGGACATCGTCAGGTGGCCTGTTCTGTCGTCTGCTCCGGCCTCCGGGGCGACATCAAAATGTCCCTGATACCCTGCTGTCCTCTTGTACTTTTCTCTTGTTGTCTGCCATGAGTTGCGGCTCTCCAACGGTGTTCCCTCGACTCGCGCCGCGTCCAGCTCCGTCGCGACAAACTTGCTCAAACGCCTGCTCCGTTCTCCCAACTGTTGACCCCTAAGCAGACGCTACGTCACAAGCTGCAAGCCCAAGCGTGTCTGTCGAGTCCAGCCGCGGGGATACGACCCGAAGACCTTCTGAATAACGACCTGCGTTTCTCCGGACCGTTCACCTGCTTGCCGACGACGACCAATCCTCTCCCGTCCCGTTCCTCCTGTTCCTTCTCCTCCCCCACCCCCTCTACCATCAACTCCCCGCAATGACGGACTTGCTCGTTCATGGCCCTCCCATCATCCAAGTTGACAGCGGTGAGGATTGCGGGCTCAAGAGGTCCAAGAGGCCTGAGCCACTCAGGCTGAAGAAAAAGACGCCCCATCCACACACGTCCATCCCACCATTGACCAAGATTGTTCGAAACGCAAGCAACCTTGTACTATCATGGCGCGATGGCCTCACCGAGTCGGAACGCGAGGATAAGAGGCGGCTGGAGGAGAGGATGCAGATTCTGGCAGCCCGCATGCACAATGTAAGCAAGCACATGCCGCTGTGGGTGTGGAGGCAAACACTGACGCTGCGCAGGCTACCTCGCTCCAGGACTGGAACGCTGCTGCCAAGGAGCTGGATACGCTCGAGGGAAACGATGAATGGAAACTCAACGATGCCAGTGGAGACTATCACCCCAACCTCATCGAGCTCAAACTCAAAGAACTCGATGCTGCACGGACCGACTGCGACATCAGCACCATGATGTATCTCATCCGAACAGCCCTGTCGCGTGACCTCGGGGGAATGGGCAACATTGACCTGTACCGCCACTCGTATGTTGGAACCAAAGGCCTGATTGAACGCTATGTCAACTCGGCTGTGAAGACGATCGAGGCCCTGGTGGAGAAAAGTGCATACTCAATACCAGCTGGCATGGAGTCCAAGGATCTGCTCGAGGGGATGCTCTATGCTCGGCAGAGTTTTGGGAGAAGTGCTCTGCTTCTGAGTGGAGGTGCAACCTTCGGCATGTCACACATCGGCGTTCTGAAGGCACTGTACGAATCGAGGCTTCTGCCACGCATCATCTCGGGTGCCTCGGCTGGGTCTATTGTCTGTGCTGTCTTGTGTACACGCAAGGACGAAGAGATTCCTGCTCTGGTCGACTCGTTCCCTTATGGTGATCTGGGCGTCTTTGATGGCGAACAGGATGGTCTTTCGGATCATATCCGCCGGCTGCTCACGGAAGGGTGCTGGGCGGATATCTCCAACCTGACCAGAGTGATGCGAACCTGGCTTGGCGACACGACGTTTCAGGAGGCGTACAACCGCACAAGACGGATATGCAACATCTGCGTCTCTTCGGCGTCGATTTACGAACTGCCACGGCTTCTCAACTACATCACGGCTCCCAACGTTATGATCTGGTCGGCTGTCGCGGCCTCCTGCTCGGTCCCGCTCGTCTTCCGAGCTGCTTCTTTGCTGGTGAAGGATCCGGTGACCGGTGCTCATATGCCCTGGAACCCAACTCCCCAACACTGGATTGATGGTTCGGTAGACAACGATCTTCCCATGACTCGGCTTGCCGAGATGTTCAACGTCAACCACTTCATCGTCTCACAGGTCAACCCACACGTTGTGCCCTTCCTCTCCAAGGACGACCGTCTCTATCCGGCCACAACCCCCGGAAAACTCCGTCATCAAAAGGAGTCTGCAGACAGCGGCGCATGGCTGGATACTCTGACAACGCTCGCAAAAGAAGAGGCGCTGCATAGGCTCCATTTCATGACAGAGCTGGGCATATTTCCCAACCTGTTTACCAAACTTCGCTGCATCTTGAGCCAGAAGTATTCGGGGGACATCACCATTCTTCCCGAAACTGCTGTGAAAGATCTGCCCCTCATCCTGAAGAACCCCACACCCGACTTCATGATGCGTAATTGCTTGATCGGCGAAAGAGCGACCTGGCCGAAACTCAGCCGTATTCGGGACAGGTTAGCTATCGAGCTGGCACTTGACAAAGCCGTTCACAGTCTCAGGGCTCGTGTAGTCTTTAGCAAGAGCCAAGTAGACCTTCGCCGCCTTGTAGGAACTTCAGAACCACACATCCCAAGTCGAAAATCACACCACGGCAGAGGCGTGAGTGCCGGGGTCGCTACCGGAGGTTACCCACGTCCCAACTACGGGGCTCAAGAGCCATCATCCGGAGAAGCGACACCCGACGAGAATTTGCATAGGAGACGTCGGAGTTCTGGTGGTAGCATCCAACTGTTAACGGCCAGACACAGAAAGCTCTTCCAGAGCATGCGAGACATGGAAGATGACTGGACAGACGAACAGTCGGACGAGGACGAACGGCTGGAGATGGCGGTTCGGAGCCACCACAGGGTTCACTGGACTGGCCACCGACGCGCCAGCAGCAAACCAAGACTCAAGCGTGCCAGTCAAAGCCATGGAAGCTTGCGTGCTGGTCGGCCGGCGGGGCACACGTTTTATGACGAGCCCAGGTTGCCTGTCTATGACTTCTCGAAGCCTCTTTCCCCTGGCCACGCAGGAGACGATTCGGCTGTCGCCATAGAGGACGGCAATGTTGATGACCTGCAAAGGGTGTCGCCGTTAGTTGTCACTCCAGTTGGCATCAAGATTATGAGGTCCTCACCTCCACGCAACCACCATTCGGATGCCGACGTCGACAGCGACTCGGACCCATACCACAGTGGTTCGCCACGAAAGGACTCGGCCATATCACCGAGGATGAAGCAGTCGGAGATGAGGTAGCGGGCTGTTTTGAGGCGTTGGTTCCAAGGGAGGTTATGGCATACACTTTGGCGCGCCAAGCTTTTTTCTATACCTTGAGCTGGTTGTGACTGCATTTACTCTGCTCTTGGCGGCGATCCTTAGTCCTAAATTCCTAATATTGATCAGTCACAGCAGATTTGTTAAGATACCAGATGATTTAATTCAAAGATGCATTGCATACACATACTGAATATCAAATATCGTGCATTTACCGTTCAGTCTTGTCGAGTCTGTCCGTACTCGAACAACGATAAGCAAAGTTTGAACAAAGTTTTATAGAAGCGTTGGGCCAGGAACGTGGATAGCCAGAGCCACTTCATGTCTGAAAGGCTCTGTGTCTGAAAGGCTAAACATTTGGCGTATGGTGATAGTTTCACACATGAAGTTTCCTAACTTATACTTTCAGACATGGGCACAACGCATTTAAAAGGCCTGCTCGTCCGAGTAACTCGCATGCTTTTCCAAACCAGGAATTCAACTTTTCTCTCACAAAATCACATCTACCAGTTTGACGGCATATCAAACACAGCATCTCGAATCCGAAAGGCAGAATCGACATTGCAACTATCATGGCTCTTCAACTTGATAGTGGATATCATTCACTTTCGCCAATGTCTTCACCTCCCCACAGACATGGCAATGTCTTCACCACCAACCCTGCAAACCCCCTCCCCACCAGCAACAAAATCATCACCCGTCTAATAACCTTCACAATCAAAAACCTCCCCCCCGGCCTTCTCCTCCCCCCCCCCAAAAAAAATCCTCACCACCGCCCTAAACAAAGCCTTTCCCCCTTTCCCAAAACTACTACCTCGCCTTCCCCCTCCCCTATTCCCCCCCTCCCTCTCCTGCCACCCCCTCCCCTGCCTATCACAACGACTATAACTTTACCCGCTTCTACCATCAGCAATCCCACCACCACCAGCAAAAAACCGCACCAAACCCAAACCTAGCGTATAATCCTCTCCGAACGTCACCACTTAGCTATAATCCCGCCGCTCGTAAACGAGGATATTAGCCGGTTCCTGACAGCCCTCGCGAGCGCACGGTTGGACAGGCTAAACGAAGCGCTTCGAGGCGGGGGGAAAGTGGGGGATGTAGAGGAGATATTGACTGAGGTTCTGACGCCGAATGATGGGTTTCTTGAGGCGGAGGTTGTGGTGTTGAGGAAGTTTGTTGGGATGGAGGTGGCGTGGCTGGTTTTTGGGAGCTTAGGTAGATACGAGGTTGTTTAGACGGGGGTGGGTTGAGGGGGTGGTGGTGGGGTTGTGGTTTGTTTATACCTCAAGGGGTGATGATGACCGGGAGTGGGAGGATTGGGGGGGGGGGGGGGGGGGGTTGGGTTGGGGGGGGGGGGGGTGATGGGAATGACGGCATAATTGGGCAGTGGTGGACGTTGTGCTGGTTTGCGCTTTGGGGGTGGGAGGGGTATAAGACCGGTTTTTGGGGGTATTAAAAGTGTGTGAAAATATGGAATATAGATAGATAGATGAATGGATGGAATTGGGATGATCATGGGAAAGAAAGGGGTGGGATGATGGAGGGGTGAAAGGGATGGGATGGGATGGGATGGGAGGGATTGGAGTTATACTTCTTCGGTGATAAGGTGGGGGGGTTAATGCTTGTTGATGATACTTAGAGGTGGCCTGATGACCAACTTCTAAAGCTGACTACTCTCTCTACAGGCCTAACACCTACCTTTCAGTGGCTTATTAGTATCAATTCAAGCGTTTTATACATACGGTTATTCACTCCTTTTAACTATCTTCCAAGACCCTATTTTAGTCAGCTCTTCTGTCCTTAGTACCCCTCGAGGCTATAGAGGTCTACATTCCCCCTTCCATCTCTAACAACTCACTCACTCACAGCATACCCGCTATGCCACCATCTACCAAAATCTTTTTCAATTTACTTTAGGTTTTACGGTGTTGGGTCTTGCTAGTGTTTTCTCGGAAGGATGGTCGGTTTATTTCCCTTCACCCAGTCTATGTCGCTTTAGGAGCATGCGTTCCCAACCATGGCCACTCCAATGAAAAAAATAGATGTGATTTTCTGATAAAAGACACAAAAAGGAAGAGACTGATCTCACGATGATAAAGAAAAAGAGAGAAGAGCAGTCAAAAGATAACTTCTTATCTGACCGACCCAGGGATCGAACCTGGCACCTTTTGTGTGTGAGACAAACGTGATAACCACTACACCAGCCGGCCTGTCAAGTATGATGTTGGAAAGGAATGAGGGCCTACGACTCTGTCAAACGGTATGCGAGCCTAGCTCAGAGAAATATCTTGGTTGTGCTGGTTTACATAGTGATGGTGCCTTGTCTGTCATTCAGGGGCAGTCCTCAAGTTGCATCACGACACCAGGAGCTCAATGTCATGTATATATTACTATCTTGTATCCAAAGCCAAATCGAACACAATTTTACCACCAATTCCCAAACATACCAACTCCGCTTCCCCCTTTTTCCTTTTGCAAACTTTTAAACCAAAAATCAACATATCATCACGACCCCAAAGAAGAACACCTCAAATCTTCGCCTTTGCTCCCTCCAGCAGCTTGTTGCCCAGCTGAGCCATCTCAAACTTTCTCACCTTTCCACTGCCCGTCAGCGGGACCGTAGCAGGGACGCCATCGTGACCAAGCCAGAACACGTGAGTGGGTGCCTTGTGCTTTCCCAGCTTCCGCCTGCACCACTCTCTAACCTCCTCGACAGCGGGCTTGGTGCTAGCAGTATGACCAGGATCAAGCTGCAGAAAGGCACCGACCACCTCGCCATAGTGAGCGTCCTTGAGCCCGACGACCACGGCCATGGAGATGGACGGGTGGGCCACAAGACGTTCCTCGATTTCGAGCGGGTAGATGTTCTCGCCACCTCTGATAATGATGTCCTTGAAGCGGCCGGTGATTGTGCAGTATCCCCTCTCATCAAAGACAGCCTCGTCGCCGGTGTGCAGCCACAAGACACCCGCCTCGTCCTTCATCATGCAGTCGTTGGTCTTCTCCGAGTTGTTCCAGTAGCCGGCCTGCAGCTGGTACCCGCCGATGCAGAGCTCGCCGCGAGTGCCGATGGGCACAATCTGTCCGTCACGGTCGACAATCTTGGCACGGGCGTGAGGCATCAAAGTGCCAACGGTGGTGAGACGGGTGTCGATGGGGTCATCGGTGAAGGCGTTGAAGCAGGTGGGGGAAGCCTCGGTCAAGCCGTAGCTGGAGGTGAACTCGGACATGCCGAGCTTGGAGACCATGAGCTCCATGAGGTAGCGAGGAACCGGGGCGCCAGCCACGATGCCGGTGCGGAGGCGCAAGTCAGCAGCCTTGAGGTTCTTGGCCTCGGGAAGGGCCAGCAAGCTGTCGAACATGGCGGGGACGCCGTGTACAGCGGTGCACTGCTCATCAATGATGGTGCGGAGGGTGGCGGGTGCGTCGAAGACTTCGGCCGGGTAGATGATCTTTCCACCGTGAGTAATGACCGCCATGAGACCAAGCACCAGACCGAAGCAATGGAAGAGAGGAGGCGGGCAGCAGAGGACGTCGTTGTGTGTAAGCCTCATGCGGTCTCCAATGAACCTTGAGTTGTTGACAATGTTGTGATGGGTGAGCATAGCAGCCTTGGGCAGACCAGTGGTGCCACTGGTGAACTGGAGGTTGCACACAAGGTGAGGGAGCACCTTGCTCTCAGCGTAATGAAGGCGTTCGGGGTCGACCTTTGAGCCTTGTGCGAGGAGCTCCTTGTATGTTGAATAGCCCTCAGAATCACCCCGAAGGATCACCACCTTAGGACCAGTAGCTCTGGCAGCGAGTTGTGTGAGGAGAGGGCCCTGATCGAGCCGGCCAATTTTCTTGGTGGTGAAAAAGACCTTGCATTCTGTTCATTGTTTAGTAACCTCTAACTTTGTCGATGATGTGGACATACCTGAAAAGTCAAGGCCGTACATGGCCTCGGTTGGCGTGTAGGTATTGTTCATGATGACAAGAATGGCTCCTATCCTCGTGGCGGCAAAGAACACAGCCGCATATTGTTCGCAGTTGCCAGCCATGATGCCCACTCTGTCGCCAACCCCAATGCCCATCTCGAGAAGCGCGGCCGCCAGCAGCCTGCTGCGGTGATTAAGCTCGTTGTAGGTCCATCTCGCCCCTGTCCATGGAATGACGATTCCCTCTCTGTGTCCGTGGTGGAGGCATTGAAGGTTGAGGAGTTCGCCGAGCGTGAGGTCGACAAGAGGAGGGTCAGTTGGCCCCTTGAGGAGGGACAGTCTCTGAGGTTGTGGGAGGACGATGGTCTCCTCGACGGGATTTTGTACGGCAGACATCTTGGATCTCAACCAGCCTCGGGGCTGTTTTACTTCTTGTGTATGTCTGAATGGTGTCTCGGCTGATATTGACTGATGCAAGAGTCTGGGTGTCGATAAGAGCAGATTTGGTATAACCGGTAATACGAAAGCAACTTCACAACTTCATCACAAATTACAATACATCCCAGAACAGTCGGGAACCACCACGCCGGGGCCGGCAACGAGACAGTTATGACGGAATGGCATGCGACCCTGCCACCCACGAACAGAAAGGGGGGGACCCCCTTTGCTGGAAAGCAAATTTGTGCTGCATGGCCAGGCTTCCTGGCTGCCGGTGGCCAATCGTGAATGTGACGCGCCGTCATGGCCGAAGATGGGGTTGAGGAGGGCGTGTGTTCGGCATACTCAGCTGCTGATCAGATTGATAAGATGGATTCAGACAGGCTTCCTTTCTCCGATCTTGCTGTCGTCCTGCTGTCCCTTGATCTTCGGCATGTCGACTCAGAGCTGGACTGCGCGAACAGCATCCCCAACCCTCCAGTGCTCCATCGGATGCGGTCAAGAGGATGGACCAAGCAGCTCGTCGGTACAGTGAAGAAGTGAAGATCCTCGGCTGCAACAGCAGAGGGTGGGGTGAGGTGCGGCAGTCGTCGAGGGTGATCCAATCAAGGACGCAAATGGGACAGAATTTTTCTTCGATGGCCGAGTGACCTGGTCCGCAGAGGCTTGCCGTGAAGAGCGACTAGCTCCATCTGATAAAGTCGAGCACTGCAACTGAGCAGGGGCTGGTGGTATGATTTTCAGACCCACACTGTCCACCGCACCCCTGTAAAATGCCTCAGAGCAACCAGCATTAACGATCTGATAAGATTAATCATGCCAAGTCTTTGTGCGTGGGCTTCCACGTTGCTTCTTCGCTTTCTGTCTCCCGCTGATGACTTCGAAACGAAGCAGCTTTTTCTTGCCTCGACTCTCGTCTGGCTTTATTATTTGCAGTTATCTACCTAGGTACGCTACAGAACACAACGAGCCCGCTACCTGTCAGCTCCTCCAGCAATTCATTACCTCGAGAAGCCTCCAGCAAAAAAGGATGATCAAGCCTGCTCCGAGGTCGGTTCTGCCAAGCGTGGAGGTGTGACAGGGGTCTGCAGGCAAAAATTATCTGATCCGCTTTCTGGCGTCCAAACAAAGTTATCAGATCCGTTCCCCAGCACGCCATGGCTCCTTGTGCGACCACCCCCTGAGACCCCTTTCCATTGGTCATCGTTTCGGAGCCTTGACTGGAAAAATGGGATGGAAACGGCAAACCGGTTTCCACCGGCCACCACGCAACGAGAATCGATAGTAGATCGGCATGCATCTAGGAGCCAGGCACTCGGTCTTCGTTTCACCCGAGAAGCACCTCTTCGGCTTCCAACCTGCTGCCATGGGGGCTACATTTCCATCGAGTGTCCAGCGGGAGAGGGGGTATCCTTGTTTTTTTCTTTCTGTTTGTTTTTTTGATGTGCATGTGAATTGGAGCTGGACACAGCTTCCCCGAAGACGTAAAAAAAGTTACCCCGTAGTTCGCGACTTGTTGGAGTGTTTAACAAAACTACCTACTTCTCTTCCTCCCATCTTCAGTGTCGTCATACTTGTCTCTCCCAGTAAACGGCTTCAGTCCAATCTCTCTCACACACATCACAATGGCGTCAACACAAACAAAGGCGCGTCTCCAGCTCGCCGAGTACGCCTCCTCCTCAGAGCCCATCCTCAAGCTCCCTCACCCCTACCAAACCTCCTACCACGTCGTCAAGGGCAAAGACGGCTACCAGCTCCAACCCCGTGAAGGCCTCAAGCCCCTCCGCGAGCCCCTTCACAACGACACCCTCTTCTTCACCGCCCCCGAGGACCTCAAACTCGGCGACAGACCAAACGACTCCAACAACACCGCCTGGGCCAGAGCCCGCCGCACCCCCTCCGTCACCATCACCTGGTCAAGCTCGCACCCACCCACCGTCGGCCAAGCATGGCTCATCACCTACGCCATCTTCATCCTCCGTCCCTCCTCCCCAGCCTTCCGCCTCTCCCTCCACGGCCCCCTCGCGGAAAAGCTCTCCTCCCAACTCAAAACCGTCGGCCTCGCCATCTCCCACCCCACCACCACCACCAACTCCCCATCACCAACAACAAACAACGAACTCGTCCTCTCCCGCGGCGCCTTCTGGCAAGGCGCCGGCTCCCCCTTCGGCCCCCGTCCCGCCTGGGCACCCGAGGAGCAAGACCCCGATCTCTCAGGCTACCCCCTCCCTCCCCCAGAGTACGTCATGACCAGCGACCCGAACACCGCCCTCTGCTGGCACCCCCGACGTCGCGCAAAGCCCACCCCGGGTTCGGTCATCTACAGCAGGTACATCCCCCACCTAAAAGAAACCTTCAGCATGATCGCGCTGGATTACCACAACCCAGCCCACCTCGAGTTATTCCACACCTGGCAAAACGACCCGCGGGTGTCGCAAGGTTGGAACGAGACGGGGACGGTGGAGCAGCATCGCGAATACCTCCGCAAGGCGCACGAGGATCCCCATCAGATCACCATTCTTGCGAGGTTTGACGATGTCTGCTTTGCTTACTTTGAGGTTTACTGGGGAAAGGTATACATCCCCCCCCCCGCCGCCCATTCCCTCCCACTTTTTTTGTATAACATACTAATAGTTTGGTGAAGGAGGACCGCATAGGCGCGTACTACTCGGCCGGCGACTACGACCGCGGCAGGCACTCCCTCGTCGGCGACGTCCGGTACCGCGGCCCCCACCGCGTGAGCGCCTGGTGGTCGAGCCTGATGCACTACCTCTTCCTGGACGAGCCCCGCACCGTGAGCGTCGTCGGCGAGCCAAAGTACACCAACAGCTCGGTGCTCATGTACGACCTCATGCACGGGTTCGGTCTGGACAAGTTTATCGATCTGCCGCACAAGCGCTCGGCGTTTGTGCGCTGCTCGAGGGAGCGCTTCTTCCAGCTTTGCCCGCTGGATGAGAATGACAAGGTCATGGGCGGGACGGGGGTTGGACTGGTTCCGAAGCTTTAAATTTTGGGGGTGTAATACTTGGTGTCTTTTTGTAGTTATTTTGGATAGGTGGGATGGGTAAAAGATATGGAATGGTTAGTAATAAAAGTTGTTTACTTTTAACGTTTCCGGACTGGTGTGTTACTGGCCTTTTCTCAATATCGTGTGACATCACTTCCACTGTAGACTTACTCATGATGTGTTGCGAGAGATCTTATGTACCTAGGCATCTTGTGGAAAAACGTGTCTTATTTATTCATCATCTAAAACCCAAACCATGACATCAAAATAGCCAACCGTGTCACACGTTTTTATGTCCCATAATCTTATCCAAATACCAAAACCAAAAACGCTATGCATCCAAAAATATCATTACAACTTCTTCCCGTTACCGAGTCCCAAGTGGTTCCAGCAGACTGTAAAAGACCCGTGTTAGCACTCCATTCATCAGAAAAGACGGGAAAAAAACTCACTCGTAAACCCAAGATCATCCCCAAAGAACGCCTGCATAACATCCTCACCAGCCGTCACACCAGACGCAGGCCAGTACGAAACCGCCTTCTTCCCCACCGCCAGCCCAATCATGGCCGGGATCTCATCCAGCTTCAGGAACGTCGGCTCCTTGCCCGAAGTAAGCTGGATCATCCTCTGGTGGATGTTGTTACCGGCATAGTACCCCATATGCATAGCAGCACCGCACCTCTTGATCCCCGACCACCTGACCAAGTCGCCAATAGCAAAGTGGTCCACCGAGTTTGGCGTCTCGGCAGGGAAAGCCAAGCTAGACTGGATCTTGACGTAGCCCTCCTCATCAACCACGCCCGTCGAGTTGACACCCAAAAACTCGGTGGACGGTACCGACCTCGACACGGCCAAGCTGACTTGATCAGCAAGAATACTCTCCCCGTTAGTGAACCACACTCTGACAGCCTTCTTGCCATCCTCGTCGACGACTTCCTCGGTCTTGTCTAATCTTGTGCTCATCCTCACCTCAACTCCGGTCTCGAGCAAGAGCTCCAAACTCTTGTCCTTGACCTCATCTGGAAGGGGCTCGGAGCTGAGGAGCTTGTCTCTGGAGTGAACGAGTGTGACCTTGAGCTGTGGTTGCACGAGCTTGAGCTCAGCCGCCATCTCAATACCGACCGCACCACCGCCTACTACCACGACGCCATGGCGGGCAGTGGTGGCAGCGCGGATGTGGTCACCGGCCTCAAAGAGGAACTGCTTCCGGCGGAGAGACTGGGGGACCACTGGCCACACGCGGCGAAGGCCGGCGGCAGCGACGAGGAAGTCATAGGACAGAGTGCTAGTGTTTTCTGGGGAGGAGATAAGGCCGTGGGGGAGGTAAGTGGCGGTCTTGGCGGTCTGGTCAACAGACTTGACAGAGCCTTGGAGGACACGGATGTTTGGTGATTGGGAGACGGCGGGGACGTCTTCGTATTTTACCCACGACTTGGCGGCGTAGTCTTCGTCGGCGAGGGCGAGGGGGGAGCCGATGAGGTGGACTTTTGGCTTGTCAGCATGTATTGAACCGAAAGGAGAGCAGAGGAAAACTAACAAAAACCATCACGCTCGTCAACGATGGTGATGTCGATGTTGAACTGTGGTGTCTCGATCACTGGTGCGCCCTCTACTGGCTTGGGCCCGCATCGTGGCGCGAGGCCGCTGCAGAGATCCTGGAGGTTGAGAGCGGCGGAGAGACCGCCGTATGAGCCGCCCACGACTAGGACCTTGAAGGGCATGGCTTGGGTTGTGAGGGCGGGTGCTTGGAAGATGGATCCCATCGTGAATGTGTGTGTGACAGAAAGAGAGAGAATAAAATAATCCAAATCCGGTAATGAAGATGTCGATGCCGAAGAACTGATGCCAGTGGCCGCTGCGAAACGTCAATCTCTCTCTCTCTCTCACGCAACAAAAAAGATGGGAATAGAAAAGTCGAGCGGGATGAAGGACCAACTTTCACTTTTTGGTCTTCTTATCCGGATCCCACTCTCTCCCTCTCCGTCCCCGAGCTGCAATATGGATATTGCCCCACAAGATCATCGTTCCCATGGCCGTCTTTTACCCCCCCATTGGAGCCCTTCCGCTGCTGTGTCATATTGTGCAGCCGTTGCGCTGGCAGCATCCCTCTGGGCAGCCTGCCCAACAAGGATGCCAAAGTGCCTCAGCGGCAAGCAGAAACAGGGGGAAAAATTGACAAACGGGGGCTCCACCTCTTCCTTGGGACCGACCCTTTGGACATGGGGGTTGTTGATGAGGGGACGGGGAGACGGGGGCGCACATGCTGCATGTGGCATCCGCAAAAGATCATTTCCCCGGCATCGGAATTGTCGCTGTTGTCCTCCCCCCCTCTTCTTTTTCGGCTCTCATCTCGTATCCATGATGTTCGAGTTCATCTGATCAGACGGCCATCTTGACGCAGTTCTCAACAAACAAGTGATCCAACAGATCCTCAACGTCCATCCTGTTGTGCGACTCTCAAGATGCAAGACCGAGAGAAAAAAAGATCCCCCGCTCTTCGGGCCCGCACAAGATCCACCCATCGGACCCACTATTTCTGCAGGCTGATCTTATCAGATTATCAGATCATCACCTCAGCAAGGATGGCGGCTTCCGTTTCGGCCAAACCGGTAAAACGCGGGGCCGCATTTGCCGACGGTCTCCGTGCTTGTCGTCGGCCTTTCAACCCTAACCCTTTTTGCACATCTCTTCACAACAACACAGCCACAACACGCGGTGACTATCACGAGCCCAATAGAAGCGCGGTCTTCACGGGAGATGAGCTGTTATTGAATACCAAGAGCTAATGAGTTAGACCTCAAAGCCAGGAAACTCCAACCCCCACTCTTCCTTTCTGTATCCGCCCTCCGGCACACCTCCATTCTTCAGTCCTCCCAAGAAGCTCGTGTGAAGCCCATACAAATCCGGGTCCTGCTTCAACGCCTCCCCTTGAGTAAACACATCCTCCAGATCCTGACCGACATCAAAGTACTTTCCCCTCAGCACCTCTTTCCCAACCCCCGTCGCAAGCGCAACACACACCATCCCATTCAGATATGGCGAGTCATCGTAGATGTCCAAAGCATTCACAAACTTGCTCTGTGCCTGAGCCGGCAGATTGGAAACCGATTCTGCCGAGTACTCTGATATTCTGTCAGCAAAACATCCTCCTAAGTTGTTGATAAGGCAGACATACTCTTCAACGTCATCGCACTCTTGATCCCACCCGGATGCAGCGAGTACATATGGACATCCCCTCCCAGCCCATCAATGTCAAGCTCCTTTTGCGCACAAGCTGTCAGGTTGATCAGCGCCGCTTTGCTGGAGCAATACCCCGTGCTGTACGGGATCGCCACCGTCCCGGCCCTCGAGGCGATGTTCAGCACGCAGCCGCTTTTCTGCTCGCGAAAATGGGGGAGGAGCAATCTCATGAGATAGTAAGGGCCGTGGAAGTTGACAGCGATCTCTTTGATGAAGTCTTCTGGGGCTTGCGCGTGGAGCTTTGGTTTTCTTTCTGTCAGTCCATCCCCGAAGCGTAGGACTGGGGAGAACGTACGGGACCAAGGCCGTTTGCACCGGCATTGTTGATTAGAATGTCTGCTCTTCCATGAAGATCAAGGGTCTGGACTTGTGATTCAGCAAACGGATCTTGCAGGCATGGTAAAAGATATGGGCACACTTACCTCTTTGACCAGCGCCTCGCAGCCCGCGAGTTCAGCAACATTGCACTGGACAAAAGTCACATCTGAGGCGCCAAACCTAAGACATCTCTCCTTCAGCTCAGGGGGAGGTGGTGTCCGGTTGTAAGTCAACACCAGCTTTGCCCCCGCAACGGCGAACGACTCGGCCAGGCCTTGACCAATGACTCCGGCCGCGCCCGTGACGATGGTTACTTTGTCTCGGAGCGATCCCCTGAATTTGGAGGGGGCAATAAAGGGGTAAATATCTGTGCGGAACCGGGGGATGAACTGGGCCGGGGGCTGTGCGTCTTGTTGCGCCATGTTTGGGGAACTCTGTAAGATCTGTTGCCGTTGGGGTTGGAACTTCAGGTTGTCTAAGAGTCAAGTAAAGCCTGAACTTGGCTAGGTTGTCAGGTTTTGAACTTTTCTTACGGTGTTGGAATAGAGCTACGGGCATAAGAAGTGTAGAACCTGCCGCGGGGTAGGAGAATGGTAGATTGGATTACCCCGAATCTTCTCCGATTTCTGACTGTTGGTTTCGGAGGTTTCTGGATAAATATATGCGTACCATCATTTTGGTAAGAACGGAGCCTAATAACTGGTTCGCAATCGCGCGTACATCAGTTCACCCTCTAGACATAATATTGAGATCGCGCATTCTTTGAAGCAAATACGCTCTTCTTAATTATTGTGCGTCAGATGCAGTCTTCAACTTATATTCCCACGTCTTCCCAAGTGTCCCGGTGTCGGGGAGCTTGGGAGAAATAATCCGATCTCAAGGAAACCGAGAGGCAATTCAGGGGTCGCTATATATCCATAACCTTTCTTTCAACGCATAAGAACTGTGATCTAAACATGCTGGTTATCTTTTAACTGCCTGTCGACCACCTATCCAATCTTGCAATTGACGGAGCTTCACAAGACCGTCTCCTGCCGGCGGTAGAGTCCCTCCTTCCTTCGGTAACCAAAAGAACAGTCTGATCGTTGCGGCGTTTGGAACTTCTGAGGAAAGAGCCAGCCACCACAGCAGGAAGGTAGGTTGGAGCCCGGCATCGGTGCTCCTCCCACTTTCCTCAGGACTCAGCACCTCGAAACAAGCCCAGGAATGGCAAAGTGGCCAAGTCCTCAGCCCAATGAGTACAGATTTTGGGGTTTGGACGTGGCTTTGGCCAACTGTTCCGTATAGACTCACAGCCCGACACTCTATCGATGTCATCTCTTCATCCGCGCCCACGCGGCCTTCGGCCCCCTCAAGTCCCCCAACCTTCAACGCGCTTGCCAACACTTTTGCTCGACTGGCAACAAGTGATGTCCCGCCTGCCGACGCCAAAGGAGACGTCTGCCCTGCCGCTACCTCATGATGACATCCATTGTTTCTCGAGACGGCAGGCCCAGGTCGCAATCTCTTCTGTGCCCTCGACGTGCTGGTCTTCATTATTTGGTGAGCAGCTCACCGAGTTGAATGCCACCTTAGAACTGTAGGGGCGTAAAATACCACTCACAACAGCCCCCAGAACACAGCAACGGGCATATTAATGACTATTTGTCCCAGGTGGCACAGGGTGGCAATACAACATCAAAGAGCGTATCAAAGCCCAGAGATCCTGTACTACACTGAACTTTAGTAGAGAATTCTAGGTTATCATTTCATTGGCATGGAACGGCACATTTTCGACGCGCCTCTATGGCCATCTCCACCCTTTATCAACTCTTGGGTTGGTCGACCTCGGGTTAAAGTTGATTAGGTATGATCAACTCTCGCATTTTTACTCAGTTACTCTTCATTCAATTTGCGAGTCATGGCAGAGGCTACATCAAAGACTTCACATCGCTATGAGCAGTCTACAACAGCTGATCTAGATGGAACCCAGCAGAATCTCCACGCACCAAGCGCAGACACATTACTGAACCCGGAAGCTCATTTCGATTTTGATGAGGTTTCACTTGAAACATATGAATCGGATGCCATTGCAGCTCGATCTATATCGACTAGCCATGAAGAGGTTCGGCATTTCCAGCCCGTTGACATCTGCCTCGAGGCGACAGAAATCGAAAGCAGCCCCAGGCAAATACCGGAGAGAACACTACACCTCAATCTTATTGGGTCTGGGAACCATAGAAGCGGTGAGGGCATCGAATCCTGTTCTCCAGTGCAAGTATCTCCGGACGACATTGAGCTACAGCATTTTGCGGAACCATGTACCGGTACCAGGAGCACCGATCGCCTTGCCGCGCCCCCAGATCTCCCAGCGCCGAGGATATCTGTATCTGATGCGCAGCAGCAGAGCTCTTCGGCGCTTCGTCCTCATGGCAAATCGTGTCCCGAGAGGTCTCTTTCCAATTACAAGCCAATTGCTTTGAGATGGCCCTTCCAGGTCTTCCTCCTCGCCATCGTCATCGCCATGTTTGCATTTCTGGAATATCAAATTCACGATCTGCCACCTCTCCGGTACAAAGCTCTTCAGATGGGCCAGCAAGAGGATACAGGGTTTCGACAGGCCCTACTCACCACCAGCACGTCTGTCTTCTCAACGCTTAATACGCCAGTCATCGAAGCTAGACCGCTCCCTAAGAGCCTACTGGTGGCACCTACTCCCGCTGCTCGAGTCGGAAAGGCAACAATACTGGCCCGTGATAGCCCTGAACCGACTGCGAGACTAAGGATCATGGCCCCGAGGCCTGACGAGACTCTCTACCCTTCCCCCCAGCCGCCCGTAACTGCCTTCTGTGGCTGGGGTCGTCCGTATTGGAACATATCCGAGTATCAACACTACAATCTTTGGGACGCCCTCCCGTCCTATCATTGGCACGTTGCTTTGGAAGAATTGATTCCAGTGTTCACTACCACGGACCCTTCTTGGTGTCCTTGCACGATGGGTGCTGGGTTCCAAGGGAATTGGCCTTGGGGCTGGCCTGATCTGCCAATGTGGGATACGCACGACGAAGGCTGCAAATCGGTGATGAATGTTATCTGTTCGTTCAACTATTACAAAGTTCACACTTGGAGTCCAAAGCCGCCGTCAGCGTATCAATTCCGGACCGATCTGAAGCTGGTCTCGAGCAGAAAGGAAAGAGGCATGTATGGAGTAAGCATTGAACACCGTGCCCTGGATCCTATGACAACCCCGCCATCTTCTATCCATGCTTTCTGGGGGTATCCTCGCACTGATTCGAACAACGACGTCATGTTTCCGCTAGAGGTACGGACAGCAAGGCTCGAGCAGCAGGACGTGTTTGGCAATAGAGTGGAACGAGACGAGATTGCGTCGTTTCCGGTGAACTACCGCTGGATGGCTGATTCGTTGAGGACCGAATACGCAAATGGGGCGTTGGACATCACCCCATGCAGTACGGATATGCTGGAGGTTTGGTGGTATCAGGATACCCTGGGAACTTGCACGGAGACACCATCAAGCTACACAACTGTATGGTGGACTCTCCCATTTGGCAAGCCAGCCACTTCCAACATGTTAGAGACGCAGTCAAATTCTGCTGTTCCTGGCTACGCCAGTTTGGGTACCGACACCTCACACGATATAAAAACCCACACCAGCGAGTCCAACCCCCCTAGCACCCTTGCAAATCAGGAAGAACGTCCAACAACGACCTTCGATGACATAACCGCCATTGAGACTGCGAAAACATCTGAAAGGTTGACGAGCCTCCGTAGGTTCATGACGAAACAGATATCAGCCACGAAAGAAGGTGAACACACGTCGCTCCAGTCCGCGCCATCGAAAACAGAGACTCAGGGGCCAGCCGCTATCTCTTCACCAAAGCCGGAAGCCACATCCACTGTAGTTTCTGGGACAATTGCTGAAACAAAAGTTCCTTTTACTAGGGGCTACTCCCCGTCTGTTACTCGAATATCCTTTGTCACCAGCAATCAGCAAAAGGAACAGGAGCAGTCAAGTGAACTGGGCTTGCCTCCTATTGTCTTGGCGAACAAGGTCGTGTCTGTAGGTGCAGACTGCCTCGGAGACGATTGAACCTGGAGAGCTAACATGCCCGATTAGCCAGATACTTCCCTGCCCAATTTGCCAACGAGTATTCGCACAAGGGCTGGAGATATTTTCAGTCATGACGTGGTTATCTCCAGAATTGCTCAAGCAAGCGGCGACGACGTTACTATCAAGTCTGCTCTGAAGACCAAAGCCACGGTGTTCGTTGACACTGTTATATCTCAGATCCTTGAACAGGAGTCGAGGCCAGTGGTTAATCTTTACATCAGCTCTGTTTCGAAACCAATCCCGGCTAAGGATCTTACCACGCTTTCCTTAGACCAGTTCTTGTTGATCCAGGGAGAAGATACCACAAAGAAAGAGATCAACGGGAGCAGCGAATCTACGACACGGATGGCCACCTCCCAAGAAGCCTCTACGCCCACTTTTGAGGTCTCTTCAAGCAGTACCGACACCGCTCAACCACACCCCATGCCTCCAAACCCGATAGGCCCGATCCCGCCAGAAGTACGGGGAAGTTTCTTCAACCTCCGTTCAGAAGCCGACTATCTCATGGCTTCCCTCATCCCAGTCCTTTTGGCAACACTCCTAGGGATTCCAGTTCAGATCGCCGTTAGCAGTCTCAATGCAATACTTCCATTCAGAGCACTGGCCCAGGAATCTGGTGCCTTAGCAGACGACTCCCTCCATCTATCCTCAAACAGTTGGCTAGCCCCCTTGATAGCATGCAAGTTCCTACATCGATTCAAAGACCCTCTACCACTCCTTAACGTCCTGCTAGGACTGCTATCCACCATTCTTATACCGTTATCGGCTGAAACCATTCGCCTTGAGTTCACCTCAATCAACTGCAAGGCGTTTAACCGGGTATGTGCGTTTGGTTTAAGAAAAGCTGGAGTTCCCATGCGAGTTGCAGAGGGCGTGTTGGTGGCTATTGCTATGCTTGTTATTGCAATCGGGGTTCTTCTCTCGCGATGGAAGAGCAGGGTTGCCACGGAGCCGTGGAGTATCGCTGCCATGGCTGGGCTGCTGTCTAATGCGGAGGTGAGGGAGTTGTTGCGGTCGTTACCGGGGCGTGAGGATGGGGGGTATCTGAGGGATAGTCAGATCGCCGGTGTTTTGGCCGGGAGACGGTACCGGTTAGGGTTCAGCACGTCGAGGATGGGGGATGATGAACACTCAGCTTATGGCATTGAAGTCTGTCCGGTGGTGGACGATACAACACCGATAAAGCCCACGATCAAAGACCCGCCAACTCGCGTGGCTGATTCTTCCACACCAAAGAAGAAATTTTGGCACATGAAACCCGCCACAAAAGAACTCCTTGTCGCGACGATAACTTTGTTCTTCATAGCCGGCCTTCTCATTCTTATCCTCTACTACGAAAACACCATCCTCGACACGCCCTTCGAGAGGTTCATGGACAGCCAATCATTCGGCGTCCGGATTTTGTTTACCTCCTTCGGCACGATTGTCAGCGGATGCTGGGATTACTTCTTTTCCCGTAGGTTCCCCAACGACACTTAACACACCCCCGATATCTAACCGTATCTCATTCCAGAAATATCTCGCTCCCAAATCTACCATCGCCTCTCCACCTCTCCGCAACCAGCCCGAACCTCGATCCTCATCTCCCCTCCCTCAAGTATCTTCACCGGTCTCTGGCAATTTGCCCGATCGAGAGATATCCTCCCGTTCAATATCGCTTTTGCTGCGCTGCTGGCAAAGTTCACGCCGATTCTGTTTTCGAACATCCCGTTTCGGAATACGGTTACCTAGAAGATGCATGAGGCGTGTACATGGCTGGCGGTGGCTGCGCTAAGTTACATGGTGGTTGTGCTTGTTGTGATGGTGTATGTTGGTTGGAAGAAGCCGCGGTGTTTGCCGGTTGGGACGGATACGATTGTGGGGTGCATGTACTATCTTGTAGAGTCTGAGATGTTGAGCGACTTTGAGGGGATGGGGGTGATGGGGAGGAAGGAGAGGGATCGGTTGGTGAGGGATATGGAGAGGTTGTATTATTTGGGGAGAGGTAGGAGGGTTGGCGAGCTGGGGGGAGGTGATGATGGGATGGGGAGGGTGGCGGTTGATTACCTTGTTGCTGACCCTGGGGTTGAACGAAAGGGGGGAGTTGAGATTGCGGATTAATCAGGGCGTGAACGTCTATTTCTTACCTACCTAAAGAGCAAAAAGCTCACCGGCCAGCCTTCCCCAACAATCGGGGGAAGGGTGGCCGGTTACGAAAACCCGTGGGCTTTCTCCGGTTCGAACGTAGGGGCTATCGGTTGCAAGCCCCCCGGGGGGTAACAGCAGCTCCAACACCTTTACCATTTGACCTGACCACAAGGGCGCCCTGGCGCAGGTATCGGAGCTGCTGTTGGAAAGTATGTTCCGGGACCTAATATATATACCGTTGTTTGCTCCTTCCTTCCCATGGCAGCTTTGGGCAAAATAACGAGCTTCTCCAGGAGCCTACAAGAAAATTTATCTTTATCCATTCATCGTCTCATTCATCATGATCAAATATCCAATAATTCCCCCAACATATTTTACACTTTTCCATCATCCAAAATTCCCACTCAATCCGTCAAAAACTCAAGTCCACTCACTCCAACTGATACCATCCCTCTTGTACCCCTCAGCACCAGAAGTGAAAACAACCCCGTCCTTCTCAAACTGCGGGCCCTCGGCATCGACAATATACCCCAGCTCGCACCGGTCAAAGCTGACCTTCTTCTGCTGCCGCTCGTAAAACACATCAAACCTCTTGCCGAGCGCGTCGTGCAGGTTGGCGACGTTCCCCTGGGGGTGGAGGGCCTCCCAGGGACGGATGCAAGTCCTGCCCTTACAGGATTTGAGAACAAACAGCAAAGAGTCCAGGCGGGCGATGACCTTGTGGAAGTCGACGCCGAGGAGGGTTTTTGGTTTGGTGGCGGTGGGGTGGAGGAGGTTGTTGATTTGGTAGGGGTCCGTCTTATTTCTAGAGTCAGTGTTGTAAAAAAAGAAAAAAGGGGGGGGGAGGGGAGTTACAGTCAAATCATAAAGCTCATGCTCATTATTGCACCAAACCGAGTAATAAAAGTTATACCCCTTCCCAATGATCCTCAACGCCTTGTACGTGTTATTCAGCGTCAGTCGCTGTTCGTCGTTGTCAAACAACTTCCCTTCCGAAACCGCAAAACCCCAGAACTCTACCGTGACGTGCTCGTGTCTCGTCTCGGCGGTTTCCTCGATGGCCTTTTGGTTCAGGGGAATAGCCTCGCCGTCAAAGTCAGCTCTGTGAGGAAGACCAGCGATGTGGAGGATAGTAGGTGCGAGATCGACGTGCGTGGTGACGAGGTTGGAAACCACACCCGTGGTAACTCCGGGGCCGCGGATGACGAGGGGGATGTTGATGTCCTCCTCAAACCCGCATTCCTTCCCAGGGTTGAGACGGTGCTGGCTAATGTGGTACCCGTTGTCGGTCGTGTAGAAGATGTAGGTGTTTTCGAGCACCCCGTGCTCGGCGAGGCGGGAGACGACTGAGGCGACTAGCTCGTCGACGGACTGCAGGGTGCGGAGGCGTTGGCGGTAGAAGTGGTCGTTGTAGTCGATGTTTTCCTGGTTGAGCTTCTTGCGGAGGCGGATCCAATTGGCGCCGGTGGGGTGGTCGGGGTTGAAGTTGGGGGTGCGGGGGATTTTGACGTTGGGGAAGAGGTGCGAGTGGCGTTTGGCGGGGATGGGGGGGCCGAATTTGGCGTATTGATCGATGTCGTTCCAGTCGTTGTCGCTGCCGCCTGAGTCGTCGCCGAGGGAGTTGGACTCGACGTTGCTGTGGGGGGCTATGGGGGCGATGCCGAGGAAGAAGGGGTTGTTGGCGAGGACGGCCTCGTCGAGGAAGCCGAGGGACTTTTCGGTGAGGACGTCGACGGAGTGGAAACCTTCGTAGCTTTTTGGGGGGTCCTGGTTACGCTGGAAGGTAGAGTTGAGGTAGTTGTAGGTGTAGGGGTCCAAGAGGAAGTCGGAACCGTTCCAGCCGGCTGGGTATGGCGAGTTGTAGTTCTCTACTGTGTGAGCGTTGAACAGCTTTCCGGTGTAGTAGGTGTTGTAGCCGGCCTCCTGAAGCCAGATAGGGAGGTAGGCGTTGTTCAATCCTTGTCTGATAAACTTGGGGTAACCACCTGGAGTCTTGGTTAGCTAACGGCCTGCAGTAGGTAGTCAGGAAGAAGACGTACCATGAGGAGGGTTGACATCGGTAACATTGGTGTTGTGAGCCTGCTGGCCGGTCAGGAGAGATACTCTAGCAGGGCAGCAGATGGCTGTGGTGCAGTAGTGACGCTTGTAGAGGGTGCCCTTGTCGATGAGGTGCTTCTTGATCAGGGGAAGGTAATCGAGTGAGTTCATGTGCAAATCTTGGTCATCGGTCAGGATGAAAACAATGTTTGGCTTGTTCCCTCCCTTGTGTCCGTGTGAGCTGCCCAGGTCCTCTCCCAGTGGCTTTTGGCTGCCATGGCTGGCCAAAGCTGTGGCGGGCAATTGCAGACCTGCTGCAAGTGCAACTCCTGAGAGACGCATGGTGAAGCGCTAATGTAAATAACTACTTCAGGGGCCAATGTCAAGAAGAACGATGAAGTGATTCATGATGGGCAACTTTCTCCAGCTTATTAATGTAGACTGGTGGATCGGTGATGGAGGTTCCAGGTTGCCGAGGAACGGCTCCTAGGTCTATTCTTGTTGATTGCGTGATAGCTCGCGGCAATTGCAAGGACCAATGCTTGCTGGCAACCCCATCCCCGACCCCCACATTCTAGCCCTGACTACGGTGCAAAACATGGCACTTCGTCTTTTGATGTTGGAACGATTGCAGGGGGTCTTCCATCGAAGCCGAGTTCGCGTGGTGTTGTCAAACATGCATGCGGCTGCACTAGCGGTTCGCAGAGCCCCTGAAGATGGGGTAATACTGGCACCAAAGAGGGGCTTGCGACAATTGCCATTTGTATGTCGTGATCGGCCGGCGATAAGTCTTTGTTTCCGGCCGACACCTTTTCGGATTTGGGCCGAGGCCGGCAAACAGAAGCACGTCGATTGTTTTGATGTAGGGGGAAAAAAAGCCTCGTGATACCTACAACCACACTTGAGCAGTGGCAATCAGCTGTTGGCGGAGCATCATGACTCGGATTTCAGAACAAACAGGCGGCCAGCCAACGGAGCAGTCACCCCTTCTCAGCAATGTTGAAGCACTGCCTATCAATAGCAATGCAAAGATTGTGAAGAAAGTCGGGGCGGATGAAGAGAGTGTGCAGAGTGGTGAGATCGAGAGCGGCATCTCGAGAGCCCAAGTTGCTCGCATCATTTCCGTTCTTCTCATCGGTACGTTCTCTCATTCCCACAATTCAAAGGAACTCAAAATGCTGAATCTCGAAAACCTGCAGGTATCTTTGTTGCTCACTGCGACGGCTCCATCTTGCTGGCAACGCACTCCAACATTGCTTCCGAGTTCAATGACTTGGGGAACTCGACATGGCTGATCACCAGTTTCGCCATTGCTGGCGCGGCGACCCAAACGCTCTACGGCAAGCTGAGCGATATCTATGGCAGGAAAACCTTGGTCACTTTTGCCTACAGTATTTTTGTTTTTGGTTGGTAAGTTGGCGCACCTGTATTACGACTTACGAGGAGTCGATGCTAACATTAAACAGTTTCATCGTGTAAGTAAAGTGTCTTCCGGCAAAAAAGGGGGTAAACACTGACTTGGAAAAGGGGCATTGGCCAGACAATGGGGCAGGTCATTCTTGGCAGGGTCATCTCAGGGGCTGGTGCCTCTGGTATGGCCTCGCTTGTGTCAATCCTAATCACTGGTGAGATCAGCACGCAACCTCGATACTTTGGATATCTTCGTTGCCTAACAAACAAAACAGATTTGCTTCCAATCAGGGACGTCGCCCAGTGGCGCGCCTATGTCAACCTGGTAGCCACCTTCGGCCGCAGCATCGGCGGTCCCCTCGGTGGTTGGCTCGTAGATGTGATCGGATGGCGATGGTCCTTCTTCGGACAAGTCCCCATCATCTTGGGCGCCATCATTCTCGTCACCATCTACCTACCAAACCACACCGAAGCAGCAACCGCCGATTCTGCCTCGACCAGCAGCGCCGAGGCCGAAATCCGCAAGTCCAAGTTCAGCAGAATCGACTTCAAGGGGTCCTTTATCTTCGCCTTCATGATCCTCGCGTTTCTCACTCCCATCGAGTTGGGCGGTGTCAGGCTCCCGTGGACATCTCCCATCACTATTGGACTCATCGGTTTCGGCCTTGTCCTCGTTACAGTCTTTGTTGCAGTTGAAAAGCGTCAAGAAGAACCCATCTTGCCGCTCGAGATCTTCCACCGACGGGACGCTGTCATCTCTTACCTGATTTTGGGTCTTCAGACAGCAGCCCAGCTCGGGGTAAGTTTGCCGTCTAATATCCCGCTATCTCCCAGCCTCACTAACACTCTGTACAGCTCATGTTCTCCGTCCCCCTCTACTTCCAAATTACCTCCCGCTCGTCCGCCTCCTCCGCCGGGGCCCATCTAGTACCGGCAGTAGTAGGCAACGCCATTGGCGGTGTCCTCTCCGGCATCCTCATCAAGCGCTCGGGCCGCTACAAAGGCTTGATCATTCTCGCCGTCACTTTCTCTTCATTGTCTTACCTAATGCTCATGCTCCGCTGGCACGGCAACACAAACATCTGGGAGTCCCTCTACATCTTCCCCAGCGGTTTTGGCACTGGTATCGCCCAGTCCGCCGTCTTCATCTCCCTTCAAGCCGTCGTTGACCCGGCTCACGCGGCGCCATCTATTTCGTTCATGTATCTCTCCAGCACTATCGCTTTGACGATGGGACTGTCTGTGTCCAACGCCGTGATGCAGGCTGCCTTGAGAAGGTCGCTGTTTAACAGGCTCTCGGAGCTTGGGTTTGGGGCGGTAGAGATTGCCAGGATCATTGCTGAGACGGTGGCGGATGTGGATTACGTTGACCGTGTTACGGGGGCGGTGCAGAAGGCTGTTATTGAGAGTTATGTTGATGGGCTGTGGTGGAGTCATGGGGTGTCGTTCTTCTTCTCGGGGTCGGCGTTTGTGTTGGCGTTGTTTATCAAGCAGAGGAGGCTTGAGGGGACGGCATGAGAGAATTCCTAGCAATCAAAGGATAGGAGGTTGAATAGGTACCGGTACCTACCTTACCTACTAGGTAGGTAGGTAGGTAGAGGTACCTATACATGTGACTCTACCCTCTACCTGAGAGACTACAATCTGATAGGAATACCGAGTAAATGAGGAAGTGAATATAGTTGATAGGCCTTTAGCTATTTCTAGCTATCTACAAGTTAGGTAGGTATGATGTAGTGCTTATTGGCTGTTTCCTCAATCTGTTGACCTGGTACTGATGATCTTTAGGTATGTTGTTGCTCCCTCGATGTTATATGCCAAGCACGCATGGAGGGTGGCTTAAGCTTAGGCCGTGAGGCTGATTCAGGGCTTGGCCGACAGCTCGTTAGGTACTGACCGTTGACGTGCTCGATTGGATTGGACAGTTTTGCGAGAACAGCTGGCAGTTTAGGCCACCCGACCTCGGGCCCATAAAAGGAACACGCCATCTCGCTCGGCTCAGGCTACCATCGAAGCCCAACCTACACCACACCTCCCCTCCACTGCGCAAATCATACCATCGCTGCGTCACCAAATCGTGTTCTGCGGTAACTCTCTTTCTGGTCGGACAATTCAACACCAGTCAGCTTAGCAGACGACATCAACGACCCCAGATGGATAGCCTCTCGAGCAGAACCAGGAAGGGCTCAGATAATAGTCAGGCTTCTGAGTCATTACCAAACCTGAAGAACGAACCTGACGATGGTGGTCATGTTGAAGCCCAGCGTAGGCAAGGCACCTTCCTTGGGATTGATTTGGTATCATGTGGAAGCTGTTGCATCCAGAGAGACGGCAGGTTTATATATATGAGCTTCACAAATTTGCAGGGAACCTGTCGCTGGTGTGGGGTCATTTACAGTGTCCTGAAACTGCCTGGTGTTCTTGACGGGCCAGATTCCGAAATCGAACGCTTCAATGTGGCTGCTCATGGTGACAATACTTCTTTGCAACAGCTGTTTGTTTATTGGAGTGTGCCAGGCCCTGGCAATACGTCTCTGGGAGGGGCTTTCTACATTATGGACAGGTATGCATCAACTCACTTCTACCTACCTACCTCAGGTAAGGTACTTGTCTAGGATCTTTGTGGCGCAAAGGTCAGGGGGGAGGGTACCTACCTTAGACAGACCACCTCATACGACTATTCTTCTGACATCTTTCATGGTCTTTTAGATTACATTATCACCGTTCCCTAGAAAGCTGTATTCCGCCAAGGGTGACACTGGATGCGATGTCCTTAGAAGGCATGCGGGTGGCTTCCGGATGGCTTCGTGAATGTGTAGACAAACACCCGCAATGTTCATCGGAAGCCAAGCCAAGCTATACTCCGAAGCGGCTGATTGATCTTGGACAAGCTGGGGACGTGCCGCGCCTTATCGAGGATCTCATCGCCAAGCCTAATGCCGGAGCTGCCACAGGTTGCTATTACGTTGCGCTTAGCTACTGCTGGGGCTCAAGTCCGCAGCTCCTGACAACAAAAGACAACCTGGAAGCTCACAAACAACGTATCCCGCTTTCCAGTATGCCACTCACACTTCAGCACGCCATCCATGTCACCCGCCAACTCAATTATCGATATCTCTGGGTTGACGCTCTCTGCATAATTCAGGATCATGCATCTGACTGGGATGAACAAGCGGCGCAGATGCAGCACATATACGAGGGTGCCGTCCTTACTATAGCGGCAGATGTGGGAGATAATAGTGCATCAGGTTTATCATGCCAGGAAAATAGGGCATGGTTCCACGGCAAGGGCATTCCTGGGGAAGAACTCAAGGTGGCTGTCTTGCCGCTCCCCCATGTACCTGGAGATGGGCCAACGCACCGTCCAAGGATTCCTACTACTTGGCTGAGAAACTCGTTCTTGCAAGCGCGGGCATGGACTTTTCAGGAACGGGTTCTGTCAAAGCGAGTTTTACATTTTGGGGAGTTTGAAATGGGATGGGAGTGTGCCAGTTGCACGCGATGTGAGTGTGCCGCGTATATACCCGGACAACAGAGGGGACTCTCAGATGAGAATTGGTTATTCTCAAACTTTTGGACTTGGACTCGAAATCATGAAGGTGATGGCACCCAAGTAGAAGACGTCACCCAGATCTGCACCAAAGAAGTCTCGCGGAACAGTTTATCCGGGAGGAGCGCCGTGTTTTCGAGTCAATGGAGGCAGGCGATTACTGATTATTCGAAACGGAGCTTAAGTGTGCCTACGGATAGGCTTCCGGCGCTTTCTGGGCTCGCATCCAGGGCAACATGCACATATTCCACCACCTATCTGGGAGGTCTATGGAGAGAAGATTTGGCGACAGGTCTTTTGTGGCGTAGAGATAACCAGTCTACTGGCACGCGGCCGGTAGAGTACATCGCGCCGACTTGGTCTTGGGCCTCCCTTGACGCTGGAGTCCGCTGGAGTCACGGTCGTGCCGGATGGCGCAGGGAGGACATCACTATCAACGTAGTGGATGCTTCTTGTACGCCTCTGACAGCTGCAAACCTATACGGTGCCGTTCAAGATGGGTATGTAACACATCCGCTAAGTAATTACTCAAGCCTAGAGACCCTCTGGATCTGCTACCTATGACAAAGTCACGTTAACGATTGACCATAGGCGAATTCAGGCCTGGGCTCTAACAATGCCTCTTTCCATTACTCCAGGCCCAGCCCTCGAGATGGCCTCCATTCGGGTCATCAGAAGAGGATACGGCCATTATACCCAGGTGGTTCCTGATGTGAGTGATTGGCAAGAGTTTGAGAGTGACCAACACTATATGATCGTTCAAGTGCGTTATGCCGCTCGTCGTGACTTTTCCGAGGACACTGGTTTAGTTGTTCGAAAGTCAAGGCGTGTACCTGATGCATGGGAACGGGTGGGTTGCTATTCTGGCTATCAGGGCTTGCACCTTTCAGATGTTGCTTTGGGCAATAGTGGATATAGTAAGTCTGGGGACCCCAAGTGGACCTTGAGAAATATCGTACTGGTGTAGGGCTGTAGATCCGCTGGAACTTTCATACGTCGGTTGGAACTTCAACATATTGATCATAGATTCTAAAACCTTTCTTAAGCTAGCTACGTCGTGAGTAAAAAGAATAGAGATTAGCAACTACCTAAGTTAACCATCCCCAAAGACAGTCGACACACGTGAAAAGATCATTTTTGACCCTTATATAGACCCTGTAGGCCTGCAATCATAAGGTACTGTACCTACTAGCTAGGTAATAAGCCATATTACCTCATGGAAAAACCGATAAGCTACCTATCTCCCAATTTCCTTAGATTGTCTTATAACGCCTACACTAACACAACAAATTAATATCCATCGCAGCCTTTTTTTGTGTCCATGACGTGTCAGCCCACCGTAGACCGCCAGAGGCAAGAAAATGCACATAGCTTGAAGGAGATAGCGTACTTACTCTATGTCGTTCCTGAAAAGTATTTACCTAGGTACCTACCTTAAGGTACTTTGGGTAGTGGAAATTTTGGGCTTCGGGTATGATTCTAGACTCATATCAGCTTTCTGCATGGCTGATCCTTGTGATGCACTCCGATGTGTCGCCGTTTCTAAGTGCATTAAAGACGTGGGCGTATCAAAGCCCGGCATCGTGGAGTCATCTTGATCAAGGTGGGGTAGACGCTATCTTTCGGGACGGCCGAGGACTGTCAGATGATATCAGAGCTCCTTGAAAAGTATTGACTCACTCACAGCATTCATAAGGTATCCTTTCCTGATATGCTCCAAACATAGACCTCTTCAACTGATTACCTAGCAACATTGAAGATGTCTTTCTTGATCGGGGTGCTTGTGGTAGCGCTGCTCATTGGGACAACATTTGCCGGGTGGCGAATCTCGGGCCGGTCTCCACCTCCTCATCGGCCCGCATCATCTTATCCTCATCCGAGCATCGACAACGAGAAGGGACAAAATATCATCACTAGAAGATCCACGACCGGATCCATTGAAAATGAGGTCAAAATCGAACCCTTGCCCGACTTCTCATGGCAGGAAACACCACCCCTCCAGCTCCGGCCCTACAAGCCAAAATACCACATCACCATGGCCATCCAAACCTCCTCCCCCTCCGAACTGATCATCGTGGACAAGAACTACCTCAACCGAGTCACGGCCCGCAAATCCACCCTCGCATCCCACCCTGAAATCGTCAAAGGCTACATCCCATCCGGCATCGCCCCAATCAAAGAACTCTACACCTACCTCATGGGCACATACCTCCCCACCCGCTACCCAACCATGTTCTCCCTCTCCCCCGACAGCACAACCCTCCACAACAAAATCACCTCCCTCACCTCCCCAACCTCCCCCCTCAACCTCACCCCCGACGACCTCCTCTCCACTCTAGCCAGCACAATAGAAGACGACATCTTCCTCCTCCTCCCGGATCCAACCACCAGCCTCCACCGCTGCGTAGCCTTCCTCTGCTGCCACCCCTCCGGCTTCGACCCCTCAACCAAACTCAACAAAATTCTCGCCGAAATCCACGGGCCCGTCCCCTCCTACGACAAAATCGGGCCAGGCATGGAGAAGTTCTTTTCAAAATTAGAACCGGGGAAGCCAGTCAAAAGGATGAACTGGGGGATGCAGACCCATGCTGAGCTGTATACACCCGATGGGAACCACATTCACGAGAGCGAAGTTGAGCACCTGACAGAGGAGGACAGAGATAATATTGATATCAGCCAGACGAGGCTACGAGTTGAGCTGCAGACTTTAACCCGATTGCCCGAGACGAGGGCGATAATGTTTAGTTTCAAGACGTTTTTGTATGGACTTGATGAGATTAGAGCTGAGGGCAAGGGGGAGGAGCTGGCGGAGGCGGTGGAGGGGTTGAAAGAGGGGAATGCGAAGGGGATGTATGTTTACAAGGGGGCTGTGAGGTGGGGGGAGAGGGTTTGTGAGTATTTGAGGTCGTGATGAGGGAACCTAGTTGGCTGTAAATATGAAGGGCAAGGAGTGGTTCCTGAGGAAAGACGAGGACTGTGAATTACAGGCTTTTTGTGTATATCTCATGTGAGATGAGCCATTCCTTGGCGTTTGTTGGCCATCAAATACTCTAATATGGCCCGGAAGGCGTGGTATTGGATGTGAACAGGTGTGATCCTTTAAAAGATATTCAGGCGGAAGCTGCATCAGATTGTTCAAGTGATCCAAGGGTGGGGTGGGATTGCTGTTGGGTGTGTCTTGCTGAATAACCGTCATGGGGATTGGAAGCATCATGCTTGACGAACATTTCGGGCGGCTTGAGATAGTCGACCACCGGGCCCCTGAGTTTGTTGGATTATATTGTCGTATGAGCAGAAGATGACATGACCAGTACATGATAGATGCAAAGCCGGGGTTTCTACCGATATGTCGCCTTGGTATGTTGTCGTGGATGCTGACTTAGATGCAGCCATGAGCCAATACCACTCGACTGGGTATTGAGGGAACTCGTTCGGTGGAAGCTTCAATGTTGTCTGAACTGATCGCATACTGTGATCCGTGTGAGAAAACCACGATTAGGTCATCACAGACATGAACAGAAGGTCCAATCATGGAACTGTACATCCATAATATTATTTCAAGCCCCCTGACTGAGCATCTCCCACTGATCCGATACCACACTCTCAGATGTCGGTGTGAGCATAGCATAACTGTGGCTATCACTGCTCCTGTCCCCGTCCTCAACTGCCATCATCACCAAAGCCCAGCTGTTCCCAAGATCCTCACTCTCAACCCACTCCGCACTTGTCGACGGAGAAGTGTCTCTCGTCCCGTCCTGGCTGCCTTTTCCCCTCCCACGTCCTCGCTTCCGTAGCTTCACCTTAATCTGATACTCCCACTGCCCTTCACCTCTAACAATATCCCCGAACCCAAACCCAACCCTCTGCACCGCCTCACAATCCCCCACCGCACCCTCCACAGGCCGACTTTCATCAGCCATAATCTGGCCCATCTTACCCATCCACCACCCGCAATAATCCAACGGCCCATCCCTCTCATCCTCAAACGGCAGCCTCCAGTCCTTATCCTCCGCAATGCGAAGCCCCTCGTTCAAGTTATCCCGCACCATGGCCTTCCTCGCATCCTCAAAGAAACCCCTCTTTTTATCCTCGCAGTAATCGCAGCAGTAAAACCCAACACTCCGGGTTTTGACCATCTTCTTCAGCACGGGAATATAATGCGGTTTGATGAACCATCTCGATCCGGATGGTTTCACACTTTTAGAAGGTGCGTTTGCCTTCTTGAGTCGTTGCGCATCGTTTCTGAGTTTAGGAAAGTTCCAGGAGCGGTCGAGGAAGACGTCTTCATAGTCTGGGATGTGGCTCTCGATGCGGAAGAGACATGCGCGGCTGCGGCCGGGTAAGTTGACGCGGAGGGTGTTGCGGCCGTGGATTTTTTTGGGGTTGGGCTGGATGAGTTTGGTCTGGTCAAAGGGGATGTTGGAGGGTTCCTCTGGGCTGGGGACTTGAGAGGAGAGTCTGGGGATGTAGCGGGTGAGGGTCAGGGAGGTGAGATGGTCGTCGTCGTTGTCCATTTTGTTGTCAGATGGTGCAGGGATTGACTAAGGAGTGTGGTTGGAACAATGTGCAGAATGGGAATGCCTGTACTGGAGAAAGAATGCTGATATATAAACTGTGATAAAGATGCTAAAAAGTGAGGACATGTCGACGTCAGGGGGTGCTGGCGTCCTCCTTTCGCAATGCACGCTCAGTACGGAAAGGTGTGATCTTGGTATAACACGCTATTGGCCGGATTCTTCCTAGGCTTGTGGCAGTGGCCTTGGTCGCGAAAAACAACCCTCAATTTCCCCATGACACCAAGTCATCTCTACCGGGCTTCCATCAATCACTGAACCCTGGTGCCGTTCGCTTTGACACGAAGCAACTTCTCTGCGTTTTTGTACGCGATTGCCTCGCACTCCTCCTGGGTGACCAACCCGCTTCTGTGGAGCTCCTTCATCCAAGCCAAGCCGACCTCGTTGCTGGTAAAAGGATAGTCAACACTGTACAGTATGTGATCAATAGGCGTGTTGGCCAAGATACACCTCATCGGGTCCAAACTCCAGACACCGCTGGTGGTGATCCAGATGTTTTCTCGATACACCGTCGTGAAGTTTCTTTGGGCTGTGCTCCACCTGGCACTAATCTTCCCGATGCGCTGCAGCATAAATGGTATCATCTCGCCCATATGACCTGCGATAATCTTCAGCTTCGGCCTGCGATCAAAAAGTCCCGAAGCAAATAGCCGCAAAACATGAAGCCCGGTATCTGCGTGCCATCCCCAGCCGGAACTTCCCAGTGAGTTGGAAGCAATAGGGTCGAAGTTCCCTTCGAACCGAGGAGCCATATCCTCACTCGGCCAGGTTGGGTGAAGATAGACCGGCACATCAAACTCCTCTGCCACTGCCCAGAATGCATCGTATTCTTCCCCATCAAAGTAGCCCCCATTGCCGTCATGGTTGTCAACCAACGCGCCCACAAACCCCAACTTGGAGACCGCCCGTCTGAACTCGGCTGCTGCATCGGCTGGATAGGACATGGGAGCTGTAGCAAAGCCTGCCAGCCTCCCCTTCGAGTTCTTGACAGCCTCATAGACCTGATCGTTTGCTGCCCTGCTGTAGTTGACAGGGTAAGACCCTAACCCTGCTGCATGACTGACGACCTGCAGGGTTACCTCCCCTTTGTCCATATCAGCAATTCGAAGACAAGATAGATCTTCCAGCTTGTCCATAACGCCGGGGACAAACTGGACCTGTTCTTTGAACAGGCCTTTCATAGCGTCCGGGGTGTCGCGGGACAAGTAGTGCTCCTCAAGGGTTATGAGTGGAGGCATCTTCTTCTTGCCCAAAACGGGAAGGATGAAGAGCGGAATAAGACGTAGAAGCTTCATGTTGTTTGCGAGAACTGAGGAAGCAGGTACCACATCGAACCAACACCTAGTTCCAAAGCTTATTCCTCCCCCCTTTTATCTTCCAAAAGTCCATGTCGTCACGACCTTCGCACCTTCGCCATCTCCTCATCCAGTCTCATTCAACCCTCAAAGTGTGTGCTGGTCTCGGACCAAAACCAAGGGTTAGGGTCACACATGTTTCACTTCTCCACCCGAGGGTGCACGCACGTGATCCACCCTAGCCAATCCCTGCCCCCGCCCCACCACCCCAAACGCCCGGGCCACATCCAAACCTGTTGTTGAACCTCGAAACTTTACGATAACCGTCGACCGATCGGAACGACTACCCGAGCTTGCGGTGACGAACAGCCTCTTACAACAGAAACCCGATTTCGATCCCCAAGCCAGCCATGGCAAGCCTCTCCCTACTTGCGCGCTCCATGCGTACACTCTCCCTCTCCTCGACGACCGCCTTCCGAACCGTCGCGCGTCCCAAGACTGTCCCGTCAGTCGCCACCAGATCGCTTTCCACCAAGTCGCACGGCCTGTTCTGCTCCTGCTGCCGACCGACACTCTCCAAGATTGCTCAGAGCACACAAACGACACAACCGGCGGTCAATGGAGCTGCCAAGGTGGCGGTGGGTGTGGCGGTTCAGCAGACGAGGGGGATGAAGGTTCACAGTTCCGTCAAGAAGAGGTGTGAGCACTGCAAGGTTTGTCCTGACTGACGAAAACGACCGAGTGAGTGGAAAAGGAGGAATTATCGCTGACGAAAATGCGAAACAAAAGGTTGTGAGGCGAAAGGCGGGGAAGAGACATCGGGGATACATCTACATTGTTTGCCCAGCCAACCCAAGACATAAGCAGAGACAAGGCTAGATGATCGGGAGAGAGTAGAAGGATGCCGAGGAGAGATGAAGAATGTACGATATACCCGAGCCTGGGAGGCAGAAGAGAGGGACCTGGAATTGGAACAGGACTGCCTCAAAACGTAGATCTCCAAAAGGAAGGGAAGAAACGGGGCATTACACGGCATGAAGAATTTCCGAGTAAACGAGCAGTTCCGGTCATTAGGCAAGGTAAAAATTGTCTTTTGGCGTTTTTTACAAACCGTCAATATACCTCTCCATGCTCTCCCACTCTGTCTTGCCTGTTGATAGTAGGTAGCGGATGTGGTCCTTCAAGAAACGGTTAGTATACTTGTCCACAAGAGACACGAATAGGAAGGGAGAATGGACACACAAGATCGGTCACCCCGCGGTTCCTCTCAAACTCCTGCCTTGCAAACCTCCGCGTGTCGGCTCGAGTGGACGGATCCGCGATTCTGCGGGTGGCTCGAAGGATGTGTCTATACAATGCCAGAGCCCTGGAGCGTTGAACAAACTATTCAATTTTCATGCAAAGATCAGATCTGGTGTACAAGGGAATGGGGCAGTTTTTTATATTGTGATTTTTTTCTACATACATGCTCCAAGCTCAACGTCGGCCCAAGCTTCGATCGCGGCGAGCCACGGCCTGTGGCATATGTTCGGAAAACGGACCCCGCCGGGGCAAGAAAGGGGCGCATTTAATAGCGGCAAGCTGGCTGTCTTGTTCAGAATTCCGATGTCAAGGGAATATTAAACTAATAACCGCAGCCATTGGGGTGGGTTATCGCTGCCGTGGGACTGGCCGCTGAAGACTGATATTCGAGCGTTGCTTGAACGGGAAAATTTCGGCAGGCAAAAACGTCACTGTCGCAGTGGCTTTCAGTGAGCCCCACGCTAACTGCAGAGCAGTGCCAAGACTGAGCTTCCAGCTCTCAAATGGCAGAGGCTTGATGGGTTTGAGACGCGCCGCGGCACGTCCACTGATGTATGATTGATGGGACTTCATTTTGATGATATTTTGAGGGGAGTGTCTGTTCACTTTTGACTTCATTAAAGCACGCATCAGTAATTTTCGATTTCCACAGACTCTCTAGATTCTTCACCATGAGATCCAAACGCCCAAGAGCACCCACCAGCCCCATTGAGGTCGCCAATCGCAAGACAGATGAGCAGTTCATTGCTGACTATTTACTGCCTGGGTGAGTGAGCACTCATGTCACTTACACAACGAAAGCTCCCTTTGTCAGTATCGTTAGATCAGCTCAATCCAAGATGCCACTCCTAAATCACCATCTGGAATTCCCCTCTTTACACAACCACTGACACTGCATCGCAGCACCGCCAAGGACTCCCCTTGGACAGCAACCTGGACTCATCCAAAGACCGCAACCAAATACACCCTCACCCTGACCCAACCATCAAACCTCTCCCAAGCAGATCTCAACGCCTGCTTCAACCTCCTCGTAGAAACCAGCAAAACCGACTACGAAAACTCCGCCGGGCGCTGGCACCCCGACAAAAAGCTCAAAGAAATGACCTCCCCCGACCTCCGCTACATCCTCGTCAAACACGAGCAAACCGGCCAGCTCCAGGGGTTCACCTCCCTCATGCCGACGTACGAAGAAGGACAGCCGGTGGTGTACTGCTACGAGATTCATCTCAAGCCAGTTCTCCAAGGGTATGCTACATGTCTGTTGAACAGAAATGCCAAGACACACAGCAAGAACACTAACAAGTGAGTTTGCAGAACCGGGCTGGGATCGCTACTGATGGGCTTCCACACCACCGTTGCGCTGAATCTCCCGCCAATCACAAAGGTGATGCTGACTTGTTTTTTGTCCAACGCTCGTGGTCTGGCGTTTTACAGGAAGCTGGGGTTTGAGAGGGATGATATCTCGCCGGTGGGGAGGGTGCTGAGGGGGAAGGTGGTTGAGCCGGATTATGTGATTATGAGCAAGAGGATACGACCTGATTCTGAAGGGTTATAGGGCCTATTTGCTGGATGATGTTGACTGGAATAATGACTGTTAGCCAGGCTTCAAACCTTTTATATCGATAATTTCTTTTGTCAAGGGATGCTTTGGCAGGTTGTGCTCGTGCATTGCTCACTTTCACAATGTGTTCGACAGTAGTCATGTAGAAGGTATTATATGTGTAGACCATTGTTTACTGATGTGACGAGACGAAAAATTATAGCAACAGGGGAATAGCAACTTGTTGACATTGTTGTGTTTGGATTTGGTAAAAAAGGGGGGAAAAGTGGGGTGCAATGGGGACAAAAAGTAACTCCTCCGGGAAGGCTCGAACTTCCAACCTCCTGATTAACAGTCAGACGCGCTAGCCAATTGCGCCACAGAGGATGTTGTTGAATTTTGTTGCTTGATTAAAGGTATATAGGGAGAGAGTTTGACTGCTGTGCGGGTGCTCCTTTCACATCTGTCCACCTTTCGTGGGCTCAGAATTGGAATTTGGGCATCATGAAGGTGTCGGCAGGGGCAGGTGCATCCGTAACGGACTCTCCAACATATCGACTTTCACCCTAAGAGTGTAGCAGAGCCCGGTTCCCATCATCTAATCTCAACCTAGTGTTTTTCCCGATCCGAACATTGTGTTAAACGTTCCTCCTAGGTATCTGTATGTGCCATTCTTATCCATCCATCCTTGAATACCTTTAAAATATAACACTTCCTAAATCCCGTTTCTCTTTAACACTATGACCTAATCTCAACGGCTTACATCGCTCAGCCCGCCCAAGCTCCGAGATCCAGACATAGAGCTTCGAGGTGATGATCCCACAAGATGAAGCGAAGACGCCGCGGAGGAGCTCTGAACCTGGCTCTGACGCGCCTTTTTGATCCTCCGGATATCAGCACTTCCTTTAACCACGCGGTAGACGAAAAGCAGGATGTAAAGCCCCGTAAGGATCGTCACGACCCAGGTGAAGAAGAAGTAGAGGAGCATTAGGAAGGCCACCGCGGCAGTGAACGCCACGACGACTACCCCGTGGGCGTGGGCTCTGGCTTCTTTCCTGGTAAAGTCGATTAGGTCGATAGGATGCGCGTCGTGATCGTTGATGTTCAGGAGAGGCTGTTGCTTTGGTCTCCATGTGCGTGTCTTTGCACAATAAGAGGTGAATGTTAGTGAAAGGGGTTGTGTCAGTGTTTGGAGGTGGTAGGCAACATACTCGGCCGGTTCTAGGCACAATGGCTCGCTCCAACTCCGAGGTGTTGACTCGTCTCGTGGGCTTTGGTCCTGGCTCTTCGTCTCCAGCTGCGAGGCCGAGATTTGACAAAGTTCTCAATGAGACACCCGAACTTGCGCACGAAGCAACCTCTGAATCTGTGCTGGCCGCAGAGTCCGAGTCTTGGTGCAGGGTAGTGCTCGAGGGCTTGTTTCCTGAGGCCACTTTCTCAGGAGACTTTTTTGATGCTATGATACCATACAGTTTGTTAGTATGACCCCGACAGCTATGCCACGAGAGGTGTGTTCAAGGTGTTGGCTTACATGGCCTGATCCCCAAAGCAAAGAGCACGTAGGTGAAAAGAAGAACAACTGGCATGACCTGACCGAACTTCCATTCCAAAAGCGGCTGGATGTCGGCACCATCATGCGTGAGCGACTGGAAAACGTCAGTAATTCCCAAAGCAAACCAAAATATGCAAAGGAAAAGATCATAGACGAGAGAGTTTTGCAGTTCTATAAACATGTGAAACCCAACCGTGCGTAGAACAGAGATGAAGAATGTCGCTGTCGACTTTGTACGTGATCTCCGTCCATTGATAGCTCCGATAAGGAAGACAAGTCTCTCCCGGCAGCTCTCTTCAATCTTTTGTTGCTTCTCAGCGATGAGAGCGGCGATATCAAGGTCGTATTCGGGATATTTGTGCGTGTTCTTCAAGACGAACAAGATCCATGAGCTGATCAATTTCGGATTCGGTTCAGAATTCGCGCGGGTTCGGCGGGGAGCCACATCGGTAACGATGGATTGATAATAGTTGACACTGAGGGCCAACGCAACACAAACCCAATCCCAGACAGTGCTGGCGATGTCAGAACCTTTCTGTGGCCAGGCGATGTTGCAGGCTGCGAGGTCGTTGTTTGCGTACTCCCCAGTGTGATATTGTAGGAATTTGCTGGCAAGGATAGCAAGGAGACCCAAGATCATCAAGGCCACGCGGGAAATGCTTTGGGCCTTGGTGCTTTCCTTGAACGGCAATCTTAGCACTGTAAGAGTAGCCAGATGAACGCTGGAGCAGAGAGAGGCCAGGCCGGCGGCGACATGAAACGAAAACATGGAAATGGTGCAAATCTGGGAATAGATTGCAATGATCAAGCCCAGTCCAGTGAGGAGCATTTGGTCGTTGACTGAAAGAATGAAGGTCTGATATCCGGAAATTTCGGGGGCCGTAGTCGATGTAGCTCGATTTCGTATGGACTTTCTTCTGAGCCATGGGACACAGCGGGTGAGCCATGAAAGTGCCATCTCATCGACATGGTTATATTGCTGCTGAGGTATACGGCGAAGGATCCATGCCAACATAAATGCAACTATGGCCGCTACTGCTGGTATGACGAAGGAGAGCAGGATCTAGACATGTTAGATGTCTTCTACCGCCTCATGCAAAGTGAAGTGTGAAGGCCTACCCCGATGCCTGCAATATCCGGGTCGGTAACATCGTCATCGTCAACGTGAGTGGAATTCGAACACTCGGTGTTGTTGCACAGCCCAATGGTGAATGAAATCATGGTACTTGATGACAATGGATACGGCGTTCTGATAATAGCAAAGGCCTGGGAATAAAAAACATCTCAAGCAGGGACCGAAGGGTTATCAGGCAGACCATGTTGGCCGCCCTCCACTGTAGCCTTGTGGACGTGTCGTCGGTTACAATCCAACAGTCTCAGGGGGGTGATAGATGCATTGTGCAGACTTGGTGGCGGCCAGTGGGAATCCTACAAGGCAATCTGTTGGGGGCTGCGTTGCAGCCTGTCGCCCTCAGCCCTCAGCGCTTGGCTGGAGCTGCATAACTACGCCTCAGACCTGCCGAACATCTCTCGAGAATAGGTATGGATAGTCAAACTCCGTCCATGGATACAAGGCTGTGACTAGAGATGAACAGGTTAACATCGGAGAGGAGCTGGCACATGGCTGGAAGTCAATAGTGGAGATGCTTAGAAGCAGGGACTCGAAATGGTGTGGGTCCCGGAAAACAAGCCGAGCCGTTCAAACAGCTGCTACATGACGTCACCCAGTTCACGGAAGGAGGTGTTTGGACGCTGATTGTTCCGAGGGTCCGGTGACTCTGGTCTTTTCCGCAGACTGCAGGCGCCAGATCCTCGCTAGGCGCAGATTGTGGGCGTTGGCCGAAGCCACTGTTATATCCGTCTTATTTTACCTCGAAAGATCTGTCGATTCTCGGCCTCAGCCCCGCATCATTTTGACGAACGGAAGCGGCAGCGCCCAGCCACCCCAATTGACCTTCCGCCGTCGGGCAGCCCGTCTGTTTTCTTTCTGCCACTTCCACCATTCACAGTATTCACCTATTATCACCAGCATCCAGTGCGCGAGTGTTGCGCGACAAGCAACAAACCAAATCGCCCATGTCGTCAGCTCCCGACCAAGCAACTGTTGATGCCCCACCCAAGCGCAACACCACCACCACCTCTGCGCTGCTCGAAAAGTACGCGAAACAGAAGGAGAGAATCAAGACAAAAACAGGACCTCCTGGCGGATTCGACCCTACGCCTCTGCCAGATGCGCCGCCTGGCTATACCGTGAAGTTTACCTTTTATCGAGCGTTCGACCTCCCCATAGCCGATCTGCATCTCCACTCCTCTGACCCCTTCATCCATGCCACGCTGCTGCATGCCGCGCCGACGAGACACAAGGAAGACCCGGTCTTGACTCGGCGGACGCGAACACTGAGGAGAACTACAGAACCAGAATGGAGGGAAGAGTGGATAGTCGCCAATGTTCCCGCGTCGGGATTCGTGCTTAAGTGTCGCCTATACGACGAGGATTGGCCAGACCATGACGATAGGCTGGGCAACGTTACAGTAAAGGTCCCATCTATCAACGAGGACTGGGAAGGTTTTGGGCCTGAGGGCAAGATATTCGAGGTCAAGAAGCGCTCTGGAAGTCATAGAGCCTACTTGGTTCATGGTATCAGGTCGGTGTTCTGCCGGAATGTCGCCCTGACACCAAGGTTGCAGCTGGGTATTGAGGTTCTGGGGAAGTCGGATCCGCCACATGCGCAGGTCTATACTGTTGGCCCAACACATTGGGTGAAGCATTACAGCCCAATGATTGGATGGGTAACTGGCGTCAAAGTCAACAAGGACTCCGACAATGACGCGGCGTCCTCAGTCCGGTCCAACAGTCGTCGAGCCAAGAAGTTTGAGTTCGTCTCTGTGGTACATCAATATCTGCCTCCAAGGCGCTGACGTTTTCCAGTTTCCAAGCCAACGAGATTCAGCTCTCCGGACCTGTCCCACCGAAGCTCTACCACCGCTACGTCGAGTTCCGCCCTATGATCGGCCGCATGTTTTCTTCCAAGGGCCTCCGTGGCCGTCTCCTCAATGCTGTTCTTCACAAACAGCACCACCGAATCTACAACTTCGACTCCAGCACCGAATACGGCAACTTTGAGCCGTGTAGCGAGGAAGCCTCTCTTCAGTTCCTCAAGATGGTTCATTTTGACGAAGGGGGCCGTATCTTCACCTACGTCATAACCCTCGATGGCCTCATGCGCTTCACCGAGACAGGAAAGGAGTTTGGGATTGACCTGCTGTCAAAACACTCCATGCATAGTGATGTAGCAACTTACATAGCCTGTTCGGGGGAGTTCTTCATCCGCCGCCTTGCTCATCCGCGCAAGTTGCACCACCGTCACCACAGCCACGTCTCCTCGGGCGAATCATCCTCTACTCAGCCCCCAACACCACCGACGCACCCACCCAACGAAAGTATCGATGGTGATCCTCCTAAAACTCCGCCTCCTGCAAAACCACAACTGTATCAGTTGATTATTGACAACGACAGCGGGACCTATCGTCCAGACAAATCTGTCTTGCCAGATTTGCAGGAATTCCTAGAGAGGAATTTTCCCGGAATGGAGATCAAGGCAATGCATTGTGATGATGACGCACTGAAGGAGATGAAGAAGAAGCAGCTAGAGATCAAGAAGAAGGAGGGCCCTGGTGTGAGGATGGTACTGAACCGGAGTCCGAGCAATTCCAGCTTCAGCTCGGATGATGAGTCGAGGTTGGGAGATTTGACGAGACATGGGGATGATGATGATGATGAGGGAGGATTGGGCTTGAGGAGTAAGAAGGAGAGGGCGTTTGACTTGGTGCAGGAGCCGCAGAGGTGGAGAGAGGTTATTGGGTTCCCGAAGAAGAAGGTTGAGGGAAAGGGGAAGGAGAATGAGGATGGGGATGGGACGGGCTTGGATGGAGCGGGGGATGGACGAAGTGAGAAGGCCGGTGGTGAGATTGAGGGGAGTGGTGAAGCCAAACCGGACGACAATGCGAAGCCACACGGGGAAACGAAGAACTCCCAGGACGACAGAGAACAAGTGGCTGATGGTACAGCACAATCTGGAAAGAGCAGGGATAATGTCGACAATGATAGTGGTAATGGTAATGGTAATAGTGGCGCGGCAGGGCCAAGTGTTTAGAACAAGGCGTGATGCCATCGGTTCGAAAGAGAAGGATAACGAATTTACGATACAAACACCTGATATTTGTTCAATTTTTCAAGGAAGATTTATTGTTTATGGGCGTTTTGGGTGTTGGAGATGATGGCAGAATCAGTTCTCTGGGCATTAGTAATTTCGGATTGGGTAAGCGAGCGTGTATGTATGTATCTCTGTTTCTCTGCTATATTTATTTTCGCTTCAGGCCTAGATCTCGTCTCATCAAGTTATTTTCACCACTCGGTTGACAACAGAATGTCCAATGCTTCACCACTCCTCCAACACGGATTTTCCAAGATCTCGGAGCCTGCTTCATCTTTACGAACTATTTAGTGGCGACATGAGCGCCACAGTATATTCGTGATGAGTGTGTTGTACCAACTTCTCGGTCCCGCATGATGCCGCCCCCCACACACTAGCCCTCGGAGCTTTTGGGCGATGAAAGCTGAGAGTATGGCTTTCTTGGCAAGCCACCGCAAGATTTCTATCATCTCCCAACGTCCACGTCCATTTGAGAGGCTGCCAAGGCCAAGTCGATTCCTCGCTGGAGGACCTGAGCGTCTAGACTCATTTTATTTTTTAGTCTGGAGTGGCAGTGGCAAAAGAAAATGGGGAAAGCTGGTTTTGTTTGGGCAGGTAGGTCATAAGGTGGGTTACTCACAAGCAGAATTCACCATCATCCCTGGGGCATCATCAAAGCCCACCCACAGCGCCTCGTACTCCTCGTCCGACATTTGCGTCTCTTTTGCCAGCTGGGCCTGACTGTCCCCGATGGCGACGTACCACAGGACTATGGCTAAAGCACCGTTCTTCTTTTGGGAGTGCTGCATCAGGGCGATGGGCTCGGTCAGGCGGGCGGTGTTGGGGAGGAGGACGTCGCCGGAGGGGTCGAAGCGGGCGGTGGGGAGCTGGGGGTGGGTGGATGGGGGTGTGCAGCGTGTGGATAGGGGGACGGGGAGGAGGGTGGCGGTGCAGCCGGCTTCTTCGTAGGTTTCTCTGATGGCGGTGGACTCGAGGGGTTCGGACCAGTCCTTGCGGCCGCGGGGGAGGTGGTAGGTGGAGGTGGGGAGGTCGTGGAGGACGAGGACTTTGCGGCGGGGGAGGTCGACGGTTACGGTGCCGGAGGCGAGGTAGAAGTCGGGGGAGAAGGTTACTGTCCAGGGGAGGGCCATGGTTTAGGGTGGGTAGGTGGGAAGGGGAAAGATGGGTGGTGGATGGAGAGGAGGTGCTTTGGACGGAGGAGGATTTCGGGGTTGTTAAGGTTGGAGGAGGTGAGAGAGAATATCTGGGTAGGTGGGTGTCGTCGATGGGGGGCTCTTTTCGCGAGTGATGACATCTTTATATCCAACTGTTTTTGCTGTTAGTTCCCCCTTGATAGGCGCATAGATCACAGGGTAACCTCGTAGTTGCCGGAATCATGGATTGTGAATCACATCACCTGTTGTTAGCTGAAAAGGGCTAGAGCTGTCTGCTTCTGAACCGAGGAAACCGAGGAGCACGCGACACACCTTGGAGGCTCAGAATAGCACCGCAGCAGAATCTACATCGTATTTCGTCCGTGGGGCTCACCGAGAAGAAATAGGTGACAAGTCACCTCACCGTGCATGAGCCCCCCCTTCCTGAGGTGACATGTAAACATGTCGTGAATCCAGGGCACAACGCATGCCATCCGATCACTGACATGAACTCCCCTCTCCTCACCAAACCGTTATATCTTTCTTCTTCCGAGACAGATATACCACAGATTATGCTTTGGCTCGGGTCCTCAGCTTGCTTTGCCAGGAATCGGTGGAAGCTCCAGCCAATGAGATGGCATTCTCGATCAAAGTCCTATGACGCCCCTTGACCAGGAAAAAGAAAAAAAGAGTGCTTCCAGGATATGATCTGAGGGATTTCGTGATCGGGAATCCGATCTGGGCCTGTCATTGGAGAGAGTGGGTGGTGAATCAGGTTCGGAAAAGCAAACATGCTTTTACATGTTTAGGCTGCGCAGGCAATGGTGTGATCATGTGAGAGCGAGACATACAGATGCTTCGATGCAGGAGAGCGGAGGGGGTGTTATTTTCGGCTTCAAAGATATAGCTGGAAGGAATTGGGGGTGTTGCTCTTCTTGTAGGGTCGACGTTGATAGCTGGAAGGTTACACCGTCCCTTCCAGGCCCGGTCTGGGCGTGCTGTTGTGGTACCAATAAGAAAATGCGGGGCTCGGGACCGAGGAGGCATTCGACGTAGGACATTAATGAATAGTATGTACAAGTCTAAAGTGTACTGCTCTCAACGAGGGGTGTATAACTGCTCTGTTAAAACCAATGTCGTAAGGCTTGGCAGCATACAAGTTTCGTCCGAGACTATGAACCGATTCGGAACCGACTCTGGAGATAAGGTACGGATAGAACACGAGCCATCACAATGTTTAACACGAGGGAGAGGGACATCCTGACAAAGATATGCAGGGATGGCCCTGACCAGGCGATCAGCAAACGATCTGGGGATTCCAAAGCCTTGGCAGCACTCCTTCTGGAAGCCAATGCCTCGACCGAGCCCCTTAATGCGCGGCATCCAACATTTTGGGCAGCCTGTCAGAAGGAGGAGAAGCGTTCCCATCTGAACACCACTTCCAAGCTGCTGATTCCAAGGCTATCTAGAGACGTAGAGACTGGCTGCCACTGTTACTAGCGCCTGGCCATCAACGGAAGCTCGGTCCTTCACCCTCAATTACAGTGGACACCCCACCTGCGCCACCCAAGAAACGACATCTGCGAAACTCGCTAACAATTTTGGAGCTCCTGCCCGAACAAGTCCCACAGTCGCGCTCCGGCTCCCATCCTTCGGCCACTCGTTATCATCGCGATTGTTGTCGCCTTTTGCCAGTTTTTGACTACGTGCGCCGTCCTTCAGGGCATTCCTGCTCCCAGCAATCTAAAAGTGCGGCACCCACAGCGGATGAAACCGAACAAGCCCCTTGGTTGCAACCCGGGACAAGAAACGAGATTGCGTCTCCAGACAGCTTCAGCGTTTGCGTCCAGACCACCACCAGTCACCACCTGTCTTCGGTGCTGCCGACAGCCCGTTTGAACGCTCACTCGAATCGCATCTAAAGGTCGAGCTTCAAGGGGGCGTTTGACAGCGACACTGAGGGCGTTTGGTCGGCGGATGAGGCCCGGGTCCTGTCCCGACGGCGCGGAGGGATGCAGACGGCAAAGGGGAAGGCTGAGGCGCTTGGACGGAAGGCCAAGGTGTGTTTTCTCAAGTTGGTTCCTGTTATGGCTTGCGACCTTGATGGCTGACGATGTCTCTTTCTACTTTAGCTCACTCAGTCGTACCAAGAGCTCCTCGAGTAGGCTAATTCACAAAACCGACCATCCGTTCGCACCATACTGACCAGCGTGTTTCTGTAGCGAGTTCTCCAACAAGGACCTCAAATCTGTCGGCAACTACACTCTTGGAAGGTTAATAGGGAAAGGGTCCTTTGGCAAGGTTTACCTGGCCACCCACAAGCTCACAAATGGCTCCAAGGTTGGTTCCTATGGCAAAACATGGCTGCGGGAGATGGTGACTGACTTTGCTGCGCCTGCTAGGTTGTTCTCAAGTCAGCCAAGAAGGACGATGCGAACCTGGCCCGAGAGATACACCACCATCGCCAATTCGTACATCCACACATCGCGAGATTATACGAGGTTATCGTAACCGAGTCCATGGTCTGGCTGGTGTTGGAATACTGCTCTGGGGACGAATTATACAACTACCTTATCGATCATGGAAAACTCCCGGTGGAAAAGGTCCAGAAAACATTTACGCAGCTGGTTGGCGCTGTGTGCTATGTTCATCAGCAGAACTGCGTCCATCGCGACTTGAAGCTCGAAAACATCCTTCTCGATAAGAATGAGAACGTCAAACTCTGCGACTTTGGTTTCACACGGGAATACGAGGGCAAGGCAAATTACCTCCAAACTTTCTGCGGGACGATATGCTACTCGGCGCCCGAGATGCTGAAGGGAGAAAAATATGCTGGCGAGAAGGTGGACGTGTGGAGTCTGGGGGTGATATTATACGCTCTGCTCACCGGTGAGCTACCATTCGACGACGATGACGACCAGGTTACAAGATCCAAGATCTTGAGCCAGGAACCAAATTATCCCGACTTCATACCAGCCGACGCGTTGTCGCTCCTGAAGAAGCTATTATCGAAACGCCCTCTCCTCCGGCCGACACTGCCAGATATTCTGGCACACCCTTTCCTTGCTGAGCACGCGCCGCCGCAGCAGGAAATACTCAAGCTCGAACGACCGGAGCCATTTTCAACGCCGTTGGAGAAGGAAGTGCTGCACCGGATGAAGAGTGCTGGGGTGGACATTGATGCCGTCATGGAAAGCGTTGTCTCTCAGCGATGTGATGCCCTTGGAGGCTGGTGGACACTGTTGCTAGAGAAGGAGATGCGGAAATTGGTGCGAAGAGAACGGAAACGAAGAGAGAGGGCCGAGAATAGAAACTCGCGCCGTTTCTCACAAGCTTCCAGCCGTCTAAATGCTTTGGCGACAGTGGAGGAATCTCAATTTGCCACCCCACACAGGGCACGGGGCCGGAGTCAGAGGAGAAGCGCACACTATCCTAGTCTGACGATTCCAGATCTGCCTGGGTTCGCTGATTTCCCCAAGATTGGAAATGGGAACTTGAGTCTTAGCCCGGATGGAGATGTGCCACCACCACCGATTGACAAGGACTCGATAAGGTCAGTCAACTCGTCGAGGCATCGGAGGCCAATACCCCCGCCCAAGGAAGGGGTGCTACGCAGTGCGCGTTCCAGGGGCTCTACCCTTCACCTTGTAACGACAACTGACGCATTAGATGCCAACAGTACGTCGCAGCCAGGTGATCCCAAGAAGGTGAAGAAGCGGCCATCGCATGCCATTCTTGCCACCTGGAAGAATTGGACACACTGGCTCTTTGAACACACGGGAATGAAGAATTCCAACAAGCGTGGAGGAAGCCAGTCCGCGCCCAACCTTCTTTCCAAGCAGTCGAGTGCAAAGGATACCAAGTCTAACAAGGACGCAAGCCCACGGCCGCAGACGGGCAAGTATCCCAGCGGCTCGGGAGCCACTCCCGCCACCGCCAGCCTCCCCAAGGGGGTGGTTGCCAACGGCTACCCACCCCGCGGCTCCTCGGTAGGCCAAGGGTCGTCTTCTAACCCCATCTCGCCGGCCTTGTCAACGCCGTCCATGCATGCTCCCCGGATACCGAGCTCTTCGGCATACAAGAGGCAGTCTATGTCCCCTTCGCCCTTGACCCCGCGCTCAACAGTCCGGCGGTCATCTGGACCCACGGGGTTACGGGGACGCAAGTCCACCTCGTCATCGGTGTCATCTGTGCGCTCGCTACATCACACTCACCACCACAGCCACAGCAAGGCCAGTTCGACATCCTCGAACGGTTCAGTATCCACCTCAGTCTCCAAAACACCAATGCAAAACGCCCGAAGCCCCCACCACTCGGTCAAGGTCCTGCCGGCGACCCCCACCGCCAACGCCTTCCCCAGCAACATTCGACTTGTGCGTGACCGTAGCGGCCCACCTTTGAGTGTCTTCAATGAAGGACTACCGCCGTACAACGGAGCCATGATTCCTCAAGCGCCAGGCAGCCCGAACCCCTTTTCGGGCGGCGGGGTTATGTTTGCGAAGCGCAAACGAAATATCTTCAAAGGGCCCATGCTCAGCCTATCGAGCTCCAGAGATACACGGAGCTCAGGGTCAGGGTCCGCAAGCCACTCGAGAAGTGCCAGCGCGAGCGGCCTTGGGCGCAGGAGCGGTGAATTGGCGATCCAAGAAGAGGACGAGGACGATGAAGAGGACAACCTGACGGAGCGGGGAATTGGCAACCATAGTGTGGCGGGCGACCTCGAAGAGGAGGTTGAGGAGGTGGACTCTTTCAGCCCCATTGTCAAGGGGCCGGGGGAGGTTGTGGAAGAGAAGATATACGAGGAAGGGGAGGAGCAGGCAGAGCTGAGAGACAGGTTGCCTGGATTGCAACCTGCGGCAACCATCACGCCGTCGCCGGTGTGATATTGTGACCTGCGCACAAGAGATCTACCTCATTTCTGTTTTTTTTCTGTGTTCTTTTGCTAATCTGTATGAGAACATGAGAGACCGGGGACCCAAGGCCTGGTACGGCCGAGAAGGAAACACCGAGTGGAGAAGATGTTGGAGCTGAACATGAGCGGGGGTGATAATAGTTGCTGAACAAAAAGCGGTGGCGTATTGCGAAGATGATTGGCTGTATATCTAGCCATGGACGAGTAGTCTGTGTTGCTGTTGCTCTTTTCTTTTGTTTTTTTTAAGTCGGGCGTGTCTTGTGTTTGTACTATTGTAGTTGTTAGGGATACCACTTGAAAGAATTCTACATGCAGTTTTTTGTTGATTTTCAAAGATTATGGGTCAGATTGATTACATTGGATTGAAAATAAGCCAAATCAATCCCTCACCGTCTTCCCGCTGAAGACTTGGTTGCTAGTTTATGACAATGTATCATTGGCAACGGGGATGCAATTGCAGACTGCGGTAGCATCCATGATATTCTGACGGCAGATACCGTACTGAAACTCATGATCACCTCATACTTTCATTCCCCTCTCGGGGACCTCGGTCATAACAACTCGTGAGGATATCCGAGAAGGCAACCCTCTTGAAGCTTTACGAGAGATCAAGTGACCTGTCTGTCAGTCTTTCAGCCGTCTGGGGATGTGATGTTCCTGCAGTTTCCCATACACCCTTACACCCATACACTAGAGGAGGTCAATATCAGCTTGGCGACGGTGTGGGTGAGAACTTCATTGGATGGAAGTCAACGATCGGGAGTTTGGGCTGAAGAGGGCCGAAGGTCGGACTTGGGATGGTGATGGTGCTTGAGCAATGAACAAGCTCACAAGATTCGACCCTTGGGCAAGACACTATTCTTGGGTGGACCTTCCTTCATGCAACCAATTAATATCAGGCCGTGTTTGGGGGCTTGGGGTTGCACACAAACGTGCCGCTGGCCACACCTGAACTCTGCTGCGAACTATTGCAACTAATGCACGCCACTGCATCTCCCCATCACAACCTACCTAGCCCCTCTCTATCCTTCCGACCCTGACATCAAGGCGGGGTAGGTATTGCCTTTCTCTTCCCGTTTCGAGATGCACGCGGAGCAAGCCACGATTCGGGAAATGTTTCTTCCCACGACTTTCCGTAATATTCACAAATTAATTCTCATACCGGTAGGGCAGAGAAACGCTTGCTCCCGCTGCCGGCTGGCCCCAGGTTTGCGGTCATTGGGAGTCCAAGCGAGGGAACTGTATTGCAGTGGGTGATGATCCGTGTTACCCAGACTGTTCGCATCATAGCATATTATCAGGCTGCACGTCGCCGTTGCTGCTGCCACATGGAATGGCGGAGATAGGGGGGTACCAGCAATCGCAGCGGCAGCTGTCCGTGTCTTGCCTCAACCTGGGTTTGGCTTGGTTCGATAGTCCACGCGGGCCAAGAATCACGACAAATCCCGTGGATGATATCCTTGATGAGGGTTTGTGATACCGGTGCCGAAAGAGGGGATGACAAGAAAGTTCAGCAGAAAGGCAGATCATCATTTCCTAGCCTTTTCTCCTTTAATCTACGTTACCTCACTCAAATGTTGTAACTTGTACACTAACGTAGCTCGGTCAGCTCGTCTCTTCTTCCTGGGAGTTTACTTCCCTCTCATTCCACAACCAGCCGGCTTGCCCAAAACCGTTGTGCTCCCCCACACAGATCGTGAAGGTCTGTGGTGCGGTGTGGTTGACCCACCTACCCACACACACACACACACTTACCGATGTTGCACCTTCCCCATCCACGGATATCATTCCTTTCTCCTCTCCTTGCCCCTGAGCTGTGAGGTTCTGGATCGGCCAAGCCCACCACCGCCCACACACGACGAATCCTAGCGTCAAGCGGTTGACTTTGCACCGGAGTCACATCACGGCTCTTGTCACCGAGACGGGCGGCCGAGTTGATTGTTTCGGTCCCGGATCTCGAGGATACAACACTAGTAATCACGGTTTACGATATCGTGGATTGTTTCCCGAGAGTCTGGGCGCAAAAGCGGCAGCGTACCATTGCTTCCGCTCAGCAAACTGGGCACACTGAAGCGGCACGGAGGCCTTCAGAAGAGACTATGGATTTCACGGTGGCCTCCACTTGACTGTTTTGAGATGACATGCCGGCTTCCAGGTTTTCGAGGGACACTGGAGTTTATTGTCTGTGTGTGGGTGTGTGACAGAAGTTTCAACACCACATGGTCGGACGGAGATGCTGTGCTCTTTGCGCTCCCGAGTCACAACTGCGGTATTGCCTGATGAAGGAAATTAATTTCGAAGCAAGGGTCAGTAATGGCCCCCTTTTGGAACTTTCTTGGTGGGTGTGGGTAAGGAGCTGAGATATTTCGGCATCGGGGGAGGTTCAAGTAAGGAGATATCTGAGTATAAAGACGAGCCTCCAGTCTCTGGTGGTGATGTCTCACTCCTGCCTGTGTTTCATTAGTACTACGCTACCACTGCGGTCACTTACGGCTTGAACATCACCCAAGATTCGGAGGTTTATCATCTTTTATTTCCTTGACGGGTGCTACCTACCTTGTTTTGTTGTGCTTCCATCGTCTCAAAGCGACTGCCCGTGAACATCATCGGACAATTTCTGTCATGATGGTGAGCACGAAGGTTGTCTCGAGCATGCTCTTGTCCTACCACATGGCTGCTGTCTTGTGGTGGTGTCTGATCCCGCTTGGTGCTGGTGCGGTGGTTGCTCTGGGTTCTCCCCTCGAGCAGCCTGTTACGCCGCTGTTGAGGCCGCGATCACAGCGGCTACAGCCGAGACAGACGTGCAACACTGCGACGAACAGGCAGTGCTGGACGACGAGCCCGGCGTTTAATATCAATACCGACTGGGAGGCTTCGACGCCTGTTACGGGTGTGACGAGGACGTATACTTTTACGTTGACGGAGGTTAATAATTGGGTTAGTGGAGATGGGGGGTTTAAGGCGAAGGCTATGCTTGTTAATGGTATGTTTTCTGGGAATATGAGAAGGATTTTGGCTGACAAGTGGAATAGGTCAATTTCCTGGTACGTAATTACTGGTTTGTTAGGTATGTAGAGCAGAAGTTTGGATCTGACACGGTTCATCTTTACAGGACCAACAATCACAGGCAGTAAGTTTGGTTTCCGAGACAAAGTACTGGTTAAGGCGGCTGATTGGATGTAGATTGGGGAGACAGAATCAATGTCACAGTTGTCAACAATTTGGTCAGCAATGGGTAGGTTATCCGTCTTCGTGTTGATATTCTCGACTGCTAACCGTTTGTGCTAGCACATCCATCCATTTTCACGGGATCCACCAGAAGAACACAAATAACAACGACGGTGTGAGTGGCGTGACTGAATGCCCTATTGCCCCTGGCAGAAGCAAGACTTACTCCTTCATTGCGACTCAATACGGCACAGCTTGGTGAGGGATCTCGATGATTGTGGGCTGGTGGCCAGGGGTTGCTGACAACAGGTCAGGTATCATTCACATTTCTCGGCTCAATATGGTAACGGTATTCTCGGCGCCATCCGCATCAACGGCCCGGCATCGAGCAACTACGACGATGATCTTGGCCCGCTCGTGATCAGCGACTGGTACTACGGCTCTGCCTTTACCCTAGCACATCGAGTGAACAGTCCCACGAACCCATAGTATGAAGCCTCTAAGCACAAACTGGATCTGAGATGGCTAACTCTCTGTAGCATCCCTGGCTTCCCCGGATCGCCACCTCCCAGTGACAACATTCTGTTCAACGGTCTCAACAGACGAGCCAACGGCGCTTCAGGGAGTTATCGCAGATTCACCCTCACTGCCGGAAGAAAACATCTCCTCAGACTCATCAACGGCTCCGTCCAAGCTAGCTTTACCGTGTCCCTGGTGGGCCATTCCTTAACCATCGTCGCCACAGACATGGTCCCCATCACGCCCGTCACAGTCACGAGCCTCTACATTGGAGTCGGCCAAAGATACGACGTCATCATCAACGCCAACCAGCCCGTCGGCAACTACTGGTTCAACACCACCTTCTCCTCAGCTCCCTGCGGCGGAGCCACCAACCGTCCAGCCATGATCTTCCAGTACTTGGGAGCATCACCCACCGCCAACCCCACCAACGCAGGAACAGTCCCCCCTGACTCTCGATGCGCCGATCTCCTCACTTACTCGCCCATCGTCAGCAAAACCGTCCCGTCCGCCTCCTTCACCACAGGCAACACCCTCAACACCCGCCTGCAAATCTCCACCGCCGGCGGCATCTCCCGCGTCTACTGGCCGGTAAACAACACCCCGATGAAAGTCAACTGGGGCAACCCGACCCTCGAGTACGTCAAGAACGGCAACACAGGCGCCATGCCGGCCGACACAAACGTCATTTCCGTCCCCACCGCAAACACATGGACGTTCTGGCTCATCGTCAACAACTCGTCCATCCCCCACCCGGTCCACCTCCACGGGCACGATATTCTCATTCTTGGAGCCAGTCCGGCCCTGGCGGCACCGATTAACCCGGCGAATCGGTTGAGACCGTACAACCCGGCGGTGGATGGCCCGGCGTTGAAGGTGAGTAACCCGGTGAGGAGGGACACGACGGTGCTGCCGGCGTGGGGGTGGTTGGCGGTGGCGTACAGGACGAATAATCCGGGAGCGTGGCTGATGCACTGTCATATTGCCTGGCATGCGTCGCAGGGTTTCAGTGTGCAGTTTCTGGAGCAGTTGGGGAGTATACCGACGACGATGAGCCTGGATGAGCTGGCGGGGAATTGTGGGGGTTGGGATGCGTTTTATCCGGGGACGGCGCCTTTTTTGCAGGAGGATTCTGGGATTTGATTTGTTTCTCTCGCTTCTGTTTTGTTTTATGATTGTTGGCGGGGGAAGTTTATTAGGTAAGGAATGGGTGGGTGGGTGGTTTCGTTCTTTTTGAGGATTTTAGTTACCTATAAAATCAGATGTTTCTGTTTTGTCTTGAATAAAACGCCTGGTATTATCGCTATTAAAAGAAAAGAAACGAAAGATGGGATTGGTGCAATCTTCTCTCTCTCACTCAATCTTTCCATCTGGTAACATCTAGCGTCGATTACTACTCCCGCTGCTCCTGCTTCTTCCTGCTACCGAACCCAAGCCAACCACCGGCTGCGTTGCCCCCATCTACAACCCCATTCCCAACAGCCTTCCCGCCATCTACCACGCCCCCGACGAGGGTGTTGCCGGTGCTACTGACGGGATTGTTGTTTCCTCCGGGGAGGTACCCGCCCTGGTCATCCTTTCCTTTTCTTTCGAGCCTGTTGATCCCTTCCTTGCTCAGCAAGTCGCCGACTGGTCTGCCGAGCCCATTCTGCCCGAGCTGGGAGGCGGCGGTGGAGTGGATGTTGTCTTGGAGGTTGTCGACTTGGGAGATGCCGGTTACTTTGGTTTTGTCGAGGTTTTCTGGGGGGATGGGGGTGGTTAGTGAGGATTAGGGATGCGAGTAATGGAAAAGGGGGTACCTTTGGTCGTGTAGCTCGCCTTGTTGTCGCGGGTGAAGTAGCGGAGATAAAGGTCCTCGAGGTAGGGGACCCAGGTCTCGTAGAGGGTGTTGTATTGGGTTTTTGTCCACTCCATTTTATCGTTCGTTTCGTTGGCGTTACTACAGTTGACGGTGTTTGATGTTTAAGAGGTGGTGGATTCTGTACCAAGTATGATTACTGGAGAAAGTCTGGAAACTACAACACTGGGATAAACCGAGCCCTTTATTATGTCTGCTTTCCTGATTAAACAAGGCTTGATTCGGGCGCCGACTTATACACGCAAGAGAACAAGTGTGGCTGCTGGAGAGGAATGATGAAATGTGGCGGGTGGATGCTACGTCATGCTGGGATGACTTTTCCCTGTTTTGGATGTTTACGGGTGAGGGCCGCCAATCAGCGCCGGGAAAGTTGGCGATGGGAGGTGTCACAAGCCACACCTCTTTTGCGTCTGGGATTCTGGCATAACTTTTGTTATTGGAGGACTTTTTAGTTTTGGAGGGAGAAAATGTGGTGAGAGGGTGGGTTGGAACGGGGAGGGATGATAGGTATGAATCAGTTTCGACAGGAGGCAGAGCTGGGAAGAAAGGTGCGGTGTTTTACCTTTTCGAAAATGTCTGTACATTCAGCACGAGTTTCGCCTGAATTTTGCATGTCCTTTGGCGGCGGGATTGGGAGTGGAATTCACCGTATCCGCGCCAGCCCGCCTAATCGCCCCAATTCGCGGACCATCTACGCTATCCTGAATTTCGAGTTCCGTATCAACCCAGTCGGGGTATTTCTGCCACACTACTGATTAGCCTCATGAGTAGTCAGCGTTGGGATGAAATCATGCCGGGGCAACTAACCCTACCCAGCGCCAACAGGGTAACTTTCTTCATAACCTGCGATGCACTTACGCAGCCCATCACGAAGGGTATGAGCTGTCCTGTGGAATCAATTGTATTCACGCCTTGGATGTTGTTCCACCGAATCGTTGTCTCTATGCTGGTGATGAACCAGACTATACTGCCAAGTTGGAGAAGGTTCCATACTACGCAAAAGGTCTTGAGCATCGTTGCCATCCCCCATGGGGTTGACCTGTCAATGCTCCATCCTATCGGCATGGTTTGGGCCCTGCTAATGATTTGCGGCTTCCCCATCTTGGATACGTCATTTCCAGCCTGTTGTCGTTTTACTGGCTTGCCCATACCAAGCGACACGCCGAGTTTGATGACATCTGTGAGGCGGACGCTGTCTTCGTCCCCATGTGCTGACATGAACTCCAGGAGGTCCACTATTGATCTTTCTATGCTAACTGCCGTGTCCAAGCTGGTAACAATGAAGTCTGGGTTGATAGACGAATACGACTCGATTTTGAGACCGACGGCGAGGATGTGGCGGCTAAGTACGCCGTTCATTTTGTCGGCAATGTCTTTGAAGGATTGAGGCTCTCGAGGAGAGACCCAAAAGTAAATATCGCGACACAGGAAGAGTATGGCATAAACCAGGATGCGAATTGCAACAAGAATTAGTGCATAGCTTGGCGGAACAACCATGACCGCAATAATAACAGCCGTGGCACGGCCGAGTGTGATTATGGAACCATCAAGTAGACATTTTGAGAACATGAATGCTGTTGGTGGCCCACAGCCTAAGCTAGGAGGCTCTTGAACGCCATGGCCATCCGTGCTATACCAGTATGCAAGGTTGTAACCCATAATGATGGCGACGATCGTTGTTCTCCACAGCACACCAGACCATGAGAGGCCCGGGAACCTCAGCAGCGAGAGTGCCGTCAGGGGATCATCAAAGGGAAGTACATATGATGGACCTCGCAGAACAGAGCCGGTTCCCCTATATTGTTGAAACAACGCTCGATTCCTTTGCACCCTGTTGGACAAGTTAACATATGTTGGAAGGGGTGGCGGCTGGGTCCAACGCTCATAATCTCTCCACACAAGACGTAGCTTGTGCCACCACTTTGAGTGACGTGAAGTTTGATCACTTCTCTGCTGTAGCCCGTCCAACAGCGGGTTTGCTCGTCTGCGCTGCTCTTCCATGCTCTGTAACTTCTTTCGTTGTGTGGCTTTTCGGCGTTGCTCTTGTTTATGTTGCCATACTTCTTTCCCCTGGATGACAAACTTTTGTAACCGACGAGGGCTCATCAACCAGAGACGGAGGCCGAATGAGCTGAAAACGGTAATAGGGAACCCGAGAAGAATCTGTAGCATGATATACATTTCGATGGCCGGTGCGTTGCGAGTGGCGGCGATGATGGTGGCAATAGTTACCGCAAACAGCGTGACCGAACAAGCGTCGAGAACACCCTGTGCCGATTCTGGGTCCAGGAGCAAGCTAAGCCACGCTGATCCCCATTGTAGATAGATGCCAATACGAATCCCAAGACCATATAAGTCGTCGTTACCTTCGAGTAGTTCGCAGGCGGCGGACATGATGTCTTGTCGAGCTTAGTACTACTGAAGCAACGCTGGGGCGGGAAAACGCTGAAAAAAGTCGTGAGAGATCCGGAGTCTCGAAAAGTGTTTTTTTTTCAGCTCAGGGTTTGGCTGCAAGGCCCTCAATATCTGCTTCTGGTTGGTGGCCTGACAGCCTTTAGGTTCCCCATTTCATTGGCTCGAGGTTAGGCAATCAAGCAGTCTTATTCACCAGGGGATTTTCCCAACAATACAAATTGTTGGATTTAAATCCTTGGTGGACCACAGCTTGGTCGAGAATTCCATCCTCAGCAGGTACCCAAGTCATTTTGGCTGTCGTCACTGAGAACTGGGATAGCCACAAACCCCTCCGGATCCCTCTCAACGGCGGCATTGAGGATGACTTCCAGAAACGCGACATCCTCTTTGCTCGTGTCCTAGCTGTTATACCCAGAAACCGGATAGCTAGACATGCAGCTCTCGCAGAGACTTGTTGTAAGAGGTCGTAGACGAAGCCACCGCCCAGTTTTTGTTGAGCGTCTGGTGGTTTGCCTAAATAAGTTCGAAGCGAAAATCATGGCGAAACCTTAAACACGTCAGTGACACCAGCCGCTACCCAATGTTGGCAAAACGAGCCTTTAAAGCAAAGTACATACAACCCAGAGAGTGTGTGTGTGTCCCATTTAACGCCGAAGGCGGTGGTTGCGCTACAACCCCTCCTTAGGAACATACAACCCAGAGAACGACCGGTTTGTGTAAATGTATGTACCGTGATTCACGTGTCAAGCAGCTCCTCGCTGAGCAGTCCCATACAGCCATGCATACATACAACACCACCGCCTACCACCATCCAAGTCTACACATCTTGTACAGTACATACATCAACCAACACGCAAATCAAGTGTATTCGCCCCGCCCAAATCGCTTTCATCGACTTCATTCCAAAAAGTACAACAATGCAATGCAAAGCCAACCCCGCCCCGGAATGCGAACCCCTTGAACCTCTTTTCTCTAAACCCCTCCCCTCTTCTATGATCTACCGCCAACACCAAGCCCAACCTGCCCCGGCATAGCATTGAAGCCGAGTCCGCCCCCTCCTCCACCTGAACTAGCCGGCGCAGAGGGCATTGTATTCGTGCCCGTCCTTTCTCTCATCCTCCTTCCTTCCATCAAACCTCTCAAACCCCTCTTCTGCAATCCAATCACGCTGCTCAGGTCGCCTGTCCATGGCTCCCGCCCTGTCCCCCGTTCACTATCCATTTCTGAGCTCCATTCGCTTCCCACGCTGGTGGTGGCGCTCAGCTCATCGCTCGAAGGACGAGCGCCAGGTACAGAGGTGCTGATCTTGAGTCCCGCAGCGCGACTGGCAAGACCGCCTGTGGCCGACTCTGCGTCGCTGCCGGCAAAGCTGCTGTTGCTGGATTGACCGTCAGGCCCAAGAAGGGCATCGACGCCGGCTGACACCGGGAAGAAGTTGGGGTTGAGAGAGCCATCGATACCGCGACCACCACCTGCCGCCATGGCGGTGGCATTGAAGACGGCAGCTGCGTTGCGGCTGTCGAGAAGGCTGTGCAAACGTTCAATAACGGCCTCGAGAAGTCCATCAATGCGATATGGCCTGGCGATCTGCAAAAGACTGCAAAGAATTTGAGGTGTGCACAACGGCGAAGAAGGTGCGGGGAGGCTCGATGTGTACAGGAAGTGAAGAAGAGCCTGGACGGTGAGATATGTGTGAGGTAAGTACAAGCATCTTGGTCGGCTGTTTGGTGGGAGGGTGCGTGGTGTTGGTGCCGTGTTGATAGCCGCGAGGTCTACTGGTGGCGAGGAGATGCCTGAGACAGAGGACCCAGCTATGCTTGGTGCGAGGGTGGTGCTGCTTGACGAGAACACAGACGACTGGCCTGGGCCTCGCCCGCCCTGGGCGGAGACAGAATTGGACCTCAGGGTGGCGGCATCACTACCATCTTGCATCGCTGTGCCTTCGCGGAGAAGTTGCACAAAGTAAGGACCCCATCGGCGGGCAACGATCCTCGAATTGATTGGTATCCTCTCGCCCCCGATGCAAAGGATGTCCATATCAGCTAGCTCCCTCAGGGCCAGTGCCTTCTCACCGAGTTCCTCGGCAGCACGGTTGTGATACCGTCCACCAGCGGTCGTACCAGCTTTGCGGGCCAAGCTAAGGCCCGGCCCGGTATAAGGGCTGCTGGCACTGACAAACCCACTCATCGGCGCCGTCTTGCGGGGGTTATCATAGAAACCAAACGCTTCGAGTTCCACCATGCACACATTGCTAAAGTTTATTCTCCGATGATTGTAGTCATCAACCAAACTTCTTTTCCTGTTGCCGAGGACCACAAAGGTATTTCGCCTGTTCCAGAGAACACCACGGTTCCAACTTCCCTGGCTGAAGACGGCCCCGCCAGCGTCAATACGACTCCACGTCAGTGTTCGCAAATCCAGGGCCCAGAGAGCATATTCCTGCTTTGAGGATGTCAGGTACGTGCCGCTGACGACAAAATGTGTATCGATAACACCTCCATTGGGAAATCTAAGCCCTGGCGGGGTGTATGAGCCACTCATCGGTCGTTCGCTGAGGTGCCCATCGCTCGACCTGATTTGTAACTCGAGCTTGACGTCGAGAAAGTTGTAATTGCTGTAAATGAGCATGCTCGATGCTGCTTCACGGGCCTCGGCCCCAGCGGTATCCTGCCGCCCGGCATTCGGATATGCCTTTCCAACTTTGGCAGCCACCGAGGGCGGTAGAGGTGCAACAACACTCCTATATGCACCGCAACTCTTGCCCAGCGGTTGTGTTGAAACCCATTTCAGGCTGCGTAGGTTGAACACACTAATCTGTTCGATGTAGTGGTTTGCAGCATCTTGTCCTCCCACCACAATCATCTCGGCCCCTCCCGTGCCGTCAATGTTGATTCCGATGCGGCCCTCGTTTGGATTCCCGCTTGATGGGTTGTGCTGCAGGGCCGATAGAGGCGCCCTGTGGGATGCGAACGTGGCGGATGACGGCAGGATGCAGGCGCAGTGCGCATAGCGGCCTTGTGGGGCGTCCTGTGTTGGAATGTAGGTCCATTTCTTGGTTGGTATATCATAGATGTAGATATCCGACATGACTGTGACCTCGGGCTGTTGATCCTGCGGTATCGCATTGTTTTTCTGATTTGTTGTCGGCGACATGCCGCCGTAGCAAACCATCTTTGTATCACCAAGCGCGCACATCGAGTGAAAGTAGCGAGGCGGAGGAATATCGCCAGTCGTTTCCAACTTTGTCCAGTGTCGCCGAATCAAATCTAATTCGTACAGATCCGCCGTTAACGGTGCCGGTCTGCTCCTAGACAATATCCTGCCGCCGAAGACATAAAGCTTGTCACCCAGGACCGTGGTTGTTGCGCCGACTAGAGGATGTGGTTCCCGACCCGTGGTTCGATGTACATTACACATCAAACCAGACAGATGCGCAGACGGTCCACCTGGACCGCCTGTTGTTCCTCCTACAGTACCTCTCGACTGTCCCGAATTGGGCGAAGGCCCGGCGGAAAGAGGGCCATTACTTCTTGGTGTCAGGTTTTCACCACGTTCCTCTTGTCCATCGTGCCTTGGGCCGCTGTTTTGGCCCCCATTCCAATTCATGTCCTGATTGTGACCGTCTCCCTGTGGTCTCATGTAAAGACCGCCAGCCTGTTGCTCCGCAGATGCCGTCGAATCCATTGTACTAGGCTTGTGCTCTCCTTGGGTAGTTTCCGAGTCCAGGATCGTCGCCAGGCTACCCTGTGTCGGGGGATGAGCCAAGGGGGTCAGAGGGGATGCTGGAGAAAGTTGTGGCGGGGGTGGCTCGGGTAAGGGCTTCGAAAGACTGTTTTGGAGGCTCAAATTCCGAGCATGGTGCGGCTGAGTAGGGCGAGCGCTCCTCGGTGGATTAGAGTATTGTTGTTGCGGGGTTGGCTGTCTCTCGACTGTTGGAACAACAGGTTCCGAAGGCCGTCGAAGTCCAACCAGAGAGGGCTTCCTCGTGAGTCTCGGCCAGTCGTCTCGCGTGGGCGCAACCTTTTTGATGCCGCGAAAGGCAGAGGATATAATATCTGAGGGTGATTTAGAGGGTGACCGTTCGTCCGTCTCGGAATCAGAGAAGCGGCTCAGGTCGTGAGCGTTGATCTGCTGCTGTCCTGATGATTTGCCGTATGTTAGCCCAAGCCCTGAATTCGACATGTCGTCCACAAAGCTGTGCCGCACAGCTGGACACAGTTAGGGCTATCAGCCAAGCGAGGAGGCTCTTTCACAGCAACGCGAAGGGCAAAGCAAGATGGGCGGACACACGTCCGGCAACCGCTAGGCAAGGCCAGTACAAAGATGGGTAGGATTGCAAGTAGATTTTGTTGTTGTAGTCAAGGGAGGAGAGAAAAGAGAGCCAAGTCAAGTGACAAGATGACGTGTCGAACAGGGGGATATGCCAGGCTAGAACAATGTGTGATCAGTTGGAGGGTGGTGATAGGAAAAACTCGGGGAAGTCGTTTAGAATGATCCGCCACGGAGGCACAGACGAGGCGCGGTGAACACTTTTGGTCAACCACAGGCTGGCGGTCCTGATCCCAGTCGTGGAGCTTTTTGCTGACGGGGGACGGGGGCCAGGGGGGGCTAGGAAGCCGTCGCCGGTCGGTCGGGTGTCTTTGGCTAGCAAACGCTCCCGGGATCTTGGGTGCCGTCTCCTGGTTCGGATCGCAACACAGAGTAGCGATGAGGAAGCTTGGTGGTTCCGTGACATGTGCCACTGACGAGATCGGATGAGGATAGGGGTAGCGTGGACAGGATGGCAGAGACGGTAGGGTTGCAGGCGCCCGAGCAGAAAGATATGTGTGGGGGTGGTTGAGATGACAAGGAGAGAAACTGGGGCATTTGCAATGGTGACGGCGCCGCTGTGGGCGCGGTGGACGCTGGGCAGGGAGGAGAGAGGATAGAGACACAAAGACCAGGAACATACCTCTGGATCACCACAAGGTCGTGTGGGTTTGTATGCGGCGCACAGCGAGTGGCAAGCGACGTTGCAGTGCTTAATTTCCGCGCGACAGGCTTCGAATGGGGATACGATTTGCGCGCCGTGAGTCGAGGTGTTGATAGGATGAAAGAGTCGAGCTGCGAGCGCGATGTCCACCGCCTGCTTCTTGGTGTGCAGTGGTGGTGGGAGCGGTCCAGCGGTCTCGAGGGCACGGACCGGACTGGTGTTTGATCTCGTCGGCCGTGGTGGAGTCTGAGCCCCTCTCCTCCAGGCACAAGGCACGGCGTCTCTTTCTTTCTCTCTTCTGTATTCGCGCCGGCGGCACACACGCGAGGGATGGTATACGCAGTATACGAGCTTCTCTCACGTGGTTGGGCAGTTCCGGCAGTTACGCGCGGTCCGTTGATGTGAGGTGCGCAGAATGGACATTCGTGCATGATGGAGGGCGATGCCACCACCTCGTTGGTTTGCGACAAGGGGTTGAATGTTGGCGCACAGGCCGCCTAGTGGTCTGCCACCTAGTGTTGGATGTAATTACTGGGTAAATTGACGGTCAATTTCGGTCAGGTAATTGAAGGAAAGAAAAGAATTCACTTACAGAGTGACCCTAACCCTCTTTCTTTCCCATTTTTTTCTCGGTTTGACTGAGTCAACCATACCCAACCGAGCTATATTAGGTTCAACCCATGCCAAAATATAGCGAAAAACGCACTTTTACAAGTATTTAATAATAAAAAACCTTTTATTTTCGACTTTTTTAATTGATTTTTAAGTATTTACTTAGTTATTTTTTTTACGCGTTATCTACAGCTTTATTTTTCAATAGGGTTAGGGATTAGTGTGGTAAAAGTGGAAATTACAGTAACTGACAGTATTGTAAGGTATGTGAAAAGAATGATAAATTTCCATATTTGACCAACCCTACTGCCACCCGCCCACGGTTAAGCGAACCTCGTGCAGGAGTGCTTCCACACCTTCGACAACATGCTTGGACTTTGTTTCGTGGGGAGTATTGGTCAATCAGAGCAGATGTCGGCAAAATTGAATCATCCAAAGTCCATCGTGGGGTGGTAAGGATCATCTCAATTTGGTCAGTTTCACACCATCCCATCTGCAGTTGGTCAGAAATGTCTCCTGAAAATGCTCGGAAACATTCCCAAAGAGGAAGGCCAACGCCGAATCGCGACATGCAGTTGTGATGAACCACGTGTTGCTCATTTCTGTATCAAGTCTTTTCACGCTTCAGCAACGTTCAATTTCAATCAGCACCTCGATATGTCCACCAGAGGACGAGGACCTTGATGGTCCTACCCGCAAGCAAACCACCGTTGTGTTTGACATCATCTCACCAACACAAACCTAGTCACATAGTAAGCTAATAGAAAAATGATTGCAGTTAAAAAAGGCTCTGTATTGCAAGCAAATGTCTGCTACCATCTCAGCAACGGCCTAGATTAAGCACATGGCTTCAGCCGAAGCCTCCGCCTGAAGAATTCCCTTTGATCCCTATTCCCTGCCCGTTCAAACGCCTGTCAACAATACCTTGCCTTTTGGTTCGGCACCAGTTGATTTTTTTTCCTGACTTCATTACAAACATCCATAACGCTCTGGTATCATTGCCCCATTCCATTCCCACCTCTGACTACATTTAGTCAATCTCGGGGAGAGGGGTGAAGCGGAGGTAAGGCTTGACAGCACGGAGGTTGGGGAAGAGCCTGGTGGCCTCGTCGCCCTGGATGCTGGGGTGGACAATGACATCATCACCGGGGACCCAGTTGATGGGGGTGGTGACCCTGTGCTTGTCACCGGTCTGGAGGGACTGGATGACACGGAGGATCTCGGCGCTGTTGCGGCCGGTGGAGGCGGGGTACGAGAGGATGCAGCGGATGGTCTTCTTGGGGTCGATGAAGAAGACGGAGCGGATGGTGAAGGCAATGCCCTTCTCATCGACGTTGGTGGTGTCCTGGTAGTCGATCCTGTGGGATTACATGTCAGTATCTGCCACCTAGGAAGAGGAACTGGCAAAAGGGCGGTGCTTACATGTCGTAGAGGTAGGCAACCTTGCGCTCCTTGTCGGCAATGATGGGGAAGGTGACCTGGGAGCCGGTGACGTCCTTGATGTCGGTGATCCAGCCCTCGTGGCTGCCGAGGGTGTTGGCAGAGAGACCGATGAGCTTGACGCCGCGCTTGGAGAACTCAGGCTCGAGGCGGGCCATCTCGCCGAGCTCGGTGGTGCACACAGGGGTGTAGTCCTCGGGGTGGGAGAAGAGGATGACCCAGTCGTCGCCAATGAACTCATGGAAGTCAATGGGGCCCCCGGTGGTCTCGGCCTGGAAGTTGGGGGCAATGGAGCCCAGACGGAGGCTATACAGCAAGTCAACAGTCAGTTCAACGTCCCACTTGATGAGGGTGAGGAGGCCAGGGACACTGCCGGGTCAACATACGGTTCGTTACGCTCAGCGGCCATTGTGAAGGTGTTTGGGTATCTCAACGAAAAAAGGTATGAAAAGGGAACAGATAGCCGTGACACAGCAAAAAAAGGCAGACTGCAGATGGGGAAGGACAGGAGAGAGAGAGGAACTACAGATGAGGTGATGGAGGGGCAGAGGGGGGCATTTAAACTTGCAGCAGCTCCTGCGAACGGTGGACTCCTCCGAGTGCCTGGACAGCCTCCTCAGCTCGTGGATTAATAAAGCGGCTTTTTCTGGGTCCTCGCTACCCGTGACAATAGCTGGCAAGTCGCCGAAGACATTCTCGTCTGATGGCCATCCACGCCTTTGATCCCCGCGACAGCCCGAAACCAGCCGTCACAGAAGCTGCGATCTCTCTCCTGGGCGCTCCGACGCGGGGCATCTGGAGGCAGATTTGCCCCTCCATCACCTTGACGTGGGGTAAAGAGCTGCCCCTCAGTGCCCGAATTGGGATTGGCGCTGCATTGCGCGATCCAGCGCGATGATGATTGGCCCTGGCGTCGAGGTAAAATATTATGTCATTTGAAGTGTGCTGTCGCAACTCTCTCAACGCCATAGTGGGGGGTTGCACTTTGCTGGTGATTATTGACAACGCCAACGTTGCCAGAGTGCGTGGAGGCGGGGGTTCTGGGGACCTTACTTGGCGTTCTGGTTTCGAGTGGGTTCGATACAGGACCATCCGCCTGTATCGGAGCATGGCTTTGCATATGGTTTTATCACATGGCAAGCAGGAGGATGGGGGTTTGTCAACTTGTTCTTGAGATATTATAGCTTTATTATTGATTCAAGCAGTTACTCTCCAACAATCTCGGGTATCAGGTATCATGACAACTCGCCTCGACAGAGAAACAGCACCGACAAAAAAAAGAGGGCCATATTACAACTCCAAGATCAGAGTTTCACCTTGCCGCCATGCAGGGCACTCCAATCGCTCGACCCGAACCTCTCATACGACGCCCCCTTCAGCCAGAAAACATCATCACTGCCGGTCTTGCTCGGATCCACGCCTTCGTTCCGCAAGCTGACCTTCTGTTGCTTGTTTGTTCCGGTGCTTTCGAGAGATCCGTCCTTGGCCACCCGAAGGAAAAGGGGCAACGCATACTTGGGCAACCCAGCTCTGACATGCTCCGCCAGTCCCTTCAGTGTCTCGCCGGTAGGAACACCGTCAGGTCCCACAGCTGAAGGCTTGAAAATCACAGCAGCACATCCAGCCCGACCCTCATGTTCTGGCAGCTCAACACCGTACACATTCGACTCCTGGACGGCTGGATGTAAGCCCAAGATATGAGCCACCTCGGCAGTCGACACATTCTCGCTCTTCCACCTGAAGGTGTCACCGATTCGATCGTTGAAGTAGATCCTGTGTTCGTTATCTCGACGCACGACATCTCCCGTCCGAAACCAAGCATCGCCCTTCGTGAAGACATCACGCATAATCTTTTTGGACGTGGCGCCAGTATCGCCGTAATATCCCTGGAATCTTGCCTCGACGTTCTTCGCAGGCAGTGAGAAAAGCAGTTCTCCCGGCTCACCCTCCGGTGTCCGGACGCAGAATCCTGTCTTGGGATCTCTGAGCGGCAACTCCGTCTCATGGTCGACCTCAACAATGGCGATAGATCGGCCAAGGAGCAAATTATACAGCACGCCAGCCCGTCCCACGGAACCCATGCTAAAGTCATTTCTGCTCACATTCCACGTCGCAAAGCTTCCCTCCGTGGCACCATAAAACTCTGCAATGGTCTCAATGCCGTAGCGCTCTTTGAAAGCATTCCAGACATCGGGTCGGAGACCATTTCCGAAGGCTACACGGACCTTGTGTCGCTTATCGAGGTTTTCGCCAGTGACGGGGTCAACTTTCGTCGGGGCAGAGAGGAGATACCGGCATGTCTCGCCAACATACTGGATGATGGTGGCTCCATGTTTCCGAACGTCGTCCCAGAAGTGCCTGGTGGAGAACTTTCGGCTCATGGCAAAGGTTGCGCCTACGTTGAGGGTGTGGGCGAAACCAAGCAGCATGGCCGTGGAATGATAGAGCGGCATTGCCTGTTGCGATGATTAGCTGCACTCTTGTCCAAGGTGAGTTATTGCACATACCGTGTAGAACACATCATCTTTGCCGGTTCCCACCAGGCGAGACGTGAAACCTCCAACAACGGCAACTTTAGCCCACGATACTATCGCGGCCTTTGGTAAACCCGTGGTTCCACTCGTGTAAATGAGAATGCCCATCGCTTCGCCAGCCGCACCACTCCGAAGCTCATCCGCTGGCCTGGCAGCGTCAAACGCCAGCATCTGGCTCTCCAGCTGCGGCGTCACAACCTCAAATGTCGTCCCGCTCAGTTCCGTCTTCACGTCCTCCCCGACATTCCCGGCAACGGTGGGATCAACAAGCATCAACCGCGCATTCGCCCTCTTGATGCAGTGGCTAAGCGCCGCACCGGTAAGGTTGTAGTTGATAAGTGCCGGAACAGCGCCAATAGCCCACAAGGCCAATAGCAAGAAAATGAACGTGTCTGTGTTCTGGAAGTCGAGCGCAACCATCTCCCCCTTTTTCACACCCCTGCGGTCCTTGAGGAAGTTGGCATAGCGGAGTACCGTGTCATAGGCTTGTGCATATGTGTAGGCTTTGTCTTCAAACCGCAAGAAGACGCGGTTTTCTGAGGACTTTGAGGTGGCGAGGTCTTCCAGGCGGTAGAAGAAGTTGACACGGTCACGCTGAGTCCACCATGCCACGTTCGCTACCGTGGGGACGATGGACTTGAGCAAGTGGATGTCGTATGAGACTTGCCATCGGGCATTCAGATATGCCGCGGCCGCCGTCAATGCTGAGGCAGCCACTGGGAGAGATACCGGCACTATGGCAGGTCAGATATCATTACTGATGCCCATCTTGACGAGAAGGACTTACAAGCAGCCATGATCGCGTCAGTTGTTTTCTGAGACGCCAAAAGTCGATCGGGCGAAGAGGGCCTCACGAAGACAAAAGTCTTGTTCAAGAAACGGAATGAAGTTTAGATGATACTACTTAAAAACGAAAGAGTGGGTGGTGAGTGGAATGTCGACCTCAATCCGGCAAGTCGGTCGTGGTCGATCGTACCTGGAACCTCGGAAAGACACTGGCAGGGATCCGTTGGATACCGCGCCGTCATGTACGGCTGATTCCGCAATTAAAACGTCACTGAACAACACAAGTGACGAGAAGGGTGGATGGGTATATATCAACTGGGAAACAAAAGGAAACCGAATCCGGGGTGACGCAGCAATCCTTATACCCACCTGGCGCATGGCGTGGTTTCGGGGGTGATGAAAGCCGCCGGCAGGAGCGGGCTGATCGTCACCCATGAACAACCCCGATGCGACACAGGTCACTCAACATGCCTCCGTGCTTTTTCATATGAACCTCGGTTCGTTGCACCACTGGGCGCGAGCCAAGGAACTCCCCAGAGCGAGTGAACTTCCAAAGATCCCGGGAGATGGAAACACATGCTGAATGAGACTCTTAAGCATAGGTAGGTGGGAAATTGTCGCTGATGGGCTGCTGTCCGCTTGAGGCGGAGCTCTTGGGTTGTACCGTGCACATACCTACCTGCTCATCTGTGCCGTTCAGAAACAGCGCCGGTGATGGATGGTGTTGACGTTGGGCTAGTTCATCTTCATAAACCTGCTCAAACGAGGCACTTGAACGCCAAAACCAGACCAGACGACAGACAAGTGACGTTCAGGGTCCTAGTTGGGTCGGCATCCAAGTTCCAACGGCGTATGGTGCATGGAAGCGGGATGGAAGCTCTGACCATGTGGACCCATCGCCGTGTCTAACAGCTCCGACTCCGTGTCGCGATGGGAATGACGAGGCGCGGGTTTCAACGTTGTCCTCCCCGATCTCCGACTAATTATGCGGTCCCTCGTTGCTTATCGCTATCTGCACGTGCTTACCTGCGGCAGACTATCCCAATTGGGAAATTTGGCTTAATTGGATGGACCACTGTGTCGCGTTGGCGGGCTTCTTTCTGGTGAGGCGTGTCAGGGTTTCAGGGTCAGTTGTTTAACTCGAGAAAACACGGCGCCGGCAACGAACTCGATGGACACCGAGTCCGCATAGCCATGTCTGCCCAACCACTTCCAAAAGACGAGGTGCTAGCGACGACAACACGGAAACTTCCCCCGCCAGAGAAGCCGTCAGACGTGCGCCGACGCAGCCATGTCATCCTCTCGTTTTGGCTGATTGTGCTCCTTTTGGGCCTCCCCATATGGTGGAGGACCACAACCATATATCGTGCGGATCTTCCCTTGCAGGACATGCTCGACTGGGCCGACGGAAAGGTGCGAGGCTGCCAGCAGCTGCTTGTCGGTTGTTTGTTTCTAACGTCAGCCCAACCTAGGCTTGCCGCCCTGTCTTCCCTCTCCGTATCTCGATACAGGCCACCTCATTCCAAGACCAGGAAGCGCAAAACCTCCTTCGACTGACCCAGCACGCCCTTGACGATCTTAATGATTTCGCGGGGCATCATCTTCGCCTGCAATTGAGCGACGAGGAGCAGGAGTCGGCCGACAATGGCAGCGCCCTAACTATCCGTCTCACCCCAGGCGAGGGTACGACAGCGACACTCGATCCGTACGAGCCGATTCTTGACATCACCTACCCGCCGAATACGATACCATCACCCACGGCCTCGTCGTCACCGCTCGCGACTTACATTGCCAGCCAGCTGAGGACCACGTTCGCCGAGGAACAAGCCACCATTTCGTATCTTCTTTCGACGAACTCTATGCCGTCAGAGCACCGCCCGCTTGGACTGTCACCAGAAACAACCGAATCGCTTGCCAAGAGGACGACGAGGTCGGTGAAATACGCTCCGACCTACCATCTTACCTTCTCCCTGTTCACGAGCGGGCCTCTGCCAAGCAGCTGGGATATCGAGGGGGCGATAGAGGAGTACATGAAGCCAGTGTTGGAGGTTCTATCTCCTATTCACAACTTCACAATCGATACCCAAGTGCAACTATACGCCTCCCCCGGTGTCCAGAATCAAGTTCTCAACAAGGAGGACCTATCGTCGTTCATCAATGCCGCCGAGTGGCCACTGTCGCCTTCTATCGGAGGCGCACCTACCATCAACTTCATTGTGTTTGTCGGCAACCAAACCATCACAAACCCGTCGCAGGAATCGGCAACCTCGCAGTCATGGCTGATCCCACAATGGGGCACCGTATACCTCCTGTCTCTTCCCGACGACACCACCCACGTCACAGCCGCAACCCTCAAGCAACCCCTCCTGACGTTTACCTCGCACCTCCTCTCCCTGACCGGTACCCCTGAGTCAGGCTCTCTCCCTCTGCGCCTGTCGACCCTCGCACGCATCCGCTCGGCCGACCTCCTTCTTCGCGCCTCATCAACCCTCGGCTCTCTCGCTCGTCTTGCCATGGCCCTCCCATCCATCTCGATCCCTAGCAGCGTCGCGGATGGTGTTACGAAGACCATGTCCCACTTGCGCCTCGCCTGCGACAACCTGGGCGGCACGGAGGGACTTGCGCACGCCCGGATCGCCGAGGCAGAGGCGGAAAGAGCCTTTTTCGAGAAGAGTATGGTCGGGCAGCTGTATTTCCCCGACGAGCACAAAATTGCGGTTTACTTGCCGCTGTTGGGCCCCGTGGCGGTGCCGCTTGTGATGGGGTTGATTAATGAGATCAAGGCTTGGAGGAAGAGGAGGAGAGAGAAGGCTGAGAAGGGGGCGGAAAAGAAGGAGCAGTGAAAATTAATGGGAAGAGCGGGGGCGTGGAGTTGTGGGTTTTTTTTTTGGGAGAGTGATTTCTTTGTTATTGAGCATGCATGCATTGTAAGAATGGAATGGTGTGAAAGACATGAAATGAGTTGTGGTTTTGTTTGTAGGATATTGTGTACATGGGGCTTGTTTTGTGTTTTGAGAAGACAAGATACCACGAGTTTTTTGGTAGGTCAGTGAATAGAGGTGCGACTGATAAGTGGATGTTGTGACAGGGAAATGCATCAAAGCGGGTTTAGCTCAGTTGGGAGAGCGTCAGACTGAAGTCAAACTTCGGGAAGTCAATCTGAAGGTCATGTGTTCGATCCACATAAACCGCATCTTTTGCCATTTTCAACATTTGAGTGTCTTTTTTGCTTGGACTATGGCAATTTGGTATTTTGAATGGCGTTAGGCTTTTTGGTTGACTTTTACACTGGGGAGCTATCTTGAACTTGATGATGATACAGAACGTTGAAGGTGATCAGCATAGTCATTCCTCTACAAGTATGAACCTCTGGGTGATGGAATTCTCTTCCTCTTTTCCTTTATTCTTTTTCTGACAATTCAATACACAACTGGGTCCTACATCTGCGTTTAGTCGTAGGCCCTTATCACCAGGGAAGCTTGATGTGATGTGCAAGTCAGGGTGTGGCTAATGGCCATGTTTTGTCATACGCAAAGTGCATGGCAGTTACTTGCGGTGCTGAAGTAGAATAGTGTGACTAAACGATCGCTATACTATGGACCTGAGGCCTGTCATAGCCTGGATGGAAGATGGCATGGTACCTGAGGACCTACAAAGCCTCACTTTTTCTCGATCTCGGAATCTTCTTCTCGAATTTCCCCAGATAATCGCCCCAAGGAATCAGAACTCTAAGTAGCCTATCATTGGCGCCCTTCGCTTTTGTATTTCAGATTATGCTTCACGTCATTCTTCTCACGCCTCTTCCGGTGCCACAACGATTTCAACCCCAACTTCACTGCTCCTTGTTCTTTTCTTTCTTGAACCGACCGGCCCACTTTTTGCCAAGGTTGACGACAGTGGCAACAGAGGCCAAATTGTCCAGCTTTTTGTTGCGAGGAAAGGCTGAAGTTGAAGAGTAATACGTCGAAGATTCGGGCGGTTTGGGGAGTCTCGTTTGGGATTGATTCTCTGTTGGTCCTGTCGTGTCTAGAGTCTGTTTGAGGCTGGAGAGGTTTCCGTGTCGAATCATGTCAATTATTTCCTGAAGAAACAAAAGGTATCTGATTAACTGTCTGTATAGGTAGGTAGTAGGTAAATTAGGGCCTTTGAGGGGGGAAGTGGGAGGGTTGTTACATGAGCCACGGGTCTTTCTGTGGACACCATCATTCGGTTTGGCCCTGTAACCTAGACATCGCAACCATTGTTAGCTAGGTACCTATATGGAGACATGATGAATAAGAGACAGACTTCAATCCTGTACTTATCCTCGCCGCAGTGTTTATCGAGGAACGCTTTGAGCATTGCTGGATCAACATTCTCTATTGGTAATGGAAAGCTGGACCATTCGGGTTCCGTTGTTGGGGTCTGAAGTGGTGCACGCCCTTGAAAGATCGCGCGGAAGGAGAATTTGGGCGCCATGATCGTACTCTCTAGAAACTCATCGTTTGAGTGCGGAAGATGAGTTGAATCTGATTTCAGTTGTTGTGTGTAAGGTAGGTAGCTTTGCCTGCCGTCGCAAGCGAACAACAAACAACGGTTGCCGCTGAACCTCAGGCTTCACATTATTGATTCGCTGCATGTACTAGTGGTCTGACAGATCATTGCCCCGCTTGCGCTGATGAGCTGGACGTGGCTGAGAGACGGCGCAAAAGATATCATGTTGCTATTGGACAGTTACCAACCTAACCAACGAACCGCCCCTGTACGTACTTGACAGCTGCATGTGGATATGCAGGGTAGGTACCTCCCCAGTACATCAAAGGGAAAAGAGAAACTTCTACACCACAGTATAGGTCCCGCGAGACATCAAAGACGTGACTATCGATAGAGGGTTGACTTGCCTCTCGATATATTTCAAAAGTCTACTTACTTTCCGTTAAAGTCTATTAAACTAAGGTACTTACCTTATCTTTCAAGGCCCGTCAACAATTCGCAGCATATCTTGTGACGCTTTGCGCTAGAGCGGCAGGCTTGGTCGGCGGCCTCTGTTTTCCTTGCCTACCTGATCCACGTCATGCTGGCTGAGACATGCTTCTCTGTTGCATCCAGCTCATTGGCCATAAGATAATCTGGTCGGAGACTGCGCTTCATAGAAAAATTCAAAATAGACACGTGGGGATGCCCGTCCTCATCATGAAGCGGGTGTAAAAGTGGCGTTGAATAAACCTCTCTGCTAAACATGTCGACAGCCTGTAAAGATGCCCAAAGAGAAGCAGCTTCAGAGAATTGATTAGATGTAAACATATCTGTTCCCCTGCCCATCCACAAGAATTCAGGGTGCGACTTGCAGCAGAGCTGATCTGTGCATGAGCCTGCAGTCTTAGAGCAGCTTGCCTAGTCCTCTTCAGATGCAAGCATCTCATAGGGGAATGGGCGTGCTCTGAGCTGGCATAGAGGCCCACTCCATGGGCTTTGGGAATGGAGGCCCTAAGTGTTCTATATACCTATCTTATCACGTACTTGGGACTCTTCCCAGTCTGTCCTTCAGTTGCAAATTCTACCTTGTTTACTTACCTTCCACTCGTCGACAGGACCTCCACACATCTCAGTCTTTCTGAAAGATGGATTGGCCCACAATTGCGGAGGCACTAGTTGACGAACGCTCTTTAGATTCGTTTACTTATGACATCCCGCTAGCTGCTGCTGATGATCCGTGTATGGTTCTGCATCTCTCGAGCTCGGATAACAATGGAGAGTCGGGCGACATGACGGTATTCCGGTTAAAAGAGCGTAAGAACTGGGACTCATGGCTTCAGGTATGATCCGCCTTCGCGCTACGATATTTTGGACTGGACATTTTGCGGCATGTGCGGCTAATGAGTTTCTGAAATCCGCAGTCGTCAATAGAAAATGGAGAAAAGGACACAAAGGAATCACAAATTCCCGCCCCTGGATTTCAGATCTTGTAAAACACGACCGGTTTTGTTCCCAGCCTTTGCCATTGCATCTATTTAACCAGCAACAGATTATCAAGCCCGACCCGAGGTGTCCTTGACGAAACAATCCGGAATCCTTACTACTACCTCCCATTTGCCAGAGAGGTCTGGCAACAGGTCACCAAGACCTTCCGACTTCCCGGTGCTATCGTCAAGGCAATGTGGGACAACAAGACGTACTGCGGACTCAGTAAGCATGGAGGAGACGCCGGCGCAGAACAGCTCGAGTTCTTCACTGCGGTCATGGATGCCGCGTCGGTTCCAGACAGCCTGTCGATATCGTCGACGTACAACACCAAGTCTGAGCTTTCGGTCGCCGTCATATACAACTGTGAATATGCTCAGAAAAGTCGAGTGGTGTACTTTCTCGAGAGGTCCCCCGAAGTTTCCGACCATCCGCTGTTGATTCCGGGACTGTTTGCGGAGCTTCAGCTAGATCGACTGGAAAAGGCAGTGAAGCAGTTGAATAGCCGGCGGGATATCATCTTGGGGAAGGTTGGCCTGAAGGAGAGCGGGGAGGACCCAGAGGGCAAGACCGATGTCAATTGGCAGGTCAACAAAGACCTCCGACAGATCGTTATTGACGCCGCCACTACGGAACACACAATTCGGAGTGCCAAAGACAAGCTCTCGAAGATCATCGCGCATGCCAAGGATGATACACATGTGTGGACGGCGAACTTGAAGTTTGCCGTTCACACCACACGGTTTCAGGTCAGGCTAGATGACATTGACCGTGAGCTTGGAATTCTCATGGCGCAATGCCGGGTCGTTGCTGAAGAACTTACGACAGCAGGCGATGTGGTAAGCTCGGCTTCGTTACCTATTCAATCTTCAATCTGCTGATCACCCGTCAATAGTTTGTCACAGAGTTTCAAAGACGTGAAGCTCTGGAAGCCACTCGTCAAGCCAAAAGTAGTATCATCATTGCGCTAGTCGCAATGATATTCCTCCCGATCTCCACCCTATCAGTAAGTGTCCGCAACAGCAACAATCTACAAAAACTCTTACTAACACTGTGAATTCAAACCTACTTGAAGACGGTGTTTGCTACTCCTGTCTTTAACTTCGAAAATTGGTGGACCGACATCAACTTCCAACCTTCCTCTTCACCAGCCTCATCCGTTTCAACAGGGGTTGCCGAGCCCATGAATACCTCCGAAGATACCTCGGCATCAGTCATATCAGGTTATTTTTGGATATTCATCGCTTTGTCGATTGCTTTTACTATGTTTACTCTTGCACTATCATTTCGGTGGATTCAGAGGGGGAGATACATAATGAACGGAGGCCAAGTCTTGCGTGGTGATAGGGGGGCGAAAGGGGAAGTGGGTGTTTCGATGTCTAGCAATCAATATCCGTAGCCGTAAACTTTGGATCGAACCGTGGTATTCACCACGGCTTATTGTCCTGAACTTTGCAGTAGGAAATTGACCTTAGGTACTTTACCTAGCGTGCTCAAGTGCGAGCGGTATGCTAGACAGTAATCTCTCTTTTATGGGCTTCCAAATTGTCCATATCTATAAGAGTTGCGGATCCGTGCCCCAACAGTAGCTGAGAGCGACATATGGCCCGCCCACAGCATGGGGCTCTTCAAGGAGTCGTGGCAACTCTGTCGGGTCCTTCCCGACCTATATCACCTTTTTCGGAAAGCACTTCGAGTCTTTTTGGACTTGTGTTCTGTTACCACAGGCTCTGATCTTTCAGGCCTTTCTTTGCCTTTCTTCACTTCTTTCTTTTCCTCATTTCGTTCACTCCTTTCACTGGCCACAGAGCCTTATCCGCACTCTTGTATACCTATCTACCAGATCAGTCGCTATCTTTTCCCCCCTAAACTCACACGGTATGCTAGTCAAATGAGGGGTCTGGTAAGAAGGGTCATCGCAAAATACGTAAGAACGAGATATATAATGATTGTCGCAGATGTTATGTACGTAGGTAAGATACCTAGGTACCTAGCTATGGGAGGGCAATGAACGATGTGGTGGCAATACGGTACTAGTATCGCTCTGTGAAAAAGATGATGGAAAGGCAGTGGTTCTGGCTGCAAGAAGAGAAGAAGAAGAAGAGCAAAGGAGGTGGACACAGGCTCACGCCCCACAGTAGTTGAGAAGTTGAAGGCTTCTGAATTGTTTGTGATGCCGCAGGATTAGGGGAACCAATATTTGAAGACCCATGTCATTTTTCTTCATTACCTTGCTCCCACCGAGAGGGAGACCATATAGACTTCTCCATCGTCTAGGTAAGGGGCAGGACACTGTGCCGATCGTGGTATTATGCCTTGGGCTGAATGAGCTCTCGACGAGCACTCAGCCACCTTTTAAGCCTCCCCCGCTGCTGCCTGTGAAATTGGGTATGCAAGATAACCACATCTTCTCGCCGGTCAAGAAGTAGCGATAATTATCGCTTCTTTACCATTCCTTCTATTGCCCGCCACTGCATCCACCACCATCTCTGTAATGGTAATCTCATTACCTCGCTGGTCAAGAAGCAGCGCCATCACTTCTTGCACTACCTCCACAGCCAGCCCGAATCCAGTTTTTCGGGTGCCAGATGTGCCTCCAATCAGGTTCTCAGCCATCTCGACGCGTCACGTGAAGCAGCGCGACGTGACACATTGTGTTTTTCTCTGCGTTCGCCGAAAACTTTCTTCCGAACGACACCCCTCATTGCGCCATGGCTGAAACCGCCGGTCTGGTCGTGGGTGTGCTTGCCCTAGCGGGCCTCTTCAACGACTGCTTGGAATTGCTGTCCCACATATCTGCTCTTCGCTCTATGAATTACGACGGGGAATTACTTGATACAAAACTGGATGTTGAAAAGACTCTTTTTTTGCAATGGGCCGACAGAGTGCGCCTGTTTTATTCGGATTGCGACCCTCGTCTTCAGACGGGAGATGCAGCACAAACGGTTCAGCATGTACTGCAGAGAATGAGGGGGTTGATGAAAGACTCGTCCGAGATCCAATCGCGCTATGGGCTCCGAAAAGCTCTGCCTAGTGACGACATTGTGTCTGAAGCGAATCAGATCAGCGGGCCGAGAATGCTGAAATTCTCAAAGGCGTTTGAGAAGCTCCATATCAATGGGCGTACCACCATCAACTCAGCACCATCCCTCTTGACCAAGGCACGATGGGTGGCGATTGACAAAGCCAAGTTCAACGATCTGATCAACGACATATCCTATTTTATCGGCAAACTAAACGAACTCATACCTCCAGCAACTCACACCTTGACCCAGATGGCTCTTGAAGACCTCAGGCAAGACAGATTCGACTCGGCTACGCTAACAAGGCTCGCCGAATGTTCCTTTTCCAATGCGTCAGGGCCCGAATCTGAGCTCTTGAGGTTGGCGAAGTCGACTGTTGACAGTTGCCGTCAACGGGTCCTAGATGCCCTCTGGTTCAGAAAGATTGATGATCGTCGGGCGGGGATTACGCCTGCTCATGCAAAAACGATGGAATGGGCCTTTCAACCGCCAGGTGCAGGTCAGAGTTGGGCGGATTTGTCTCTTTGGCTTAAATCTGACAGCAACATCTATTGGTAAGTCTTATAAACCCCTGCTCCAGTCCAAGATGGCTAAAGTCTGACGTACGTGCTAGGGTCTCGGGCAAAGCCGGAAGCGGCAAATCTACGCTGATGAAATATATAGTTGATCAGCCGATCACCAAAAGCCTGCTTCGCCAATGGGCAGATGGCACCGATTTGATTTCAGCATACTTCTTCTTCTACCATCTTGGAACCAAGGAACAAAAGACTTTCTCTGGGCTTACACGGACGCTGTTGCATCATATTCTGAGCCACAACAAAGCGTGGATCCCTACCCTTTTGCCTGCAGTATGGAAAGAATCTTTGATCGCTCATGCTTCAGGACGGACCGAACCGATAGACCTCCCAAATCAGAACGAAGTTAGGAATGCTTTCTTAGCTCTGGCCCAGCTCCCAGTCAAGTTTTGTTTTTTCATAGATGGGTTGGACGAATATGATGGAAACAACAAGGAGGTCATAGAATTCATCACGACGGTAGCGAAAAACCAGAACGTCAAAATGCTAGTGTCTAGTCGCCCGGAGCTGGCATTCGTAGATGCCTTTTCAGACAGGTCAATGCTTCGGATGCAAGATCTTACCAGGGAAGATATAGGTCTCTATGTGAAGGACAAACTGGAATCACATCGGTACATGGTCAGACTTTTATCACAAAAGAACACTCAAGGACAAGCTCGACGGATTTTCGATTCTCTATGCGAAAAGGCACAGGGAGTTTTCCTCTGGATTGTTCTAGCCTGTCGATCCCTTGCAGAAGGGCTGCAGAACCACGACCGAATCTCCGAGCTTGAGGCGCGCATGAATGAGCTACCAAAAGAGCTGGAGGATATGTTTGTTCATATGTTGAAGAGGATTCCGAGGCGGTATTGTGGAAATGGCGCTAAATACATTCGTATTGTCACCGTGTGGCATTTGTACCGGCGTGATGATACAGGCGCCACCGCTGAGATACGGCTCGCTGGACTGGCGTTGCTAGACCACAAGAGTTCAAACCACGTAACGTGCTCCGTTGTCAGCCAAGCTGACGTCGAATCGTTGGAGGACCTGTGTGAATCGCTTGCGCGCCGTCTCGACACCCATTGCGGTGGTTTGGTTGAAGCCGATAGGACTTCTTCAACTTGTCCCGGATTACTCCCCTATCGTAATGCCCCGGTGTGCTTCCTTCACCGGAGCGTATTTGAATTCCTTGTCTCTGACAGAGGCCGCCGGCTCGAGTATCTTCACATCAATGATGGGTCATTTGATCCATACTTCGCGGTCTCGTGCAGCATGATGTACCAGAGTCAGTTGCCTGATAATGACGACGATGCGCCCTGGGCGATTGATGTATTGACACGCCATCTAAACTTGAGAAGCTATAACTCTCACCGTATCACCGACTTACTACTGAGCTGGCAAGACGTGGTCAGTTTATCTGAATACTCCAGGATGGATAAGATTCTGTCCACGGATTGGCTAGTTCGAGAAAACACCTCGGCTACAGGAGAAGACATGGAAATCGCCTTGGTTCTAGGGATAGAGTTGGGTGCGCCTGAAGTTGTCGTGGATTATAACCAGCGGCATGGAAAATCAAGACCGTTGAGGACTCGGAGAGGTCAATTCCCTTTACTTTATCATGTTCTCAGCCAAACCTTCATCAAGGATCTCTTTGGGATCTATCCAGCTCTGCCTAGATACCCTTATGGTCCTCGCCAGGTCAAGCTGATCGTTGAGGAACTCCTTCGTTCAGGCTGCCCAGCAACTGAAAGCGTTGATGCGGAGGGGGAACTTGAAATCGTACACGAGATGGATGGTTGGTTGTACAAGAATGGTTACTCGTCTTCCAAGAGCAAGACAGATAACGGCTCGTCAGTGACTAAGCAAGAGCTGGGGATCACTGTTTGGACTTGTTACGTCAGCTATTTTGGTGATCCCTGCATACCAATGAACATGGACGATGAGTACGAAGGGTACGGGAAAGGATGGCAGCACGACATCATTGACCTCTTTCTCAAATTCAGCGTCGACAAACATCGCCTGGTAGCAGAATCACGTGCTAACAATCATCGATACTTCAGTCGTCTTCGAACAGGTCTGTATGACTCGTGCAAAGATGCTGGCTTGAGGCAGCGGGGGAAGAGAATTATGTACGAGCTATTTGGGAAGAGGTTCACAAAGTCTAAAATTTCACAACCGTGGGAGTCTGATGATGATGATGAGAGCTCCGGTGGTGGCAGTGATGAGTCTTCGGACAATGATGGTGAAGAGATTGTGGTAGAGCGGGGGGAGGATGCCAAAAAAGAGAGCCAGGATTCTTCTCGGGAGGAGAGTGACGAAGAGCACGAGGAAATGCCCCCTGCAAAGCGCCAAAGGATGTGTAGTTAGTAGACTGAAGGGGAGTGTCCACACATGTGGTATCATTAATCGAGATGAAGGGAGTGCAACAGATTTCCAAACATTGCCATCAGATTAGGAGCAAGGTAACTTCATCATAACCCCCTTCTCCACAAATAACACAGGTATCTCAAATAAAATTAACACCTCATCCAAATAATCCCAACCTCAACCACCCCAACAAATTACACCCCCCTCACAACCTCATCCTCCCCCGTAGCCTTCTTAACGTCTCCCCCCGTCTCCGACAGCCTATCCCCCTGCGGCCTCGGCTTCTGCACCTGACCCTCATCCATCGTATAAAGCGGCTCCAGCACCGCATCCCTCTTCCACAAAACCCACCTCTTAAACCACCACGGCAGCGCATGCTTCAACTGATAACTCGCAAACTTCCTCGTCGGCACCGCAAACACATAATCCAACTCCTCCAGCGTCTTCTGCTTCGTTTCCGGCACCCAAAAGAAAATCATAATCATCGCCACCGCATTAAACCCCGCATAGCACCCAAACGCCCCCACCGTGCCAGTCGACTCGAGCAGGAAAGGGAACGTCATGCCCAGCACCGCCGCCCAGAAAAGACACGTCGCAACCGAGAACCCCATCCCGACTTCTCTGTGCGACAGCGGGAACACCTCAGCACTGTACGTAAACGGCACGGGCCCTTCACCTGGGGAGTAGAACGCGGCAAAGAGGTACACGAACAACGCCACGAGCGCGGTGCGGGCGGTTCCCTGGTCCATGAGCGTGCACAACCCAGCCGCGAGCAACGTCCAGGTCATCTGCGGGAATGTGAACAGCAGCAGCGATCTTCTCCCAAACGTATCGATCGTCCAGAAGGCCGGGAAGGAAAATAGCCAGTTCACCAGCCCGAACCCAAACGACGCGAGCAGCGCCTGGAAGTCGTCTTGTCCGGCATCCTTGAAGATGGTGGTGGAGTAGAAGGCGATGATGTTGATGCCGCACATTTGCTGGGCGATCATGACGGTGAAGGCGGCCAGCGTGGCGCGGCGCACGCGGGGGATGGTGAAGAGCTCGGCCATGCGCTGGATGTACCACGTGTTCTTGAGGAGCTGGTCCTCGAGCTCGAGCTGGGAGTGGATGTAGAACATGTCGCGGGCTACTTGGATGGGGTGGTTGCGCAGCCGGATCATGGCGTCCCAGGCTTTGCCGTAGCGGTTCTTCTTCATGTACCAGCGGGGCGACTCGGGGCAGAAGTAGATGAGGGCAAGAAGGGGAACCGCGGGGATGAAGGGGGCGCCAAGCATGAGACGCCAGTTGATGGCTCCGGCGTTCCATACGGCGAGGTTGAACGCGGTACCCAACATGATCCCGAATGCAGTCCACATTTCTGGGGTGATGTGTTAATATTTGCGTTCTCTGCAGCAGCAAGTCAGGTGTCACTTACGCCAAGACATAACCAAAGCACCACGGATAGAAGCCGGCGAGTTTTCAGCAGCGTAGATAGGCACAGTCGAGGCCTTGACACCCATACCAACACCCATGAAGAGACGACAAATAAGCTGCTCCCACCAGGTGTGGCAGAAAGCGGAACCGATCACAGGCCAGAGACAGAAATGCGCGCTGAAGAAGATGACACCACGACGACCCCAGAGATTGCTGAAGAGTACCATGTTAGCTTCATTCTGTCTAACGCTCGCAAGGAAGGGACATACTTGATAGGATCAGACAACCAGCACCCAATAAAGGCACTGCCAATATACGGACCAGCATTCACGAGCCCAAGAATAAGCTTATCCCTCGTCGACGTGCCGCCAATGCCATAAATATCCGGGAAAAAGATATTCGCTCCGTTGGTACCGGTCTGATCCCACCCCTGAACGGCCGCACCGATCGAGCAGGTCGCGATGGTCAGGAAGAGCTTGGCAGGGAGGCGCCACTTGTGTTCGACCTCGTCCCGCAAGGCCTTCTTCTCGTCCTCGTTGAGCGCCTCGGTCCCGATGATCCTGTCGTACTCGTCTGGGTTCTGGGCTACCAGAGCGCCCTTGCGGAAGAGTTCGACATGCTGAGTCAGGCCCTTTTCCTCGCAAAAGGTTTCTACCCGCTGCATAAGCTGGTCTCGTGGGATGCCCTCGAGAGGGTTTCTGATTCTGCGTTTTAAAAGAGTATGTGTAAGTCGTTGGTGGGACCTTTTCGTTGATGCTTTCTATTGGATTCTCACCTTGCTTCCAGGTTGGCGTTGAGGTCGACATGTTCATCAACGGACACTCCCTTCTCAATATGGTGTCCGGAGGCAGCGTTGGGCTCGCTGCTGCTTGCGGGGTGTTAGTCCAAAGTTTAAGCCACCGGCAATTGGGGGAGAGGGGGTTCATCCGTACAATTTCTCAATGCCAGCAGTGCCGGTGTCCGAGATGGTTGGACTGTCCGGCATTGTTGCGGTGGTGGGGGATGTCAATAGCGGATGAATAGATTAGATGATAAACATGCGGGCCCTTTAGATGCTCCGGGAGTAATAAGTGGGAATGGAAACACAACGGGGACAACTGGAGAGAGTACCACCGGCCGGATGAGGCCGTCTTAATATTCCCCGGCTATCACACGCAGGTGGCTGACCTTGCGTTGGACCGATGTCGTACCAGCATTCTCCCTGTTCCCCGCAGAGAGGCAACAGAGCGTGAAAACTCTGGATGAACCTGGTCGGTGGCTAGCCTGGCGGGTGCAACAGACTTGCAACTGTCGAGGTAGTGATCGACCACACGCCAAGACGGACAATGTTGGTAGGGTCTCACGCACACACAAGCTTAACTCAAGGCCCTTTGCTGCTGACCCTGTCCATCATTCTCCATCTGCGGACTCAAGGGTCCCCACTCTCCTGCTGCAAGCAGGCTTGTACGCAGGAAAGGAAGACCGAAAGGATGAATAAATCTGGGTCAGGCGTGCAGAAGGAATACAGGGTTTGGTTGCCTCGGGTTCTCCATCACGCAGTGAAGATCCCAAAACGCTACCCTGAATATTAGGACTTTTCGCATGCGTCCATGCCGTGTTTCCGCGTGGACGAGAACATGAATCATGAAGCACGTCTGGGTTCTGTTGCTTTGCCTAACCCAGCGGGATGGGGAGGTGGTTCCGCTGATCAGCATCCCCAGATTCTTTTTTTTTTTTTACCTGACTGTGGGTGAAGTCAACATTGACATCTTAAAAGAGACATGTGCCATGGCCAATACATCGCAAGATGGACGGCAACAAGCCGGGGAAAAGAAACGCCATCGACTCTATCTGAGATCTCATCCCACGGCACCCGACACAACGTGAGACCCCTGGTTGAGGCGTTAGCCTTGGCGGTCACTGCCGAGGGGGGGCCCGCTTTCTTGGCTGACGCAATGCTGTATCATGGTCCTGTCAAGCAATTTGGCGCTTCTTGGAAGTAGTGTCAAGAAGGATTATCGGTCCGATGGCTTCCACAGAATTTCCCTTTTAGAGTCGAGCCAAGAGCGAGAGAAGGAGAAGCTCAAAGGCCAAGTCAGACAAGAGATGGTGGCGTCTGGCAGTGAGGTCTTGAGGCTGAGAAGGAACGGAGGAACGTCTCGACTTCGGTTGACAGTGCGGGGTAGCTTTCTTGGAGAGAAGGAACAGACCTCCCGTCCTACACAATACATCATCAAGCAACTCGGTGCCTGCCAGTGAACGGGAGGTAACCCCCGGCGGCAACGGCGTGAAGCGAATAGGTTGATGGCTGCCCCGCGGGGATAATGATGGGGTACCCCATAAATTATGGGGGCGGATACTCCCCCATGGGGACCCTCCAAGGATCCATCCATATCCATCAAACAAAGTAATATGGCGCGAGGTCAAATCCACCTTCTTGTTTAGGCCATTTATTATTACACAACATGGAACTTGTGTTTCATTGCACCAGCTATCCCATCCAAACCTCAACATTGTTTCCTGCGAAGGATCTCACCGCCCCTTGTCAGTGTTATCATCCAACAGCACTTCCGATGCAAAGCGACCGCACCATACAACCCTTATCCTGATCCATCACCGATCAGTTCTCCGGACATGTTGATGGGCGTGACTGGTCAGATATCGATCTCTACCGGCCCCACAACGCCCCCGCATTTTTACACATACCGAGCAATGCGGCGCCATCAAAAGCGATACCCCACTGGCGGTTGCCACCAAACTGATTGGTCCATCCGGGGCCGCCTCCCGATTCCGTGCCCCGGACACACAGCCTCTCCGGCAGTGGGATCGGCTGAACTCGGACTTGTAGTCATCCTCGGACTTGGCCGTATGTGCCTGGAATTTTACGAAAGGGATGCCATCACGGCCGGCACTGGGACGTAAACACAATTTGAAGACTCAGGGATCATCCTATGTTATCGCTTTCAGTCCCACACCGACAACACACAACTGCCAAGGAAGTAACCGGTAGTTGTGTCCGGGTACCTGACTGACATCAAACTCCATCAATGACGATGATGGTTTAGTGCCGGGTACCAATCTGGGGAAGTCCGAGTCGAAGGTATAGAACACCAGAAGTCCCATCTTACTGTTGCCCTAGACCTTCTCTTTCCACGCAACGTGTCAAGGTCTAGCCACCAGGCTTCTACGATCACCGAGGTTGAATCGCCAGCGACAAATATGTGGATTGCCGCGAGCATTTTGTGCAGCGTGGGCTGTAAGATCTGACAAAGAGCTTTTGTCTGACATTGCAGTCCCCGCGGCACAGTGTTCACTGCATTCACATATTTGATCACTGGCGATTCAACGTCCAATAACAAAAAACATTTCTTCTAGTCATTCTTTACAATCTCCCCCAAAAATTATCAGATAAACCTCCCCAACGCCATCCAAACCATCACAACCACCTCAAACATTCACCCAATTCCCACCAAGAGAAATCAATACCTCACCCCCCTAGGCCCCTCCTCCTCCTCAAACCTCTCCCACATCCTCCTCACCATCCACCCCTCCACACTCTTGATATACCCCTGCCTCGCCAGCACCTCCAGGCTCTCCTTCGCGTACCTTTCCGCATTCTCCATATCGTTCAACACCCAGTAGATCCTGCTCATATTCTCCAGCTGCTCGCTCTCCAACGGGAACAGCTCCTCTTTAGGGAGCAAAGGCAAGATCTGTCTTGTCAGCCGGAGAGCTTGGTAGGGCTTGTTGGCTTGGAACGCGCGGATGGCGTGGTCTTGGAGCTTGGCGATTTCCTTTCGGCGGTGGTCCGAGGCGGCGATTTCTTCAGGGGAGGACGTGCAGAGGGGACAGGAGCAGGTGAAGCCCCATCTCTTGAGGAGGTGGGCGCGTTCCGAGGAGGTTTTTCCTAGGGTCAGATCTGTGGGGGTGTGTCAGGAGGTGCCCGAGTAAAAGGGGGGAGGGAGGGAGAGAAAAAAAACGGACAGGAGATGGTGATTTCCTCGCCGGGAAGGATGGTTTTGGAGGCGGCGATGGAGACTTGGAGGGATTCTTGGACGAAGCGGGTGTATGCGCTGTTTTGGTTCTTGTCAGCCTTGTTGCTTATGACATGACGGGCATTCAAAGAAGAAAGTACTTACTTTGGCATACAAGCGTGATTTATCCTCTATCCTGCTAGTCAGCCCCCTTTCAATCAAAGTCATCAAAAGGAAATAAACTCACCGAAACAGTCGGATAGACCGCCATAAAATCCCCCTCCCCCACCCTCGTGCTAAACGCATTCGTCCGGAGCACATCCTCAACCACATCCTGCGCATACTCACTGCTCTTCCCCAACTCCATCACCCCCGTCCCCCCATCCCCCATCTGTTCCACCGCCTTATGCAGCAACTTGTACCCCCTCAGCGCGTCCACCTCAACCGTAAATCCAACATCCACCACTAGCGTTGCGTAATCCACAATCAATTCCTCCCATTGCTCTATCCGTTCCCTCGCCACCACCCCCTTTCCCTTCCCCGGGATCTCAACAACCTCCCATTTCTTTTTCTTGCTGTCTCCATTGACCGGGAGCGGAAGATCAAGGAACCAAGACGCGACATCGGCTGCTCTGGTCGGGGTGGTAACGATGGACCAGCCGCGGTGGCCGTGGTGCGAGTTGGTGTAGGTGCAGTATTGACCCCCACGATCATTAGTTAATTCGCAGATGGGGGGGTGAGTCCAGGGGGAGATATCAATGTGAGAAGAGGAGGAGATGGTTTCAACGAGAGAAGGGGGATTGGGGAGCAGGCAGAAGGAGGAGAGGAGATGATGGGGTTTGAGAGAGGGGGGTGGGGAGGAGGGGCATTGGGATTTTGGATTGTGGGTTGATCCGGCGCCGGCGAGAGAGGTGGTGGAAAGGAGGGAGAAGGTGGTGAGAGTCCATCTAAGGGGTGGTAAAGGGGCCGATTTTCTTCGGTTGTGGGTTGGGAACATCATTTTTGCACGCGATTCAGAACTTTGCTTCCTCTCAAAAATTACTGTGGAGAGAAATGATCAAAGAAATTAAATCGATTTTGTCAAACAATAGTCACTCAGAAACCAAAAAAAAACATCTGGCCACAGTTCATATCATGCCTTTTCCCCCAAGCCAATGCAAATTGCATGGGCGCCCAGCTCCCGCAAAGTCAAGGATAAATTACCCATCCCTATCCTCTCCCATTCTCACCATTGCCGATCCTCTCTTCTCATCCTGTTTCGTCAAAGGGTACACCAGACATGAGGCAAAAGTCAATATACCGGCAGCCAAGTCCTTGGCCCGCCGCCGTATCCCTTCCGAATTGCCATGTGGTTCCAGCTTGCCGTCCCCCCCCCCCCCCCCCAAAATCGCCATGTGGATCCAGCCCGCCCCGTGTCTCGTTTCAAGCATGATATATGGACGGATAAATTCGACATCTCTCGGCACGTGCCGAGCCTGGAATGGAATACAACATGCACACACATAAATATATGCCTCTCACATCACCCCAATTAAGTCCAGTTTCTACAATCACAATCCATCATCTGTTCAAGTTCCCATATTATTGAATCTATCATTCTCCTTGTCATTCACGAGTGGTACCAAAATGTGTGTCCGTGTGTCTGTGCCCGATATCTTTCTATCCGGGTATCAAGAAGAGCCAGAATACTTGGAGAAAAAAATAAAGTAAGGTACCTAGGTAGAAAAACAACAATAACAACAACAACAAGAACAAGAGTCCCACGAAATGCTACCATAAAGCTGTAAACAAGAAAAGAAAATGCCTCAGACTAAAACCTCACATAAAGCCCCTGAAACAATACACCAGTAAAAACAAGGAACATAAGCGGTTAACGCTAAAGTTTATCCATCCTAGTAATTTCATCTAAAGTCATTTCCCAAAACATTCTTAAAAAAATGTAGTAGTTGTTGTAGGTTTCTCTGCTCCCCCCGCCGTTCCTTCTAAAAGTTGATCCCCAAAGGTAAAAACAAAAAGAAAAAAGGTATGAAAACGCATAAAAAGAACAGGTTCCAATAGGAGATAGAGATAGATGGTCTACTCATGACAATCGTTCTCTGGTTCCCCCCCCCCCCCCTTTTCCTCTAAGAGGGAGAGCAATAAATAGCTATCCATGAAGCTGCCCCCTCTGTATTCTTCTCACTTTATCACCCCTATTCGAACATGATGGATAGATAGCCAAATGCACAACCACGTCCTTTCCGACTGCCGCGCCCGATGCCATTACCCCCTCGGCAAATAAAAACACATGTCACAGCAACGTCTCCCTCTCAGGAGAACGTCCCATGACTTCCTAGGCCAACACGTGTTACTCCACACCTGGCTTTTGCGAGACGACTTCCCTCGCATAAAACTCGACCAGCATGGTAGCGTACGCCTCCAAGTCCTCTACGGGAACAGCGAGGCGAAAGTCGTTGAGTAGTAAAAATTGAAGCTCGAGGTGATTGAGTTCAGCTAGAGGTAGACCGCCAACCTACGCGCGACAGAGTCAGTAATGATCCCACAGATAACTCGCAAAAATGAGGCAAAGGGGCTTACCTTGGCGTATCGAGAGTTTGTATAAAACACATCCGAGAAGAACTTGCTGGCGCACGTCACCCCCGCGATAATAAGTCGATGGATGTTGTAACTGTCCACCACAAAATACGTCGCCTGTCCTGCTACTGGATTCGTGTTGGCGTTCTCTTTGGCCCCCTTGCCGGCGTCGTCATCTGTGTCCGCCAAATCCGAGTCCGTCTCGTCACTGTCTTCTTCCGCCTCATTACTATCCCGCATGACCGTGTCTGGATCCGCCGATGAGTTCGTGGTTTGTGCCTGCGCCTGCTGCATCCGCCGTGCCTCCTCGCTCTTGACCACCATATCGTTGACCCGCTCCGTCATCCTGTCGAAATACACCAGTAGACTCAAAAAGACCTCGTAAGTGGTGGGACAGTACTTGTGTATCCGGCCGAGATAGCTCAATATACTGATCGACGGAACATTCTTCCCGTGAAACGCCAAAACACTGCTGCTTAAAGGGCTCCCGCTGGAATCCCCACCAGCTTCCTCGCTTCTCGCTTGCGCCTGGGCTTGCCTGAGGTGGTGTGCGTTTCGGTTGAGAGCATCGTGTTGGAGGTCATTGGTCGTGGTGATCTTTGTTAGGAGGGCGGCTACCATCTCGATAATATCGCCAATAGGCATCGCGCTGATTTCATATTTCATCTGTTGTAGTGGGGGGTCATTAAGGTTTCCCGAGCCGGTGGCGTTGAGATTTTCCACTGTGGCCAAGGTCTTGATGTGTGCAAGGTCTTGGACGTGGATCGTCTTTTGGGTTTGTATCGGAGAGCTTGAGCCATCATCGAGGGGCGCAGGAATCGGGGGCGCGTCGACAATGTGCACATCATCAGCGGATGTACCCCAGCGTGGCCCATGGTCCGAGGCGGGGGAAGGCATCGCTTTTGATGCGGGCACTACGGTTGCCGTCGTGCTGAGGGACGAAGTGGTCGAGGCGGCAACAGAGGGCGGGCCGCTGGCGACATGTTCAACTCTTGCGGTTGGGACGTCATATTGTGGCCCTGCACCACCAGAAGACGTAGCGGACGACGAAGACGACGAGGATGGCGGGGACGGGAGGCGACGGGTGGCCCCACTCGACATCGGCAGGCGGTTCGAGGGTGTTTGCTTCGCTGGCTTCTCTCCTGTGGCTACTGACGGCACTGGTGAATCTTCCCAATCTCTGCTGCGTGGTGTTGTCTGATACTGGGCGCCGTTTATGGATGAAGAGCCTTGCCGCCGGGGGCTTGCCGTCGGGCGCGAGTGGTGGGCCTGGGCATCCCGGTCGCTGGTTCGGTTGACTGGGCGTGCTTGGTAGCGGATGTCATGTGTTTGATGGTGTTGGTGCTGGTGCTGGTGCTGGTGCTGGATGCCCGGCCCTGCAATCATGTTATGGAATCTAGAAGGCGATTCTCCGAATACGTCGCCGATTACTGCAGCCATGCTGGCATGGTTGTCTGAGCTGTCTCGTTGACGTCGGGGGAGGGAGAGAGTGGGTGCCAAGAGTTCAGTGGTTTATCGCGTGGAGGGTCGTGCTGCGAGTGCTATCGGATCAAAAGTGGCTGTGCCGCGATAGCGGAGAATTAGCATCCAGCGATAAAGACCCGGGTCACCGCCAGCGCCCAAAGCAAAAATGTGGGGGACCTGGGGAACGGGGCAAGAGCAAAAGATCAACAACAACAACAACAAGAAATAAAAAAAAGATGAGATGAAAGAATTATTGTCTTTGCCGGAAAGGCAATGAGGTGCCAGACTGCCGGGAGGTAACACAGTGTTGGCCACGCGCGCTGCACGACAAGGGCACAATCAACACGGGATGGTCTTTTTTTTCTTTCTTTCAGTCCTGTTGTTGACGTGATGCTGCTGTACCGTGGCAAGATAGACAGACAGCCAGAGCTTGACGGATGGCAGCCTTGCTGCGGAAACACTGCAGCCCCCTTAGACGATCTCCCAGACGGCTTCTCGTAAATGGCAGAGACGACTGGCGTGTCTCAGCATCTCACCACTCAACCGTTGTTTCTGATTCGAACAACCAAGGACCACCACCGACGGGCCAAACTCAACGTGTGAAGCTTTGGCCCGACTCGCCGTATGATGCCATGGAAACAAAAGATGGGCAAACAACCACCGGCCAGAGGATACCCAACAGCCACCTTTTGCGCTTGGGAGCTCGAATCCGCAACCCAGCTAGTTTCTCTGGGGCGATAGCGTTGGGCGATCCTGACCAGACGATTGGGAGCGTCGACCGGCACAACGACGTCATTTGGCGATACTTGAGAGAGGTGGACGACCAAAGTGTTGCAAGCAAGACACAAATAGAAACTTCGAGAGGCTTACCTATGCAATAGAAAGGTCGAGATGGCGCCGAGAAAGTGCGTTTTCCAGATGACGAAACCGGATGACAGATGGGAGACGGCTCCTGCAGGGAGTAGCTAATAACTGCCGGGTTGTTGACTTAAAAAGGGATGCAAAAGAATAAAGATAGAAAAAAAGGGAGCGACAAACGACGAGTGGCAAAGTTACTCGTGTGTAGGGATAAGGCGAGATGGGAAAGATGGGCGACCGAGAGATGACCCAAGATTATCGCATAGCAGAGGGCCGATGAAGCAATGCCAAGAAGCGGCCGGAGGATTGGAGTGCCGTTGGCAGGCCCGGATGTAAAGCCTAATGGTTCTTTTTCACGAGTCCAAATCCCAGGGGGGCCGCTTCCTAGATGCCAAAGAGGTGGTGGTAAAAGGGGCAGAAAGGCTCAAGACTCCCAAGGTTGCGCAGGCACAGCTTGTGGGGGGAACAAGCAGATATATTGGCGGCGTGTCGATAACGCCGGGGGCGGGCAATCGGGCGATCAAGATGACGATAAACCGGGACCATCTTCCGCCACGTGTGTGGATGAAAGAATGCTAGCGGACGGGAGAGCCTAGCGGCCCTCGCACCACACACACCACACCTCACCGCAGCCCCAGCCGAGTCCCGTCCCCTGAAGATGGCGCCAGATGAGGCAATGGTTCATCTACGCCTCGGGACACAGATTATCCTGCATCCCTGCTGAAATACCCTTTCTGCATTGCCTCCGTATCTTGTGATATTTCCCGTTGATGCTCTCGCGCTCGAGATGAGACGCTGTGAGGTGGGGTGGTGTGAGAACAATTAACTGATAAGAAAATGTTTGTGGAGAGCGACCATCAGATACCGAGCGATAGCCCCACTCCTGTCGACCAGGGACAAGTCAACCATGGTGGGGTGAAGAGCGGTGGGGGAAGAAGATGACGCAGGGGGCATCCAGACTTCGACATCCAACATCGGACTCGGCGCGTTTGCGCTTCTCATCTATTCTCAGCATTCCAACCTATCAAGCAGACCATATTCAGCACAGCGTTGGGGGCGCTTCTGTTTAGCCCAAATTTGCCCTGTTTTACGCCCACGTTTTGCCATTCTAGAACGTCTCTGGGCTCAAAGAGAGGCAGGGCAGGGCAGGGCTTGATAGTATCCCCCTTCCGTTCCAGCCGAGGCTACAATGACAATCAACAGCGTGTTCCCATTCACCGAGGGCCACCGCGCTGGCCCTGTTCATATCCAAGAGAAAACTAGCGTAGTACGAGTTGTCTTCATCGTGTCCATTGCCCACTCGAAGGACCTTCTCTTCGTTGTACACTTTTGTGTCATCAAAACCCCTTTCCCCTCCCATCTGTTTTTCTTCCCTGTGCCCCTCACCTCACAATAAGCGACCCCGTGGCGTCACTCTGGACTGAGATTGGCTGCTTATCAATGTAGAGCTTGCTGTTTTCCTCTGGGTACCCAACCTAAGGCACGAGGCGCCTATTCATGCGAACCGAAGTTCAAGCGGTGGAGGGGGAAAAAAAGTGAGGGGCAAGAGGAGGGGCAAAGAAATAAAAAAGGAAAAATAGTGGTCTTCAGTCCTCACAGCCGCGGGTAGACAGAAGAGACTTCGCTAATATTCACCAATTCCCTTTTCGATCCTCAAGGCACTTTAAAATGTCTGATTTTAACTTGAAGCATCATAAGTAAAATGCACCCGGCTTGCAATGGTAAGTGTGCGGGGTCTAGACGGTTTCCCCAGATCCCCAAGAACCACTCCTGAAGGGGTCTCCCCTGAATCCACCATACCCCCCTGGGCAGCCCACACCAAGTTCGTATCACTCGGGACTTCCCGAGATGTTCAGATCCATTCCTCGGCTCTGCCGGAACTTTCTGAGATCTCATATCTCACAGGACTTGTGATGGCACTGGTGGAGTGCCACCACCATACATATATACCTTACCACTGGAACGAGTAATACCTGCGAGCATTGCTCACTTGTAGCTTTTGATAGCAATCACAGTGAGTATGGTGCAGTGGTCCTGCCAACCGTGACACTGAACTAAAACCCCTATAATAAATAATCTAGAACAACTTACAAGACCTGTATCAAACACCAAAAACTCAACCTGACATCAAGGTTTTTTCTTCTTCCTATCATCCTAACTCGGTTAATGAAGGACCTTTGCATCAATCTAATCTTCTACAAACACGGGCTCGCCTAAAATCGGAGTATAATCACTTGGTGTTTGTGGTAGAAATGCAAGCCACCACTCCCTAGGTAAGCAAGGCAAACGAGTTCCAAAGAAAGTCAAAACCAAGTTAAATCCCACAACTCCGGGCCGCCTATACATTTCATAGCCTTGGCTTCGACCACCATCCAGCCACCCTGCACTCATCGCTTTTACGGCATCCTTGTGGCTTCCCGATTGGTTCCCACCTTACCATGACCACACACGCCTTCCAGGGCTAACCAAAGGCCTTTGGAGATTTCCGCGGCCGATATGGAATATTGCGATCTAGAAGATGACTGACAGGCGCACTTCCACAAACACCATCCATCTCAAGGATGTCTATTCATGAATCCGTAATGGATCCGCATTATTGTACACATGCGTCCACTTTGTCATATCCACTCCCTCCTCAGCCAACTGGCCATGCCTTTCTCGGCCTGCCGTATCATTCCCTCCCCGCCATCACACACTCAGTTCTCATGCCTGACTTTGTAATCCGTATCTGGTAGATACAAATGTCTGTCCGCGCCCTTCGCTGTCAACACCACCATGCGAATAACACCACCCGAGCTACCATCCCACTTGATAGCCTCCTTCAGCGACTCCTTCACAAAGTTGACAGCTTCCGCCTCCTCCATGCCCTCCCTCCAGTTGGCATCGCAGTAACCGTAAATGTATGTGGAACCGGAGCCGCCGATGGCATATGGTTGCTTGTGGAGGGATCCACCGAGGGGGATGCTGTAGACCTGGCCGCCGTGACGCTCATCCCAGCCCGCGATAATGAGACCGGCTCTGAGAGGAAAAGAACATAACATCAGCAGCTTGGCCCCCATTGCGCAAGAAGTGGGGTGTACTCACGAGAGTCTGTCCTTGTTCGCATAGCACATCTCCTGGAAGATAGCCGCCGCCGTCTGTGTCGTAGGAGGCTTGCCGTTCATCATATGGAAGAGACCGAGTTGGTATTGCACAATATCGGCCACGGCTTGTGTGTCGGCAGCAGAGCCGGATCTGCAGCACCAGATTGTGTCGTGTACTCTGGTCAACTTGTCGGTTACACGGTTGGCAATGTATGCGCCAGTCGTTGTGCGAGAATCGGCTCCGAGGATAACACCGTCTTTGAATGTGATCGCCATACTATCGTGCGAATGTTAGAGGGGAGTTGGTTCGTCTGGACGGTCGGTTTGGTCAGTCCAGGACCGGGAGGCTGGCTTACATCGAGGTACCCAAGCTAGACGCAACAATTGTTAGTTTGAGTCCCATTCGATAACTTCTTGGGATTCTCTAGCCATTACTTACTTGACCTCACCCTTCTTCAACCGGTCCATATCAACATGGATGCCATCTGCAAGGTACCATGGTTAGCATCCAGCACCAAACTGGGTGGAGATCGCAGCCGGGAGTTGCGATGTCACTGACCTTCGCTCAGGCAGCCCGATGTACCGAATTCCATTTTCGAATGTGGTTTTTTAGTTATCGATCTAAAGTCGTTGATGTAAGGAGAACTCGGAGCGAATCGTCGGTCGTCGGAAATTGAGGCGGGCACTGTTGTGGAATCGTTAAGTGGTGTTCGTAGTTGGCAACTGAAGCTTGGAGCTCCTCCCCAAGCTCAAGGCAGCTCAGACACGCACGCGCGCCTTGCCTGGCGGGCTGATGCGTATCACGTGGAAGCCTGATAAGAGGGCTTATCAGAGCTTATCGGGGTATCACTTCGGGCCTCTAACGGAGCTTATGATGCTTAAAGCAATATATGTAACAATTGGGGTATAATGTGTACACGATAACCTGATGATGAGGGATCCCAAACTTCTAAGTCCAATGTGTCGACAGGATCGTTCCAGTGCAGCATCTTTTGCATCCCATCAACCACAAAGTCCAGCCCGTCTAACACCTCCACCAAAAAAAGTATCTACTCAACCAAAATATACCAAACTCCCCAACTCCATAAATCCAAAACCTCTCTCCCCCTTCAACCACCCCTAACCAGCCCTTCCTCCCTTTCCAAACTAACCCCCTCTCCAACCTCAATCTCATCCCCCCTCCTGGTCCTCTTCTCCTCAACCCCCTTCTTCTTCCCCTTATCATCCCCACACCCGCAATCATAAAAGTCCCCAATATTATTACAATCAAACTGCTCCTTCTTCAACCTCTTATTCACCTCATTGTGCACAAAACACGCCCACCCCGCCGCATTATTCCGGCTGCTCACCTGAGGCGGGTACTTCTCCAACAACTTCTGGAAATGCGCCGCGCAGTCACCACAGGGATACAGCCTCGCAAACAACTGAATATACGTCCTCAGCGCGGTGCTATCATCCGCCGTCGGCTCCTCTGGAAACCGCGCCATCATCGTGTGGAACAACTTCCACGATGCGCGCCCAAGTTCCGCCCTGTGTTTTTACCATCAATGTTAGCACGGGTAAACCCCCCACAGCAAGCAACGGTAAGGTAGGTCATACTTCGCAGTAGCATTCTCCAACTTGGGCGCAATAGACCCCCCCTTCAAAACACTCTCCGAAATGGCGCCCAATCCTCCTCCACCCGCGCCGTTGCTGTTGTGGCTGCTCCACGTCTCGTCGGATATCCTCGTGGGGTCCCGCCCGCCACTGCTGGCTTTGCTGGACATAAAGTACGTCATGGTCAAAAAGAACATGACGCCCATCAGCAAGAGCGTTATATGTTGCCGCCGCGCCATGATGCCGGGATTCCCGTACACGTCGCTCGTCAGTGGGTGGCTGATAAACTACTGCAGGAAAGGTGTTCGGGGTGGACTCCGATGATGCCGGAGAATGGAGTTTCGGGCTGCTCTAAGAGCCAAGGAGGCGGCAATGAACCGTGGGTCGGGATAGGTCTACAAAAAGGTTATTAATGAATGACGGGAAAATAATGCACACAAAGAAAAATGGCTGAAGCTTGAAGGACGGGGCCCGACCCGATCAGATGGTTGAAAGGTTGTCAGATGTTCACGTTCGGTGGCCAATGCGCCAGCGGTTCTCGATTCCATCCCAGCTTAGCCAGGGGTCTGCCGCGGGATCACCCCACTCTTCCGGCAGGCATCGCTTGAAACAGGGGTTCGGTAGATTCTACAGGGGTTCAAGCTTCTGGAAGCCCACTTTCAACTTCAACCCGACCTCACACCATGGACTCGGCTTGGTAACCAAAACCGTCTCATTTCCTATCTCAAATGTTTACATGTTCTACAGATCCTTTCTTTTTGGAACGAATTCGAACGAGAACCCAAAGCCTTTCTAACCAAAACCCTGAACACCCATCATCAATAAATTCCAGCATAAAATGTCAAATCCCACCTCCCATTTTCCGTCACAATCACCGGCTTGATATCCTGCACAATGAATGCCTCCCTTAACGGATCCAGCATCTTCAACTCCCACCTCATAGCCTCTAGGTTAGCCTCGGACCCAACTGTCTTGCCGAGCACCAGACTTTCCCCTGTTTTGCGGGCCAGTGCCGCCTCTGGTGCTGCTTTGAGGATGTTGCGGCTGAATCCAGTCACAACTCCACTTCCATCCGTAGCAAGCATCACCACGCCTCCATCACACCCCTCAAGCAGTGAGACGTCCCCCCAGGACCGGGTAGCTGTTACCGATGAGTTCGAGGTAGTGGTATTCCCGTGTGCTTCCCAAGCCACCTCGACCCAGGTTCCGAGATTGTGTTTGGCTGTACCGTCGAGGTTCTCATGTATACTGCCACGGACGATGCGGCCTGAGAAGGTAGGGCACACCGAGATGAAGGTTGTTTTGCCAGGATGGAGCTGTGAGCGGATGCTGTTAGCCAAAGATTTGGGTGCTAGGTTAGGATGTCTCGGTTGGGACTCACCAGTGTGTACTTCCACGGAGTTTCGTCCCGGGCATTTTCGTAGAAGAAAATGTAATGGCTTTGGCGTGTGTTGCTGAAGTCCGCGTCATGGATTGTCATGCCGGGGCCGCCAACATCCTCGTCACCCACTGTGTTAAGAATCAGCAAGCCGACCAGCCAGCAAGTACCTTGAGTTCCAACTTACGGGTGAAGATTGGCGCGTCTGAGCGAGAGCCGCAGAGGTAAGTGGTATTGTCAACATCATGGGCCGAAGTCAGAACACGGCTGGAAGTGGTGTTCCAGTTGTGGACGCTGTGTAGGTAAGGCCGCGGAGGGAGGAGCACAGGATTTGCGGAGGCGATTGAGGGTAGCGTCAGGAGAATCGAGAGGGTATCCAAGAAGCGTGGGAGTGTCATGGTCCGAATAGGATATCTCCCAAGATTGTGATGGGTGGTGTAAAATCGAAGGAGAAATTTGTATTGATGTGAGCGAGATTATGTCAAGTATATGACAAAAGAGGTGGCTAATATGGATATGGAAGATGTTGGGAGATCAAGAGAAACGTTGTCGAAGAGAGATTCTTCGATGGTCTGGTCGAGTTTTGAGCATGGGTTTTGAGTGCGGGCTTCAAGCTGTATGTTCTTTCCATTCTGAGATTTCAAAGAGCCTGAGAAGGAAGCCACATTGCCGAGCTCCGAAGAAAGCACCGGGCTCCTTCTCCCTTTCCACCGAGAGCAGGGGCTGTGACTCTGCAAGAAAACATGCGATGGAAAAGAGCTCTCTGAGCCTGGACATGGCGATGATTGTTTGAACTTTTGTCGATTATGTACTCCGTAAGTTTCGGTCATTTCATTGTTAGTGACACTTCTTTTCCGCCCATCATCTATCAATTTTCACATACCAAAAGCCCAGTCTTATTGATTCTCGCATCTGCGCTGCCCTTATTATGTGCTTCCCTTTTCAAACGCGAATGCATCGATGGCGGCCATGTTATTAACTTTGGAGAAGGAGCGGCCCAAACTTTTCTGTCAGACCTTATTCAAACAATTCGGAAAGACTTGTGCAACAACTTGCCATACAGACGGCCCCATCAACTTCAACCGCTCCACTTATACCCCCACAACCATCGACCACGCTCATGATTACCATGCCTCACACCACCAGTAACCAAACTATCTCAGCAATCGAAGTCGATACCTTTATCGGACGAGACGTCTCCCGGTGTGCGCCATGCCGAGGCCTTAGCATCGGTCCTCACAACCAGCGATTACATATTTATCTTCATCAGTGTTTTCATAATCGCCTTCGCCTACGGCCTCGATGACATTCTCCGCTATACCTACCAACCGTATGCCACGGCGTCTTTCTCCCAGCACGCACTGCTGGCAACAACTAACGTTTTGCGTTCTGTCATCGCTGATATCTTCGGCCGTGTCGAACTTGTCTTTTGGTCTGTCATCTTCCACGTCCTCGGCACCATACCGGAGGCAACTTCGCACAATGTCGGCATGTTTGCAGCAGGGACTCTCATCTATCAGGTTGGTTACACCATGATAGTTCTTCTCGTTGAGGTTATTGTTGCCGACATTACCTCTACTCGAGCTCGCCTACTATTCAGTTACATACCCAACCTGCCATTCCTCATCTTGGCGTGGGTCAGTGGAAACGTTTCTCAGGCTGTTCTCGGTGTAACAGATTGGCGCTGGGCAATTGGCATGTGGTGTATCATCTACCCGGTATGCGCATTGTCAGTTTAATATCTCTTGACTCCCGACCGAGTCAGCAGATCGAGTGTTATGGATGACTACACTGACCCAATCCGGACCTTGCCATGGCGCCGCTTTCTTTCTTACCTATTTTAGCGACTTGATGCTGTCGGCATCATTCTCATGATTGCTGTCTTTGATTTTGCTACTGGTGCCAGTCACCACAGCAGGCGGCTTTGGGGCATCCTGGACGGCTCCTCACGTCCTTGCACCATTAATAGTTGACGTCATCGCGATACCTATCTTCGTATTCTGGCAGCTCTATGCCCCACAACCGCTTGTACCATTCAAGCTCATGAAGGATCGCGCCGTGTGGGCTGCTTTGGGGATCGCGTTGATGCTTAACTGGGCGTGGTATATGCAAGGCGACTACCTGTATTCAGTCCTTGTCGTTGCTTTCGACTTTGACATTGACGGCAACTCGAGTCTCTTCTTTCTACACATTTTTCAGTGTCCTCGGCGGCACCGTTCTCGGTTTTGTCGTCTACAAAGTGCGCCGCCTGAAAATCTTTATCGTCATCGGGACGTGTCTCTTCATGGTGGCTTTTGGTCTGCTCATCCGATATCGGGGCGATGCCGAGACTTTGAGCAGGGCCGGTGTTATTGGTGCTCAGGTTGTTCTCGGTATCGCAGGGGGCATGTTTCCCTATCCGGCCCAAGCGGCATTGAGGCACGAGAACCTCGCCGTCATGACAGGCCTTTACCTCGCCACTTACAATCTTGGGTCTGCGTTCGGCGGTGCAGTTTCAGAGGCGATATGGACTCATGTCTTGCCCAGCCAGCTTTCTCGGCGACTTGCTGAGTTCAACAACGCAACTCTGGCGACAGCTGCATATGGAAATCCTTTTACTTTCTCGGCCGAATACCCTGTTGGTACACCTGAACGCCAGGCTTTGATCGACTCGTACAAGTATGCTCAGAGGCTGTTGACGATCACTGGGATATGCCTGTGTGTGCCTTTGATTGCTTTTGCGATGGCATTTGGTAGTCCGAAACTGAATGACGACCAGACGTTGGCTGACGATGTGCCCCAAGACCACAATGTCGCAAATAAATAAGTGAGTCCCAGCTAGCCTATCCTTTTCACCATATAGCAATAATACAGCAAGGAAGGCTTTCGTTAGATTCAGTGCAAAGCTCAGCGAATATTATGTTGCTAGTTTCCATTATGGCGCAGAGTTCCTGCGTTAAATGAACTGATGGGGGTTCCCCAACTATTTCATGACCCCAAGGTGTTCAAATTCTGTCGAGTTGGAGTGGCATTTTTTGCCAATACTGGGAAGAGGCCTTTCTGCATTTTTAAGAGAATTTTTAATTGGGATAATTTGCCGCTCTCGTACGATTATCCACGCGGGCCGTGAACAAAGAGCTTGCGACGCGCCTGATAATTAACCTATCAAGCTGAGCCGCAGCGTTCTGAAAGATAGGAGATAGGCATTAAACTATGATTTATGAACCGTGACATAAGCCAGGGTACATTTTTAAATTACCTATGATAATCCTTGAAAGCCCGCCTGACAGTTCCTTCTGATAATGCCTCAGCATTTCTAAGCCCCGTGTCCTTGCGGCACTTTCCCCTTCTCCGTTCCGCCCACAACATGCCCCGCTACATACATCTCGGCCTTGCTCTTCATAGATAGCACCCGCTGGGTGCCTAAGATGTGGCGGAATCAATGCAAGAGCAACCACTCACATGCTTCTAAGTAAGACAGGCAGGCATGTCCGCGGGGGAAAAGGCTTGGCAGCTGCACGCACTGAACAGAAAAATCGAGACTCAAATCTTAACAGATGGTGTGTCAGACCATGGAGGAGCAACCATTTGCTCTACTGGACGTTTCTCCTGCCATTGTACGCCGTTGACCTTGAGTACTGAGCGCGGCTAGCAACATACACCTCTCGAAATGTGGCTTGTCAACGTTCACAGCAAATGCCTCGAGAAATTTTCTGCGGATCCAACTGTCCGTTACGCAATCTTATCTCATACCTGGGGGAATGAAGATGAGGAATTATCCTTCCAAGATATGCAGGCACTGGATGAATGCGACGACACTCGCAGGAAAAAGCTAGATCTCTGCTGCGAGCAAGCATGCAAAGATGAGATCGCCTACATCTGGATCGACACATGCTGTATCGACAAGACGAACTCGGTTGAACTCCATGAAGCCATCAACTCCATGTTTCGCTGGTACCAAAAAGCAGCAGTATGCTATGCATATCTCCCTGACGTTGAGGGAGGACGGTTGAATAAGTTCCTCGACAGCCGCTGGTTCACAAGGGGCTGGACACTTCAAGAGCTTCTCGCACCCCAGAAGATGATCTTCTTTGGCTCACAATGGACTCCGCTGGGCACACGGTCTTCCATGTGGGAAACGATTGCGCAGGCGACAGGGATACCACACTATATTCTCACCGGCATTGCAAGTTTGCAAACTTGTAGTGTAGCGCAGAGAATGTCATGGGCCTCAAGGCGCACAACAACCAGACCTGAGGATATGGCCTACTGCTTGCTTGGGATTTTCGACGTGATGATAACCCCCATCTACGGCGAAGGACTTGAACGTGCCTTTTGGCGTCTGCAAGAAGAGATCATGAGGAAAACATCAGACGACTCGATATTAGCGTGGTCGCTTGGCTCACTGGAAGACGAAGATCAACAACTTGAATTGCGTGCGGTACTCACGCCTGTGGCATATACGCCCATCCCCGGCAATGTACTCGCAGCGTCGCCAGCTGCTTTCAAACGATGTGGCGATATTGTGCAGCGACCCTCACAGAACGTAAAAACTCGTATCCGGTCCTTGGGCATGGTTGGAGGGACAATGCCTATCAGTATATCTCTAGCGGAGACTTCTACCATGCTACCAAACTCCCCGGGCCACATTTTATACGGGTATTTGTCTTGTGGTCCGAGCAGTGAACCCTCATTCAGAGCAGCAATCCCTCTCGCTCTATGCAACATCACGAAACCAGGCTCAGAAACGAAGCCTGTCTTTTTCCGTCCTCATGGACTCGACGCAGTCTTTCTTCCTGACCCTTCTCACGTCATACCGTCTAAGACCATCCTGATACGCAACGATCGTCACGGCGAAGTGGCACCGTTAGAAGACAAGTCATATTGGATGTATCTACCACCTAAGCCGTATCCCTGGAGCGCCAAAATTGAGGAGGTGTACCCAGCAGACTGCTTCGATGAGGAAACGGCTATGATCAAAACCCCCCGAGAACACGAGCTTCTCAACGATGAAGCCTTATTTCTGGTCAGGTTTTCCTATACTTTGAAGTCCAAGACGGGCCGGTTTATTCTCGCATTACGATTCATGCGAGGTTCAGTGACAGGGGCGGCAACGCCTATGCCATATCTCTACTTCGACAACCCATCTCCGCCAACACCGTTCTCCGAGATTGTGAAGCTTTGGTCGAGCCTTTCCTTGACAGGCACTGACATGATTACCCCCGTCGAGGTACCATCACTTGTTCTGAGGGTGTCAGTATCAATCGACGCGATCTTCGGGCATCCGCTCTGGGTTGTGGACCTCAAAGCCATCTCCCGTTTCTCGTGCGAAGCTCGTACATATCCTAGAGGTTGGCCTAATCTTCAGGAACAGATCAGTCTACAGGCTAAGTGCTGCGAGGGTCTAAAGCACATGCGGACTGGGGCACAGTGGGCAAGGAAGCGGCAGTCGAGTCTACAACACCTCAGCCGTGTCGATAGGGAACTCGAGGGCCTAAACTTTGAGATGGCAGCGTTGAAAGCTCAAGCCGAGAATATCAGTTACAAGCTGGATAGACGAATAAACCACAGGGCGGCTCTTCAAAAGGCGATCGACATGGATTCCTCTAAGCCTGAGACCACTTCCGCAGGACAAACTGAAGAAGACGGTTCTAGATCGATCGAAAGTCTCTGTTTCTCGACTGTCGATCCTGCTACAGAGAGACTTTTGTCGATACCCCTGGAAGACCTTGTTAAACAACGTGAGCGCGATGGGGTTCTTGCACACATAATGCAAAGCTTTCCTATCATGAGAAAGGATGAACAGCTGCCATGGGTTCCGGGAATGACATTTCTCATGTACGCTGCAGCGACAGGGGATCCAGCGCTGGTAAAGCAAATGTTCCGGTACGATTCTGACTTGAAGGCACAAGATTCTGAGGGGCGAACTGCAAAGGATTGGGCGACGTGTGTAGGAGCTGATTGGGAAATCTTGCTGAAGGGACTCGCCTCGAACGATGATTCGGAGGAAGAAAGTACAGAGCACGGCTCGACTCACTCACTCAAACCCCCTAATTCAATGCCTTGGTTTCTAGGATTGAGTCCCGGATCCCCGGAACTTCCTGACCTCTCGCATGCTTTCGACAACAAGCCCGATCCATTTTGGAACTTGCCTTACCCACCAGATGACGGCGATCCGCTTGAATGGCTATCAGGGATCATTGATTCATCGTCTCTGAGCAGTCGAGCTATCATCGTCAAGGAGAGCAAAATTACGGCCCCTACTAGCAGAGACATCCAGTTATCAAGTAGCAGGGGTCGGTCTAGTCAACCTCGGCCCTCGCCCTACCCGCAACTTGGCGACGATCCGCATGATTTTGCTTCAAAGGTACTGGCAACGTCACCAAATATGGTTGCCCAGAACATTCGATCCAGATATCGTAGGTCCTCCCTGTCTTTGCAAATGAAATCACGCAGTGCTAATAGGAAGAGCAGTTGTGGCACATCCCCACTCAAGAAGGTGCGAACGATCGTGTTCATGTAGACGCGATCGTAGAAGTCCTGACAGGCGCGCGGCAAGATCTCCCGAACCACCCGTTTGGAGGCAGCCTGACAGTCGCAGAGGACCATTGAGGAGCCAAAAAAGCACCTCCTCGATGCGACTTTCAAGATTCGCCGATGGACGGCCACCAGTTGAAACCCGTGGGCGGTCAAACAAGCGGTACAAAGAGACGAAAAGGCTGGAACCATGGCTCCAGAGTGACAGGCGTATGAAGAAGAGGGATTTGAAACGATCCAAGTCCTGGTCTAGCAGGCTGAACAGGCTGATAGATACCGTGATGACGCTTTAGGAAGCCAACAAGCGGGCGGTAGCACAGTGGGCGAGTTAACTGGTGGATACATGTACTGAATCAAACCCAGTGTAGGTAAATATAGCAGCAAAAGCTGACATGATGTGTTTTCAGTGGATGTGGGTTGACTATGGCTTTTGAGTCTGGTGACCTCTGCTGACCCTTGCAAACCCCTGAAGCCCCTGGGGGCTTGGCGAGGCAAGTATCAGCGACACTTGTCATAAACGGTACACTAAGACCGTGTAGCTACCTCTAGCAGTGAATTAGAAGGATAAGATAACGTCACAAAATACAAGCGTCAACGGGCGGACAGTGAAAAGGCTTCTCGAGCTGTTATATAAGGTATACCCAATGACTGGCACCCAAGACTTCCTTGTTATTATTCAAGACATTCAATTCCTATTTGAGATGTTCAAGCCATCTATGTTCCATCATTACATCTAACTCTTCACGTAGCTCCTTTCCCGGGTACCACCTAACACGAATGGAATTTGACCATGATACAGGCCTCACGTCGGGATCAGAAATAGCAAACGCTTCGGTCCATATTCCCCTCAAGATCGTGTCCATAATTTCGAATTGCCCGGCCATTTGCAACGGGGTCTGGCCAGGCCGTACTATTCTTTCTAGCATATTCTTTGCGCCTTCCCAATCCACCACGTGGGATGTCTGGCTCCATGTAGCGATATTCCGGCTGAAGAATGCTTTGAGGTACCTAGTGTAGATAGTCTCCTGGCAGAGGAGAAGGAGCTAGGGCGTGACTGTATTCTTCATGGTTGAAGTATCCATGTTCTAAACCAACATCATCATCATTCAGGAAAGAGTCGTCGCTACTATCTTGAGGTTTTGATGATGACGCTAAAGCTCTCTGGTAGATGGGCTCGTGCCAGAGAACTGGTTGGGTCGGTGTGGTTGTGGGTGAAAATAAATCTCCAAAAATTTCTCGCAGCTCGCGGTTAACCTCGGCCGTGTTCATCTCCTTCATTGCTAAGTCCTTGTATTGGCTACCAAAAGAAATCTGAACGGCGTATGCACCGATGATAACCTTCCAAATCCACAGCTCGGAGCTGTAGGAGCCGGTTTTCATGGCTTCTTCGGTTTTGGTGATGTCTTCTTGGAGGGTGTTGAGCAGATACCAGAGAAGGTCTGGGTCTATTGTTTTGTCGAGGGGGTTGATGTGGCTCCAGAGAGGGGATAGAATGTAATGACTGTACAGATAGCCAGCTGCAGCCCAGGCACGGCTTAAGCTAGGGAAGTACACTGGGGGAGTCTGGCTGTAGGGGTGCTCTTTCTTCTTGCGTTGCTTGCTATGACGGTTTTGAGAAGCTGAAGGGGAGTCAGGTTGGAAGAGGAGGCTGGCAATATAAGACTCCGTATCTGAGAGTAAGAGCGCGGCGGTTTCCCTGTTGCTGCTTTCGTGTGGAGAGAAGCAAAGAGCTGTGAGCCGTTGTAGAGCATTGAAGAGTACTTCCCCCTCCGTGTCTGATTTGCATGCCTCGAGGCATGGAGTGGAGGTCAGGTAAAAGGGAGATAGAGTTGTGGCTTGCACCCTTGTTGTTGAAAGGAGGGTCGATGTTGGTCTGGGGAAGTATGGATGAGAATAGCAGAGGGTCATATCGTCGGTTTCGATGATCTGCGATTCTAATCTTGGATCTCGGGCCGCGGCAATGTAGCTTCCTGCCCTGTGACTAGGCGTTAGTATAACGTCGAGAAGGCACAACGGTTTACTAATAGATCTGATATCATGCATGAAAGGCCTCTGGAGATTCCAGGTGGTCAAATGCTGTCAAAATATCATCGGTAAAGAGACTAAGGTTGGTAACCAGGTGTCGTCAAAAGGTAATAGGATAGGTGTTATAACATGATCGAAAGGTGCCCAAAGATAACAATAAGGATTCCGAAATATCAAGCGCTCTTTTAGGACAAATAAAGTACCCCATAGACTTTCTCTCGAGGAGTGAACGCACGCAGATGAACAGGACCGTCACTCGACTATTCTGGGCAATCTTGTAACTCTGACGAGCTAGAGAAAGAATTCAACTTACATAAGAATGACCCTTTGTAGCATACCGTAAAATCTGTGTTGCCATTCTTCAGGGCGTTTCATATCTATCAGGGTACAAAGACCATTGATATGTGCCTCAGCAGCTGTCGGATCGCCCAAACCGCTCTACAAAGTGTCAATAGTGCGTCTAGAACTTTGAAGAAAATTGTCTTACCTCGGCCAATGCTAATCCAGCAATCAAACTCAAACACCCATCACTAGTACAGGTTGCCGGGTCTGCAACTTTCCTGTTCACCGATCTCATAGCTTCAAGCTTATGATATAGATAGGTTTCTTCCATATCAGACTCTCTTAAACCGCCACTGATTCGAGAGTAGTGCAGGGCGCTCATGATGAGACAAGCTCGGAATATGTCTGGATCGGAGATCGCGATTCCAACACTGTATAGCTTCAATCAGTTGCTGTGTGCGATAATGGAAATGGAGACTATAACAACTAACCATTGAGAGCTAGCATTCTTTCGCACAGCAGTCCGAGTGAATATTCTGTACTTGGTAACTTTCATATCTGAACGTCAGCGCGGCCACCCCTATGTTTGCCAAATCAAAGACCCCTCGTAAGTCTCTTACAATGATTGAACAACTCCAATGACCGATATGGCATCTCGATAGGCAGCGTATCAAATGGATCTACCGGTGAGCTTGGAAACGCTAGCATTTTCGGTTTCATTGGTGTAGTTGCCGAAGAAGCGAAATCAGATGTGAGTCTGGCCGCTGCCTCAACAGCATAACCACATCCTCCACCACGAGTAAGACAGTTCGTGCTACGCCTGTTAACTATACGTAGGCACAACACATAGATTGAAGGCTATACATACCAGACTGGTTTGAGCTCGTCACACCGGATATGGCGCTGTTTGCATGTTAGACATCCATGTCGACTCCTCGTGTGGGCCTTTCTCTTCCTCCCAGGACGCGATGATGTTTCAGCCATCTTTAATCCACAATTCAAGAAAGAAAATCTATGTGATAACTTAAAACAAGATAACGGGGGCGAAAAGACATTTTCAACTCTTATATGATCCATCTGAACACTTGCCTACCTAAGGTAGGTATCCTTCACCAGCCAGCTGTCCTGCCCCAAACCTATGAGAAACCTTCAACATTCCGCCCCCATCAACCATCGATTACTCTACATTTAATAACCGAGGCCGAGACACTACACTTGGTTATCTTACTAACCCTCCATACCAGCCTTCACTGCCTTGCTGCCTCCCAAGTGAGGTCATACCGCACAGGATTCCTCAAACCTGCATGAGCTTACTCATACCCTATTTTACCCGACCTGCGGTGCCTCCCAATATCTCACACCCAACTTCTCAGCAACTCCATAAACATTGACGCTTCTTTCTCCTCCGATCTCATCCGACATCCCGAACCCACACCCACCAACCCCGATAGCATCCGCATTCAGCAAAGAGTGGCGCAAAAGGCGGGCATCTCCATCCTCAACCGTACAACCTCGGTTCGGGCACTCTTACTCACCAAGGCCCTTAATAATACGACTAGTCAGCCAGATCTATCCCCAGTTGGCATCAGTCGGGTGGTATTTATGCGACCGATCGGACATTGGCCTCCAACACCACAAAGGACTCCAGGTTTCATGTCCACTGTTCATCGGATACAGCAAAGTAACACAATTCCATCTTCAGTCCCGACTCACCGGAGACAAGCAAGCGAACGGGCTGACGCCGAGAACAAAATGGTTCGTGGGCAAGGCGGGCCTGCCCGAACTCAGGGTCCAATGCATGCATGATAGCCAGGGCATGCTGCCGGCCGATAGTTCTCACTTTGATCTCCGATGGTACATATCAAGCCTGCCGCAAGTGAGCAATAGACCCTTATGTAAGGTGACCCATGTGGTGCATACCTACCTGGCTTCTGCAGCAAGGGGATCACACTCCCTCATCCAACCGCGTGACAACCCCTTTTGTCGGCAGCCACAGGCAGTTAATACATTCCTATCATCCTTAACCCCAAGCTCGTAGACAACACCCTCCCACCGTAAACCCCAATAAACAATCAAAAAAGAACTTCTCAATTAAGAATATTTACTATACCGAAACCTGCTGCTTGCTAAACACATCCTCCCCTCTTTAAGCAACAACCCTCCCCGTCCCCCACCCACCACCCTCACACTCCAGCACCATCGGACCCCCCCTATCCCCCCCATCACTAACATCCAAACTAACCGTAACCTTCCCCCTATCCCCCACCACCTCCACCGTCTCCCCCAAGTTCCTATAATCTGTCTCACAATTCACCCCCTCACCACCACCACCGACCGGGCTATCCCCCCCTCCTCCCCCTGTCCCCTCCCCTCTAACCTCCTTAATCTCCACCCCCGGCCAAGGCAAGTACCCCTCCCTCAACGGCACCAACACAACCGGTATCTCCGCCTCCGTCTCCGAACTCGAACTCAACCCCTCCTCCCCTTCCGCCGCAGGAATAATAAAATGTCCCTTCCTCCTGCCCCCCAAAAGCCAGCTATTCCCCGGAGCGGTGATCTCATACCCAAACTCCAGGTCCTGCGAGAGGGATGAATTATGCGCGTCCGTGTCCCATATCCGCGTCCACTTGAGGTGCAAGGTCGCCGGTAAAAGCTGGTTGATCACAAAAGTAGGGGATCCAGATTCTGGGTCGGTCCCGGTGACTACCGGGGGAGGAGACGATGAAATCTGGAGGTCGGCCGTGTGCACGATGGCTACGGGGGGTATATCAACCGGGATGACGATGGTGTTTGGTTCGGGAATAGACTCCGGACGTGGTAACGGAAGGGAAGGGTGAGAAACCAGCCAAGTGCGCATAAAGTCTGATAGGGTCGCGGAGGATACTTCGTCTTCGCCGGGTGAAGAAGGGGGGGAGCTCCCGCCTTGCTGCTGCTGGGTGGGGGAGCCGAGGCCGGAGAATTGGCTTTCCCAGTTGATGGCGGAGAGAAATGAGGTTTGGAGCTCTCCCAAGAGGGCGGCCTTTTCGAGGTCGTGCTCTGACAATCGGGCTTGAACTGCTGACAAGACTTTTGAGACGATGAGCTTGGAGTACTCCCTCATAGGCGAGGCTTCCAAGTCGACGGTGATGTTTTGCTCAAACAGGCCTTCAATTTCTTCTTGTAGGACGCTGTAGTACAATTTGAGATACAACGTCTTGTTTGTTTTCGGTCCGATGGCAATTCCTCGTTTCCTTGTGATTTTGTAAAGTAGGCTTGTTGGTTGTTTTGGGAAGATCAACACCGGCTGGCTGGGCGATTGCCCAAAATGTGTCTCAAAGACCTCGGAACCTAGCAGTTCACTCTTGAATAGCCTCAGAGGGCTGGAGTTGGCGCTGGAGACAGCAAACCGCGAGAATAGCGCATTATGCTTGAAGATGTCCTGCACATTGACCTCCACAGCGAGAGAGATAGGGACTGAGGATGTCTTGAAGAAGGTAAAGCTCCCACGTTCGGTAGAGTACGTGACCTCGGCTCTGACGGCGACATCAAGCAGATCTTGCTCGACAGTGAATGGGAACCGAACCTTGACGGTACTGTTGGCCGGAATGGCGCCGAACTTGAAGGTGCCTCCTTCAGCTTTGGTGGCTTGTGTTGTGCCAATGACCTCAGCTTCGCTCATGACCAATCGCAAACCACCAGTGGCAGACCTGATCTTGATCTCGCATGTATTTACTGTGTTCCAACCGGTTGAAAGCTCAAGATCTAACGACTTCTTCTTGTCGAGCTGAAGGTTCTTTGTCCCCGTCAGTCGCACATCGAGGCCGCTAGCCCGCTGATACAAGGTAACTTGCGGGTTCTTCAGGGTTGTAGAACTCTTGTCCACGGCCTGACCGAGTTCTCTCTCGTAGTGCAGCAATACCTTCTTGCTGGACAGACGGACTTGATCAACCTCAAAAGTGCCAGCCATCATGGTGGTGCTTTGAACCCGTACTTTATTCGGCCCTGGTCGGATGGTGACAGGCTTCTCTGTCTGCAGCCAAATTTCCCTGTTGCCCCCGGCGGTCTTGCTGACAATACGGATGCTGACTACGTCGGCCTCGAACTCATCAACCAGCAGACTGTGAAAGTCCAGAAACAGCGAGAAGCTATCCTGGCTCTCATCGTAGAATGGTGGCCCATCTAGCGCAAGATCACAACAGAGGCTCGTCAGAGGTATTCTGACGTCCTTTGACAGCGACGCCGACACTGAGATCAAGTCTGCGAGAAAACCAGTAATCGCCGCAGCTTCTGGGTACTGTTTCACCGATGTGAGTGTGTTTCTAAACCGTGATTTCTGTTGCAGTCGATCCTTTTCAGCGGCTGCTGCCTTGCAAAGAAGCTGACGCAGTGCTTGGTTGACATAGTCGTCCAACTTGTTCAGCTTCTTGAGACATCTCGCGTACATGACCAGCATAGAAAGCTCGAGTAGAGCCCAGCTGCTCTCTCCGAAGAAGGGAATGACCCGGTAAAAGTAGAAAGCCGCGTCCTTGTACTCTTCGAGGTGGAACTTGAGCACCGCCAGATCAGCCATGCAGGCCTGGACGGAGTGCAAGTGCTGTGCGACTGTGTAGTGACGGAGAGCTTTATCGGTCAAAGTCTCATAGAGTCGATAAAAATCATCCTTATTATCGAGCGCCGTGCGAAGGAGAGTGGTTCCTACGCCTGCAATCGATGTGTGTAGAACTTCAATAGTTTCTGTTGTAGTAGGGTCCGTTTTCTGAGCATCATCGTCGAGACTGATTTCTTCCATGTCAACAACACCAGCCTCGCCTACCGTGGGCACTGTAGACCACCCATCGGACCAGCCACGCTTCTTGCCACACTCCTCCAGGATGTTCCGAGACAGGGCATACAACTCAGCTCTTCTAGCGGCAAGTTCTTCAAGTCCGGCTTTATGGAAGGAGGACACAGATGGACTTTCGATTGAGCCAGACAGGCGCCCGGATGGAAACCCAGGGCTTAAAGGCGGCCGCTGAGTGCCATGACCATGAAGGGACGTTGTCCGGGCTGGGTGCATCGTCATTTTCGGTTCTGGGATGGACGGCTTTTGCTCATGATTGTCATTGAGTGTAGAAGGTGGAATAGGCAGCGCCTTGGTCGACGTCTGTGCAAGGATCTGTTGGGCGACAGAAAAGGCAAAGGACGACACCATATTATCCACCACTTCAGAGAGAAGGGAATCGAGAACTGGTTTGACGCCATCTTCTTCTTCGTGTTTCTTGGCAGACAACATGGCCGCAATGATGTCTTCTCTCATAACTGTCGAGATCGAAGGCACAAACTCGAGCGTGCGCTTGCAAATTTCAGCTAGCTGCAGCAGGTTCTCTGACTCTTCATTCAGCTTGGATACAGGCGTCTTTGCAGCCACGCCGCGTGGCACCATTTCTTGCTGCTCCTTCAGTTTCGCGACCAGTTCCTCTCGTGTCGACCATGCATTTCCAAGACGAAGGAGAAGTGAGATTTGGCGGGCAAAGATGTAGCACCGAAAGTCAAATAATGAGACGTTGTTGGCCAAGATCAGTTCGCGGTACGATTTCTTGGATGAAGTAATGGGAATGCTTTCAGAATAGTCCAGCTTTTGCTTCTCGCCCGACTGGAGATCCACCGCCTCTTCTTCCTCAAACTCGAGCGTCCCGCCTGCAATCTCACTGATAGCCTTTTGGGCCGTTTCTTTGAGTTCCGGAGTGTGGGACAACAGAGCACCGCCATGGGCTTCTGCAGATCCGGCAGCAGCTTGTTCCTGGATGATAGTATCCAGCCCAACACTGAGCTCGTCATAACCAACCAGTGCATCTTCAACAAGACCAACACTCTCGAAGCCCCTGGCCAGGCCTTCTTTCAAGATGAAAAAGGTGCAAAAGTTCCAGCCTGGTAGGCTCCTCTGGCCGTCTCGTTCTTTGATGTCCTCCTCGTACTGTGTGACGCGTGTGTCGAAGCTGGATAGAATGAGCTCTTTAAACTTCCCAATCAAGTCCGCCCACGCTGCTTCACTGTCCTGTTCGGTCTCGCGATACCCAGTAGGCACGGCGGGCACCACCCTCGGAAGCATACTGTATGGCACATCGTTGACACCAATGCGAATCTGCCTGATTCTGTCCACGGCACCCTTGCCCGAGCCGTTGAAATCTGTGCGGAGCTTCTCTAACAATGATGTTGAACCGCCACGCCACTTTAATGTCGCTGTCTTGGAGACATCACTGGTGTCTGGTACCTTTCCGGTGGTACGTGGCTGGGTCGCAGCGACAGTGTTTGGGAGGACGACGTGGATGATCAGCCACTCGAAGGCGTCGTGATTCTCAGCGCCGGTTTTGCCTTGGGCTGGCGGCGTGTTGGCCTTGATCCATTCCTTTATTTCGGCCTTGGTCGTAGACTTGTATGTGTCGTTGTCATCGCATCGGATTAGCAGTACCTTGAGGTACGGTGTGCGGCGCAAGCCCGGTATTTGATGTCTCCTTTCCTTGCCGGGTCCTGCCGGTGGGCGAAGAGTCGAGTCTACTTGGTCGGTTGAGCCGCCGCGCCCTGCAATGGTGGCCGTCTGGAACCCGTCGTCCCGAGGGGGCTGACTGGCGGCATCGGTGGAGCTCGCGCCTTTCGGGTTTGGGGAGGATAGGGGAGTAAAGATATTTGAAATGTCGGCGCCGGAAGGCAGGAGATCGATGTGTAGGGTGTTGATCGATCGTAATGGCCCGGCGTGGGACTGCCAGTTCAAATCGCGCAGCGGGAGCCGAGGAATCAGTCCTGGCGCAAGGAGCTTGTAGACATCGTGGGGATCGAAGTACTCGACTGCATATGCGGACAGTGGTTAGCTGGGAGCTCTCCAAGCAGCAAAAACAGACACTAACCCGTCACCTTTGACGATGAAAAGGGCTGTTCCATGCTGAACAGCTCAAAGGGTTCTAGGACATGCCCTCGTCAAAGCGTGTTAGGTTTCTATGAAGAAAGACAGCTCCTGGCCATGTGCTGGCAGAATCCCCTGAGATCAGGGTGGCACGTCAACGCATGGTGGCCGGGAGCTCTCACCGCTTCTTGGCGATGCAGCTCACCTTGGCCTTCTTTGGGACTAGCGTCCTGTGTTGTGCTTCCTCACCTTGAATTTTCCAAAGATTGCCCCACCAAACTTTGCGCGCAGTGGCGGGGCATCTGATGACAGTCCCGGCCGCTGCACCCGCGAGAGGTATTTTCTATTTCAAGCTCAGAAACAGGCTTATTCCCTGTGGAAAAAGTCCAGGGATATTTTCAACATCTTCAAAAGCGGCTGGCTTATTGTCATATTCGTTTTTGCTTTCTCAAATCTCATAACACACCAGCAAAATGGCCACCCTCCAAGCCATCAAGTATTCGCGGGGCAAGCTGTTAGTCTTGGACCAGCTGAGACTGCCTCATGAGAACCACTACGATGAGGTTTCGACTGCCGAGGAGGCTTTTGACTGCATTCGGTCCATGAGAGTGAGAGGTGCTCCCGCCATTGCCATTGTTGCTGCTTTGGCCCATGCGGTCGAGCTGCACAACGGAGACTGCAGTAAGTATATATATTCTGCCCCTGCATCAAGACAGCACTAACATGCACCAACAGCTGCCACCGAGCCCGAAGAGGTCATTGCGCATATCGAAAAGAAACTTGACTACCTCAAGGAGAGCAGACCAACAGCGGTTGATCTGTCCAACGCCATCACACTCCTCAAGCTTGCCACCAGAGCCGCTAACCTCGAGGGTTTGGCTCACCCCGAAGCCAAGGAGGCTATCTTGAACACCTACATCAAGACGGCCGAGGAAATCCTTGCCAAGGACCTTCACAACAACACCTCGATCGGCTCCCACGGTGCTGCCTGGCTACAGCAGCAGTACAATGCCTCTTTCGAGCGTCCCATCTCTGTCCTCACTCACTGCAACACTGGCTCTCTCGCCACCTCTGGCCATGGTACTGCTCTTGGTATCATCCGCACTCTTCACTCTGAGGGCCTCCTGAAGCACGCATACTGCACCGAGACTCGTCCGTACAACCAGGGCAGCCGGCTCACATCTTTCGAACTCGTCTTCGAGGGCATTCCATCCACTCTCATCTGCGACAGCATGGCTGGAGCTCTTTTCAACCTCCACCGTGAGCGCATGAACATTGGCGCTGTTATTGTCGGTGCTGACCGTGTCGTTCGCAACGGCGACACCGCCAACAAGATTGGTACCTATCAGTTGGCTGTGCTAGCCCGTCACCACGGTGTCAAGTTTGTTGTCGCTGCCCCCACGACGAGCATCGACCTTGAGACAGAGACCGGAAGCGCCATCGAGATTGAGGAGCGCAAGCGTGAGGAGCTGACACAAATCAGCGGTGCCATTGTCAGTGAGGATGGGACTGTCGACACGAGCAAGACGGCAAGGGTGGCTATCGCTGACCAGAGAATTGGTGTCTGGAACCCAGCCTTCGATGTGACACCTCATGAGCTTATCGACGCCATTGTCACCGAGAGGGGAACCGTTGTGAAGGGTGCGGATGGCAAGTTTGACTTTAGCCAAGTGTTGCCCGAGAGATTGGCATCCATTGCTGCCCGTCAGCTTTGATGAGCTGAGGAGCTGAATACGAATTGAGATGTTGAATCATGCATTCTGGAAGCTTGATAAAATAATGTTGTGCGAAGGGGGCGCACAAGTCACTCAGCGCCCCACTTGCATCAGCGATTTGTGCATCCTGGACCCACCGGAGGGATGACCTCATCAGCGCCATGAACTCGTCCGAGACATTGCATTTTTCACCTTTCATCAACGACATTCGGGGTGCAGAGGGCTAGTCGAAACTTGAAATGAAGCGGATCTCTCAGTTGCTGCTACTATGCAGCGCCTTGTGCTCACCGGCGGCCTATGCAACTCCTACACCGCACACCGATGAACCTTCTTACCGCCAAGACCTCCTCGACCTCCACAAGAGCCTCGTCGATATCCCCTCGCTGAGTGGCGCCGAAGAAGACGCCGCCCTTTTCCTCCAGAAATACCTCGGCGAACAAAACTATGCCGTTGAATTGCAACCGATTCCGGCTGGGCTCCACGGCGGGTCCAATGCCAGATACAATGTCCTTGCCTGGCCCACCGCAAAGAAGCCCAGCACGGCCAACTTCAAGCTCCTGATCACATCTCATATCGATGTGGTCCCGCCATACATCCCCTACAAAGTGTCTCCTTCAGGGCCAATCACATCAGACACTCTCATATCGGGGCGCGGCTCCGTTGACGCCAAAGCTTCCGCTGCAGCGCAACTCATCGCCCTATCATCCCTCGTCTCATCCGAATCCATCTCCCCGGAGGACATCATGCTTCTCTTCGTAGTCGGCGAAGAGACCTCTGGCATCGGCATGAAGGAGTTCTCCCGCCGCTCCCACAGCACCTCTTTTTTCCGGAGTGACGAAAAGCAATACCGCTTTCACTCTGCCATCTTTGGTGAGCCAACCGAGAACAAGCTCGCCTGCGGCCACAAGGGTATTACCAGTGGTATCATTCACTCTAAGGGCAAGGCTGGACACTCGGGCTACCCACAGCTAGGCAAGTCCGCCAACGAGGTGCTGGTTCGCAGTTTGCATAGCATTCTCAACACCGACTTGGGTTCGAGCGAGAGATACGGCAATACCACTGTTAACATCGGGGTCTTGGAGGGTGGTGTAGCGGCGAATGTGATTCCCAAATCTGCGAGTGCTAAGCTTGCTATTCGGGTGGCGTCTGGGAGCCAGAAGGAGGGGCATAAGGATGTGATTGCCAAGGTTGAGAAGATTCTCAAAGAGACGGATGGGGATGCGCTGAGTTCGGAGTGGTTTGGGGGGTATGGGCCGGTCAAGTGCGAATGTGAAGTCGAGGGCTTCGAGACGATGGTTGCAAGTTATGGCACAGATGTTCCCAATCTGGAAGGGGAACACAAGAGTTATCTTTATGGGCCTGGAACTATCTTGGTGGCGCATGGAGATGACGAAGGACTGAAGGTGAAGGATTTGGAGGGGGCTGTGGAGGGGTATAAGAAGCTAATTTTGCATGTGCTTGGGGAGCAGGAGGAGGAGGAACAAGGTGATCTGTGAGGTTTCGTAATGAGGTTATGAAGGAATGGATGTGATGATCGAGTAATAGCAACTGGTTTTGGGTTTTTGGAGAAAGATGGCATGTTTATTAAGTTAGACTGGAATTAATGTATACGGACGGTAGCTTGTTGACTCTGGCCCCCTTATCCTATTCAACTCGGACAATGCACCTCGAACTTTGCCCGGGACTTGGGAAAAAAAACAGCCAAGAAAGCCATTCTCCGTATCCCAGAGTCTTTTCAGTCCGTTAAAAAGCATACAAACTCGCAATGTCCGTTCTTGGTGCCCAGTACAACCCACACACACCCACACATCTTCGGCCCGGACCACCGTCCGGAACACTCCAACACAGTTGGGTGAATGGTTAAAATTCCCGCAACACCCCACACCTCGCAAATACAAACCCTGATTCTGTGTTTGCTCCCCAATCAAATCACGAAATCCCCTTGTGGTGTAGTTGGCTATCACGTTCGGCTGTAAATGTGCAATTTATTGATTACCGAAAGGTCACCGGCTCGATTCCGGTCGAGGGGACATCATCTTTTTTTTTTTCATCTTTTCCCCAAATCGTCTATGCACTGGCATGATCTACACAAATCACTTGTGTGTTTTGGCCATGCAGTGTACTTTCTCCACAGACTAAGATCCAGCTGTTGTTCTCATCTATGGGTAGCTCCGTTCCATTCTTCGAGCTGGAAAGCATGCGAGATGGTGTCTGAGATGTGGTTGGGAGCAAGTTAGGGTTAGGGACGCATCCTTGAGCTTGGGTCTTAAATGATCTCACAATTACTTATTAACTGTCTCAATATATGTCTCCTGTAATCGCTCAATATCCAGGATCTCTATCATCCTCTGTAGATACCGCTGCTTCCTGGTGTTTTAGCACCTCATATTGCTAAGCCTCTCATCATCTTAATTAACCCCCTTCAACCACGCCGGCCTCGTCCCCCTCATCTTCACCCCCAGCTCGACGACCTCCCTCGCTTTGTCGTCTATCTTTGCCCGCCTCAACAACTCCCCCCTCGCCTTCTCAATAACTGCCACCGTCTCCTCCGGCACCGCCAACCCCCCATCCAGCTTCCTCAACCCTGGCTCCCCCATCAGCGACATGACTGTCAGCCCAAAACAGCTGTGATAGACATCCGGTGGTCCCCCTGGGTATTTACTAAACCCCCCAATCCGGTGCGTCATCTTCTCCAGGAGGAACATTCTCGCTGGTGACCAGTCGCCAAAGAGCGGAAGCTGAGAGAGGTTGGAGAGAGCGGCGAGGACCCACCAGGTGTAGCACGTATCTGCTACCTTGTTTGTCCGGCCGTTGGAGGCTATGAGAATGGGATCCGGCGGGGAGAGTGAAAGGGCAGATAGCGAGGGGAGGAGGAAGTTGACTGGGTCTTCTTCGTCTGAATCGGGAGATGGCTCGGGAGATGGCTCGGGAGATGGAGGGTCGAGGTAGACGAATTGGCGGGAGGTAAGCCAATGAGTAATGGCTTGGACGTCACGGATGCGGGAAAGTAGAGGTGGGGGTGCTGGTGGGTGGGTGGTTGTTTCTAACGGACGGTCCAGGAGGGAGAGGGCGGATATGGCGCAGTATGCGTAGCCGGCTGGTTTGGTGTCAGTGATAAGATGGGTTGAAAGGGACAGAGATGGGTGAGTTACCATGTGGTTCCTCTTGTGAACTGCCCGCAAACCCGCCGTCGTATGTCTTCCACGGCATCTGTCAGTACCTATACCCCTCAGCGGCGGGAGAGCATGAAACCCACCTGGCTGCTGAGGATGTAATTCGCCAGCCTCTCCGTGTCGATATCCTCTACCCAACCTGGCTCACCCTCCTTCACCTTCCCTCTCAACATCCACCGTATCGAGGCAGCGATATAACAATACCGCATATCGTACCCTCCTCCGATAAACCACCCCTGACCCGGCAACAACCTCAGCACCTCCCCAAAACTCCCATCCTCCCTCTGCAGCCTCCGTAACCAGCGGAGCGTCTGCACCCTATCAACCCCATCAAACGCGCCCTCTGGATCATCCTCATCCGCCAAGAGCGCTAGAAGCTGCAGCGCAAATAAGGTCCCTGGCGCATTGGCCATCCCCGCTGGTTCTGTCGCTTGAGACCCAGTCTCTGGCTCCCACTGCTCATAGCCCTGGAGCGGAAAGACGAGCGAGGAAGAAGGTGAGAAGCCACCGCCGGGGTGCTGATGAGAGAGAACCCATTGTCGGAGCTTCCTCCGGTCCTGCGGAGTGATCAGGGGATTCTCAGTGTTGGTGTCATTACTATTAGGTGTGAGTATGACGATCGAGTTGATGATGAAGTAGGCCAAGGCCATGCGGTTCCCCTCGTTGGAGAGGTAGTGGTGGGGTAGGGGGGACTGCAGACACATCTTCCAGTATTTTAGGTGGCGGCCGATGTCGAGCGCTGGCTCGGGGCCATTGGGTGGTTCGGCGGGAGTATCTGTGTCCGCTGCCATGGTTGGTGTTGTTGTTGGGTGGGGGATGATGCGAGTTGCGGATGTCAGTTGGTGATTCTCCGGGATTTCGGTCCAAATTTGAGGACCCCAAAAGATCACTAAGTTCCTGTGATAAAAGGTCAATGACTGTTCCTCTGATGGGCTTCAGTTCATGAAAGGCAGTGAGCGACAGCAACATGGACCCCGCCATGGTCATCGCAGCTGCACCCCTGTCCTCTTGCCCAAAAGGGGGTTGCAGTGCCAAGTCCCATCCTCCCAAGCCACACTAGATGGTTAAGCATAAATGTGGCTGACAGATCTCCACGGACCCACTCTTTGACAGGAAGACGACCCCGGATCCAATGAATGACCCTCGCTTATCACAGGGACAGGCGGCCGATAAGGCTTGTAAATGCCCCTTTAGACAGTGACGGAACTGACAAGAAGCTCATGTCCAGCAAACCACACGACTGCCCAGTGTCTCACACGACACACACACCCGAACGAGCTGAAGCCCTGTGACCCAACAGCGGTCTCTTTGACGAGTACATATCAGGCGACAGCGGTATATCTATCTGCTTAGCATCACAACGACGAAGAAGCTCTCGCGCAATCTGCCCCTCGCCAGTCCCTCCTTGCTAGCTACCACCGCAGCGACAACAACCTTCAAAGTTACCTGAAGCTGGCCTTCCCAACCCCAAACCTCCCCAAAAAATAAGCAACAACCATCTTCCAAAGCCCAAAATGGCCCTAATATCCGCCAAAACAATCATCACCTCGCTCTCCCTCTTCCACCTCACCCTCGCCTTCTTCTTCCTCACCAACCCTTCCGCCATTTCCGATCAATCCATCGTCTACCTCCTAGGCGACTCAATGGGCCTCCCCTCCTCCCGCTCCTTCGACACCCAATCCCCCGCCCTCGCCTTCCTCGGCGTCCTCCTCGGCTACCTCGGCATCTCCGACCTCGTCACCCTCTCCTACCCCGAGGAAATCTGCCTGATAACTCACTGGGGAACTCAGGGTCCGTTTTTTTCTCTCTCCCTCCCCCCCCCCCCTCCCCGCCCCTTGTCACATACTAACGTGATGAATTTGTAGCTCCCCTAAGAGTCTCAATCAGCTTCGCCCTGGCAATCTATTCCTTCTTCTTCTCCCCTTCCTCCCCTTTATTCTACCACGACGAAAACGCCTCGAGTCGGTTCGCCCATCCCGATTTGCACCGCGCACTGCACAACAACCCGAATTACACCCCCTCCGGCTGGGGCGGGGACGCGCTCAAGAATAGAGTTTTCTTCACGTTTATGTTCGTCGAGACGATGGCTTGGTTCTGGACCTGGGTTACGCTGGGCGAGGAGCAGAGGGGGGTTCTTGCCAGGGCGCAGAGGGAGAGGGCGAAGAGGAGGGGGAGTCAGAGTTATTAAATGGGGAAGCGGTGGAATGGGGAGATGTATGAGAGAGAAAGTGAGAAAGGGACGGAGCGGTTGAAACAATTTCGTTGTAACTTCTTTGGGGAAACGGATTTTTGGCTATATTATACCATGATACCTATTTTTTTTTTGGCTTTCAAACCTTTTTTGCATAGCGGATTTGGTTGGATAATACATGGAAAGCAAGGGGGGCATTTCAAAGCAGGCGGGTTGAGGATTTAAGTCCAACAATGGCATTTGGTGGAAGACTTTAATTATCCTTCTGTTTCTACGCTGAAATAACACTTTCAGAACTTTGTACATTGTTTAACATGTACTCTCCAACTCAAATCACTCAAACCTGACCATCCCCCACCCCTTGACCCCCTCCCTCCAGCTCTCCACCACCTTCCCAGCCCACTCCTCCGCCCCCGCTCTACCATCAACCACGTCACTAACCTTGTCCGTCAGTTCATCCGCTTCCTTGTCCTCCTCGCCCAAAACAACATCCAACAGCCTATCCAACCACCCGCTCTCGTTCATGACCCCCTTCAAAACCCCAACGTGAGCCCTGGCATCGGCCAGCGTCTTGGCAGCAGCTGATTCCAACGCCTTCATCTCCATCACCACCCCCTTGTGAAGGCCAGACCTGCCGGATTTATCACGGGCTGTCTCCCTCTCGTGGCAGGCGAGGACGAAGGCGGCGGAGAGTTTGGTGCCGAGGGCGATGTCCCGGACCGAAGAGAAGGCCGGCATGTCGCAGAGGGATGAGATGGTTTGCTCGGTTGAGACGGAGGCGGTGGACCTGGGGGAGAGTAACCCGGTGCGAAGGGTGGTGAGGGTTGTCTTGAGAGATTGTGTTGTTTGAGAGACGATGGTTGGGACTGATGCCTCTGATTTGGGGAGGGAGATGGCTGTCAAGACCAGGGCCGAGAGGAGGGAGAGGGCCGTGTAATAGTTTGTCTCGGGCGGGGTGAGGAGCTTGGGGGTGGGGGGCTTGTGGAGGAAGTCGGTGAGGGAGGTGTTGATGCGGATGAGGGTTTCGAGGTTGTAAGCCTTGTCGCGGGCGGCGGCTTCGGCGGCCTTGGAGGGCTTGTAGTCTTTTGGTGGGGTGTAGGACAGGAGGTCGAGGTATTGCTCGGCGAGGAAAGAGAGGTGGGAGCGCTCGTTCTGAAAGTTGTTAGTATATGTGTTGAAAGGGGTGTAGAGTCATTGACGTACAGATGGCCCCGGGCCAAGACGGATGAAGTCTTGAATTGGCGGTCCGTTGGCACTCTCGAGGTTGGGGAAGGAGCCATAGTCGGTCTTGTGAACGAGAGTGGTGTCCTCCACTATATCGGCTATAGACTGTCAGTAACCCAGCCAGGACCGCTCAGGTGAGAGAGAACTTACTGGCCAAGATGTGATCGTCAATATCAATGTCAAGCTTCCCGACAAAAAGCCTCGCGGCCCGTCTCTCCTCTACCAGTGTCATCACAAGAGTGCAGCTGGTGCGCAACTTCTTGTCATACTCGGCCATATCGAGAACGCTTGTGTAACTCCCGGACGAGAAAGCATCCCATATCCTAACTGGGCTGGGATCCCGCAAGCTCTGGCTGTAGTAGGCACGCAGTGGCTCCATCAGGGGTCTGGTCCCTTGAAACAGCCCGGGCGAGATGCTGGATATCCTGTCAAAGAACAACGGGCTGAGGGCGTCTTGAATTGTCCGCTTGACATCAAGGGGAACCCAAAGCTGGTGAGCATAAGAGGCGCATCCAAAGAGAAGATACAGCTGAACCAGCATTAATCTAAGACCGTTGTCGTTCGGTGTAACTCTGAGCTGTGTGTCGAGAAGCAGAACAGCTTGCAGCAAAACTTCAGGCTGCACATCCTGCCATAATGACTGCGCGAAATTCGGCAACTTGGGGCGCAATCCGGACAATTTGAGCAGAGAGTTTCCCATCACAAGAGCCAAATCAAGGCGGGGGTCTCGATCCAGTTTTGGAATGGCAGCCAATAGCTCCTTGTCAGCAGCAACCTGGCTGTAGGCGTTGGCCGCGTCGATGATCAATTTCTTCAAGCAGTCCTCGCAGGGGCTCTTGGCCAAGTTGGAGCAAACACGGCATTTGAACGGCTTTCCTTGGTCTGTTCCCTCCACAACAGTAGGATGGGGAGACAGTGTTTGCGGGCAGGTGGTGAGGGTGTATCGTAACCTACACTCTAATGCTGTGATGATGATCTGCTGGGCTTTGGTTGGGTTCTTCGCGAAAGCTGATGTTAGCACCCAAGAGTACTGAACAAACGAAAGGGACATACCTCGCCTGGGATATTTGGGAGCACATCTTCCAAGAAGGTCTTTGCCTCTTCGTATCCTAGCTCTGCCACATATCCTTTTACGTCGTCAAAGGCGGCAAATCTCTCATAATACTCGTCAAGGAAAAGGCCGATTTGGATAACCTTTGGCGATAGAGCCTTGTTCTCGTGGTTAGGGTTGATCGTCGTTGAAGGCAGCCTAAAAGTTGTTTCGAGGAGTGCCAGGCTAATGTTTTTCTTGTACATGGGGGTCGCTTTATCCTTGAGCTCAATGAACTGTTTGAGGACATTCTGTACTTCGTCCAGAGCCCTGAAACCCTGTTAGCATAGTGATATTATCGTTGTCGTAGTGAGCACCCACGCATCCGCATTTGTTGCCTCTGTAGCAGCAGCAACAAACTTCTTCCATATCCTCAAATCGCAGACGAAAAAGGGCGTCGTGGAGCCGTCAAGACCCAGCTTCAGAGCGTCACGGCAAAGCTCATAGATGGTATCCCATTCGCCCCAGGTCTCCAGAGCATCAAGACACTCGCAGAATAGGAGTTTATGGCCTTGTTTGAGCTGGCCGATGGCACCCAGTTTGGGGCTCTTGAGGCGCGTCAAGAATTCCTCCTTGGTGCCATGACCCAGTAACACTCGGTAGTATAGGCAAACTTCCTCTTCTGTCAAGAGACCTTTGTCGGTTTTTTCGAGCTTCTCGGAACTTTCAGTGATATCGGCAGCTTTTTGGAGCTGCCTGACGGTTAGAAGACTGTAGACCTTGCGGCTAGCTTCAGTGCACTGCGGGCTGATCTGATCATGTTAGTGTCCTATCTCGACGTAGCGATGAAGCTGCACATACTGAAAGAAGGAATGTCAGAGTAATGTTCCAGAACATGTAGCGGCGGTCGGCTGAGTTGGCATGGGTCTTGTCCAGCGTTGCCGCAATCTGCTGGGCGCTCACGAGATCCCATTGCTCAAGGCAGCCCTGGAGGCACGATACCGCCATAGGGCTGTTGGCGTTTGCCTTGACCCATCGTGCCCTCAAGGGGCCAAAGGTCTCGGCGAATTCAATCTCATAACCAATGAAGTCCTGACAGGCCCACTCAAAGAGATCGAGGGTGTCAATGTCAGGTGTCTTTTTGCTCTTGACAAGCTCGTCGACATGGACAAGCACCGCACATTTCTCGGCGGTGCCTTGTAGCTGAGCTTCTGTTGAGACTTTAATGGCCTAGACAACATCAATCAATATCATGAAATTGGGGTGGCCAGCCAGGGGATGTACCTCATAATATGGATCCTTAAAAGTCGCAAATCGTTTCGCGGCAAGGCGGACGACAGTGGACCAGTTTCCGTCACTGAAGGCAGACTGTAATTGCATGTCCACACTGCTTTTGAGGGCGGGTGGCCCATATCTGTACTTGTTGTACGCCATGGCCGGATTCTCGCCGCAGGGTGCAGCACTCGATTCTCTTTTGGCACAGGCGCAGGCGAAAACGAAGCGGAAGAGGCAGGCCAGCCAACCCGACGTGGGGGACAGGATGGAGTTGGAGGTGGAGGGGCCAATAGCGGGCGAGGTATTGAGTTGCTTGTACTCTCGAGATCCGGACTGAAGACAGCAAGAAAAAGTCTACGATGCCGAAAAGATATAGGCACTAGCTACAAGCCCAGCGATGAGACCTTTCCAAAGCCCTTTGCTCTCCTTTCCAGAACGCTAATAAGGAACTTATTGCGAGAGAACAAGAAGTTGGTGGGGTTGTGGGGCTCGTGCTTTACCTTCTTGTCCCCAACCCCACCTTCACCTCGGTGAGCAACCGAACCAGGTCAAAAGCATTGGACATACTTGTAATGTTTCCATAAATATTCCTGGTTGGACTTACAAGGGCATGGCAAAGAGAGGGGAAGTGAAACTACATATTGTTACAAAGACAGGTACAATCTGCCTGCTATGATGCTGAGAAGCAACTCAACGCCATATCCCCATCCTCAGCTCTAGTTGCTTGGAATACCAACTGTGTATAACACGATAGTATCCAGCTCGAAATTGGCGAGTTGAGTGGCACGTCAATCTTTCCGTGTCGTCCAAATTTATGATGTGTTGCCGCCTCTTTTGCTCTCTATCCTCCGCTTCTCGATCTGTTCCTCACAGAGTTTGGTCAGCACTCAACCCAGTATCTCGTCGGCATAACGCCCATATCATACCCAAATCTTCTTGCAGTCTCTATATGCCCTGCAATACCATAAACCATCATCGTCAGCATGCTCTTGTTAAAGGGTGTGTCTATCGAATCGGCGGGACTGACTGGAAGTAATCGGAGCACATAGATCGGTCGCCATTGTTTCGGTGTAGACAACGGATGCTTTTCGTGGCAGCTTCCTGGCATGGATCGAGGAACTCGCTTCTGTCTTTGCTGTAGTTGACGAAGAGTCGTTAGCAAGTGGCAACAAGAGGGAAAGCGCAGGAACTCTACCCATTGAACTTGGACTTGGTCTCCAAGGTCCAAGGTTCACCGGTTCTCCCTCCGTTTGACGCCATTGTGGTGATTATGGGTTGTTCAGATCATAAGAGCGTCGCCTTCGAATGCGCCTGCCGCATTGTCCACAGTCTCTGGCTTGCGACAACGTTCCGGTCCGGGTGGGGAGCAGACCACCCCAGATGCCGATGCTAAGCTCCAAGCACGGGCCCTCACGGAATGGGCCCACTAATATTCCTTGGCTTCCCCTGAGCCCCTGAATTGGGGTGACCGCCCACGTCATGGACAACAAAAGAGAAAGAGCACCACAAGATACGAGCCTTAATATGGTTTACAGATGTCAATATATACGCGAGATATCTTTGGGCGAACTTGTCTATGATGTCCGTCGACTCTCCTTCAAAGGGGTCAGCATGCTCAGCAGTCTCGTACTTTGGGCGAAAACGTGTCTTCGTAATCCTCCCACTCAATGATGATATAGTTTAAATGGGCGTCCTGAACCCATCCAGCATATGCCAGAAGTAAGGTACGGGCAATGATTTGCGTATATTGTTGCCTGATTGCTCGCCAGTCGAGGTGCGAACTCTAAAAAAATGGAAGGCACACCCCCTCGCCCTTCTTCCACATAAGGACCACTACCTACCCAAATGACTCACACAGGGCGGGCATTCAAATCGTGGACCTTAATGGGTTTCCTTCCTTTCTTCCTTTCTCTTCTCGGCCACTTCTCGACCACCCTTTTTCTTTGCATACCAGGTATCGAGACTTTCTTCTCTCTCGCCGGCTCACCGCCTCTCAAGTTTCTCGCAAATCGGCTTCTCTTCCTTGGGATCCCACGTTTGCCAAAGCTTCTTCGCACAATCTCACGATCCGGATTCATCGAAGGTACCTATTCAATTCTAGTATCTGTCTTTTCCTGAAGCTAACTCAACCCAGCCATATTCAGGATTCAAGAGTCGAGTCGGGAATTCAACAAGATTCACCCCGCTGTTCAAACCATGAGTCGAGAGCCTGCTTGCACATCGCAAACCCTCGACAACGAAAGTTCCGACATTGAAGTGATGGCCGACTTCAGAGAAGTCCCCGATTACCCCTTTTGGAAGGTTCCGGGCTTTCTCTTTGACGAGGAGATCGTCGAAGAGATCACAAGGCACGAGAAGAAAATTTGGAAAGCGCTAATTTGCCCGGATCACACGAGCATACCCAAGGGTTCTTCGATTAATTCGAAGCCTGAGAAGATTACCGGACTTCGAGTGCGGAACAACGTTGCGTTGCTTTTTCGAGCACTGCTCTTCTTTTGCGACTTTCATCCATCGCCGACTTACTGGATGCATTTGTCTCCAGCCACCTTCCCGGGATCCGGGGACACAATAATCAAGTTACTGGAGAGTCTTTTTGTGCGGGGGCGAAGGGCCTACATTGCATTGAATGGCGCTCGTACATCGTCAAATGTCGCGCTATATGCCGACAAATACATCAAGTTCCTGGACTCAGCTGGGAACCTGAGGGATGCATCAGGCTTGACCCGGATTGAGCTCCGCGACAAGTGGGCTGTGCTGAAGAAAAAGGGAGCGCTTATCAATCTCTCGCAACATAGACCCAGCAATCTCGAAGACGACGGTAGTGATGACGAGCCACTCACATTGCCCGGAGAGAGATCAGAAAAGACGAGTGCAAAAAAAAGAAAGAACCCTCCCACTGCGCCGGTAACTCCTAACAGACCCAAACGTCCGTCCACAAGTTCAGCACGACGCTCGAGTCGAACAGTGAGGGTTGTTGCCCCGTCCTCGTCGCCGCCACTGCCCCGGTTTGACTCTGCCATCGGGTTCAGTTCAGGCTTTTCACCGATTTCGGAGGGTGACTCAGTCGACTCGCCGGTTTTTGGTCCCGGGACCCCATCCAGAAAGATCAACGAGCGTGTACAGAGCATGGATCTCAAGATCAGCAAACAAGAAGCTACTCTGGTGGCCCATTCCAACGCAATCGAGAGCTTGAAAGTTGATGTGTCCCTTCGGAAGCAAGGCAAGACAGCGACTGGGCTCACGACCACCGTCAAGGAAACAGTGGGAAGGATCGAGAAGTTGGAAGAGAAAAAAAAGAAGTCCGAGAAGTATACCACCCAGGTGGTGAGGGAACGGCTGGACGTTTTCAAGGCGGGCAATGATGAAAGATTGGGTGTTATGGATGCTAGGATAGATTCCACTCTGGAATCGTGTGCAGCAAAGCATGCCTTAGAGGTGACAAAGCGGAATGGTATCGGGAAAGGCCTGGACAGACTCAATGCCAAATACAGCAAGCTTCGTGAGGCGGTGAAGCGGCATCGAGACGATCATAAGAAGTTGGGGCGGGAAATCAACCATCGACTAGAGCAGCTCGAAGACGAAGAATCCGATGCCGAATCAGACCAAAATTCGGATACAGATCCAGTGGAGGAGGAGGAGCCTACTGAAGTTGGCTCCTCTTCCGTTAAGTCCCGCCTTGCCCTGATGGAGGAAGAAGTCGCCGCTCTGAAATTACAGGGAAAGAAGGACAACGCCCGAATTAAATTCCTTGAAACAGCACCTTCGCTGGATCTTATGAAGAAGCAAGGGGATGACCTTCAAACCCGCGTGAAAGCCCAGGAAGAGGAGATTACTCGGTTGAAAGAAGGCGACAGAAGGCTGAGGGAGGAGATGGTTGAGATGAAAAGTCTGTTGGAGAAACGTCTCGATGAGATTCCAGGCTTGGTGCAAAGTCAGGTTCGGGAAACAATGCAATCGGCCGGAGGGAACTTCGAGAGACAGCAGCACAGCATTCAGCGTTTCTTCCCCCCGCGGGGCTCTCAAAAGCCTCGAAACCCTGAGCTGAGCGACTTGCTAGGAAATAACGGACACTCATCTTCGTACCGCAGCAACAACCAGAATAGGAATCATCAGCAAGGGTATAATGGGGGGCGGGGTGGTGGTCGTTGAGCAAGTGATTGGGGATGCGAGGGCATCGTGGTTGGATGCCAACACGGGTTGAAGGAAAGGGAGCTGAAGCTTGATCAGGATTCATTGTGTCAGTTTAATTTGTCTTGAACATTGCCCAACCGAAGAGTTGAGCATACAAAGTTGTAACTAATGTCTACAATTCTCTGTTGGTGGAGAGATGAAATATAAGACAGCATCTTCAGGAGCCAAGACATGTCTCAAAGTGCCAAGCATGAAACGGATGACGGGACGTACCCCGCAAAGAGGGTCTCCTTGGCTTCGGAGCCAATACGAACTAGAACGCGCTAGATCCCGTTTGGGACTTCTGGGCTGACGAGTCGAGAGAACGGGCCAACAGCAGACGTCGCCATCTTCAACGCCCCCCACAGCACATGGGCACTGCCCCAACAGCCATTTTCAGCATCCCTGCTCAGGAACAATGGACATTCCCAGAAACAATGAAATGTCGCCAATTTGGGGATTGGCGCCCCTCCCGAACCTCGTTTCCCGTTTCGTCGGGCCCTGGCCGCAGTGAATGACCGGCCTTACGTCAGGTCAACCACTCTGCCACTGACTCTCTTTTTGCTGACGACGACCTGCTTTTACTTGTTCCCGACGGGATTATTTTGTATATGCTGCTGGTGACATGCTGGATTGCTGACAGCCGCCGCCCCGTCTCCTGTCCTGCTCTTCCGCCACGTGCAGCGCTCGCCCCCCGAACCTCCTGAATTCGATTTGACGATCCAAGCCTCATTTCTCCCTAGCTCCTCCTTTTCCGGCGACGTCGTCTTTTCCCAGCACCGAGCGCAGACACCCGATGTGCGCCGCCGAACCGCAAACATGAGATGGAAGAATGCTTCTGCTACGGCAGCGCTGCTGCTGTGCGCAGTGACGGGTACCAGTGCGCAAGCTCGCAGCAAGCTGCAGGTCAATCTTGATTCTCCAGGTGGGTTCCCGGAAGCTGGCCGGTCCGGACAACCTGTCCGTCCCAGCTAGCACAACAGGACAAAGTCCCGGCCGACAACATGGTACGGACCGTCGCTGACCGAAACGTGGGACAGATTCCATCAAGAAAGCCGCCAAAGTCGTCGCCGCCAATCTCTGGTCGTACTACCGAGGCGATGAGCCTGGCCAGACACCGGGCATTCTCCCCGGGCCACCGCCGGGAGGCGATTATTATTGGTGGCAGGCCGGCGCCATGTTCGGTACCCTCATCGACTACTGGCATTACACAGGGGATAACACCTACAACAACGAGACCATTCGATCCATCGTCTTCCAGGCCGAGCCTCCAGTAAATGCGTTTATGCCACGGAATTGGACCGCATCTCTCGGTAACGATGACCAGGGCTTCTGGGGCATGACGGCCATGCTCGCCGCCGAGGTCAACTTTCCCAACCCGGCACCCACCGATCCGCAATACCTTGCCCTTGCTCAAGCCGTCTTCAACACCCAAGCGGCCCGCTGGGAAACAGCCGACTGCGCTGGTGGTCTGCGTTGGCAGGTCCCTCATACCAACAACGGGTACGACTACAAGAACACCATTGCCAACGTCGTCTTCCTCAACATCGCCGCCCGTCTCGCACGGTACACGAACAATGATACATATGCCGAGTGGGCGGAACGAACATGGGATTGGACCGAAGGTGTTGGGTACATTACGGAGAATTATGATGTCTACGACGGCGCCAACACTCCTCACAATTGTACCAATATTAACCCGGTGCAATGGTCACCCAATGCTGCCGTCTTGCTTCATGGGGCCGCCATCATGTACAACTATGTAAGTCACGCTATTCTCCCCCCGAATCCACAGACGGAACGCTGATATCGAATTGCCCAGACCACTGGCAGCAAACAAACCTTGTGGCAGAACCGCGTCACCGGCCTGCTCAACCGAACCGTCGACCACTTCTTCCCCAAGGGCATCATGGTCGAGCGCCCCTGCGAGCTGAAGGACCGGGTCCAGTGCAACGTCGACCAGCACTCCTTCAAGGGGTACATGCACCGCGCGCTTGCCTCCACTGCCATCGTCGCCCCTTTTACTCGAGACACTGTCCTCGAGACGTTGAGGTCTTCGACAAAGGGCGCGGTGGAATCTTGTCTTTCGGATGGAACTTGCGGTTTCCGCTGGGATAGGGGCGAGTATGATGGGGATGTAGATCGCGGGCCGGCAGGTCAGCAGATGAGTGCGCTGGCGGCGCTGTCGACGTTGTTGTTGGATAATAGCAAGGGGCCGTTGACGAACACGACGGGTGGTACGTCGGTGGGCGATCCGAATGCGGGGTCTAATGCTTTTGAGCTGGATCCCATGAGGCATATCACGGTGGGGGATAGAGCTGGGGCGGCTATAGTGACGATTGTGGTGGTGGGTTCGTTTATGGGGAGTTTGGTGTGGATGAGCGGTGGGTGGTTTGAGCTGTTTTGATCTTTTTTGCTGTCTGTTTCTTTGGGGATATATCTTTTGTTTATCTTTGATCGTATGGGGTCTTTATATCTGGGTTGGGCATCTGGTTCATTTCTGGTTTTGGGGTTAACATCTTCTGTGTTTTTTTTGTTGCGAGTATTTTGGTCAGCTGGCATATAGCGCGTACATTCCCTGTATGTATGTCTTCGGTTCTGATAACATAGGTAGCATGGGTCGAAGCCCCTGACATGGTAAAGGGGTTACTTAAAATGTTTATTACACATACCATTCGTTCACTTCGGTCATGGAAGGTCTGATGCGGTTCAAGGTGTCTGCTGTTGATGTCTCCTCTCCAGGGGCATAGCACCAGGATTAACAGGTGATGTCCTGACAGTGAACAAATCTCTTGGTGTTAGAGTTGAATTATGTATACTGTGTGGACTGGTGAGATGTTGATTCCGCGCTTCTCTTTCTTAATACGAAACGTCTTGTCTCTGGCTTGCCCGGTCCTTCAGTGTTGCGGTTCAGAACAGATACCACTGCCGGCCACGCCCTGGACAACATGACGGTACTTCAAGACAGAAAACACCTTCATAACAATGGAGAAGGCTTATTTACTATCTTTAAGTAGTTAGTATCAACCTTTGAGTCTATTATTGTCTTTAAAGAGTGTTCTTCAATATTTTCGAAGGCCTATTAGCTATCTTTTAAAGTCTTATTCTGCTACAGTGCCAGTCTTTTCGTCCACGACGTGCCGGGCGGACATCTCCGGACCCCTTAGTCTCATGCAACACCAAATCAAACTGTCAGCACTTTGTTGTCTTGAGATCAGCTTCTGCCTCTGCCGAGCCTCCCACCTCCCGGCGGCGGAAGCTCTTTCTCTTCCGGGCCCGCCGTCCGCAGGCTTCCGCATCCTCGCGAGCAGGAAGGAGCCGTCGCCCCGGCTATCTCTACTTCCGTTCGCCAACCAGTCAAGTAAAGATCTCATCACACTAGCAAACGGCAGCTTTCCATCCTAGCCATCAAAACGAATCTCCGAGACTACCTGCAAAAACGAGCAGTCAGCTGGTTACCCACCTGCCTCTCACCCGGAGCTCTGAGTCACTTTGTTTACTTTGCGATCAAGCAACCGCTGCCGGTAAGGTCTTTCCCGGGTACTTGTGTATCTCTTTTACTTGATCTCTCACGCAAACAAGCAAGCAACTACCAAAGCCCTGAGCCTTCCCGCCCTGGTTGTTTATTCGAGTTCGCACCCCTCCCCATCTGACTCACGCTTCTTCTTCTCTCACTTGCGCACCTTTCCTTTCTCACTCACATTCTCCTTCTTTCTCACTCACATTCTCCTTCTTTCTCGCTCACATACCTCTTCCATCTTCGACTTTCATCTCTCCTCTCTTTGACTGTCATCTCTCCTCTCTTCGCCTTACACCCCTCTTTCATCACCTCAGGTCAACGACCACTTGCCTCCTCTGTATGACCCTCCACCTGTCGACCCCCTCTTCCATGCCAATTCCAACTCTCTCATCTCCCCTCCCCAAACCACCACTTCATTCCCACTCACCCCTCAGTCCATCCCTTCCCCTTCTCTCCACACTCGATACTAACCGTTCTCAGTCACTCAACCAAAATGGCCCGCAAGCGCCAGTTCACCTCCTCCCCTGAAGACGAGCAATCACCCACCCACCACCACCCCTCAACACCCTCTCAAGCCAACAACAACAACAACACGGACAACTCCGAACTAGACCTCTCGCAAACCCCCACCGCCAAACGAGCCAGGCGCTCTGGCCGTCTCGGCACGACCACCGCCGGTAGTAGTAGTATCCCAATCGGCACTCCGACTCCTACCAGCAAAAAGAGCAAGAAGAAGAAGAAGAACAAGCGGGTCAAGGTTTCCCATGGTGGCTCAGATGATGACGACGACGTCGCCCCGGAGAGTTTTACCCCTGGCCCGGGGCTTTTGAGCAGCAGCAGCAGCAAGACGAGTGGCAGGTTGAGCGTTATTGCTCCGAATACGCCGTATACGGAGAAGATTGCTAGGTTGAAGAGGGAGAGAACGGAGAGGAAGAAAATGAAGGGCCTTGAGGTTGGGGTTGAGGGGGTGGTGGAGGATTGTGATGGGAAGAGTGGTGGTGGTGATGATGATGATGACAGTGACGGTGATGCTATGGATGTCGATATTGCTGTTACCACTGATGACAAGGAGTTTGTGAAGGAGGAGCAACTTTCTGTCAAACAGAGCAAGAAGAAGAAGGATGCCGGCACCGCTGGCAAGAAGAAGAAGAAGGGGGTGTCGGCTGGGAAGGGCGAGCGGTTGCTTACGGGCAGGGAGATGATGGAGATTTTTCCTGATTTGCCCAAGCCTGCTCCTGATGGTGAGGACGAGGAGGGCAAGGAGGTTGACAAGGAAATCGAGGAGCAGATTACTCGTGAGTTGAAGAATTGCACTGGCGACGACCCCCCGAGCTCATCATCCCCTTTCCAGAGCACACACTTTGATTCTTCTGCCACCACTGCACGGATGGAGATTGGTTTTGACGAGGCCGAGGCTGACGATGAGGGGGGTGAGAAGGAGGAGATTAGGGGGCTGATTGAGGAGATATTCGAGAGGCCTGGTTTTTTGTTTCGGGGGGGTGAGGAAGAGAAAGAGAAGGTACATCGGGGGGAGAAGGTTGGGGGTGAGATGGAGATGGGATCTCGAGACACGAATGCCCCTGCGGCTGGCAAGCATGATAATGCTGGCGGCGACTTGGCAGCGATCAAGACTCTTCTCCAGGCGCTCGAGAGCAAGATGGATGCTCCTTGTTCAAATGATGGAAAGGGTCAGCAAGACGAGTTGAAGGATCTGACTAAAGAGCTGAGGGAGGTGTTTAATGGGATGGTGAAGCTTTCTGGGAGGGTTCACAGGGATGAGATGCGGGCGGGGATCAGGCACGAGATATTGTTTGATGGGATGAAGAAGGTTGTGGGGGAGCTGGCAGTGGTGAAGAGGCAGGGGGAGGCGGTGGTGGAGCATTTGGGGTTGAGGACGGTGTCGCCGAAGGAGAGGCGGAAGTGGGAGGAGAAGGATCAGAATAAGGAGGGGCGGAAGGCGTTGGAGAGTTGCCTGAAGTTTCATTTGGAGGATATGGGGCGGGCGAGGGAGAAGGGGCAGTTGGAGGAGAAGGGGAGGCTGGCGGTGGAGTATGCGGGTAAGGTTTTGGGTGGTGTTTGAGTGCTTCGAGGGGGAGAAGTTGGATTGGGGGAGTTTGTTGGTATACTATACGGGCCTTTTGATCACAGTTATTCTGGGTGGCTCTTGTTTGCATTTTGCTTGGGTTGTTATGAGACTTTTTGCTGTTTTATGTAGATGTATGTAACTTCTCTTCTGATGAAGGGATCTTGAATCAGAACTTTGATTTTCAGAAATACTCATGTTTGTGAACAACTTCTTTCTCGGAAGTCTGATCGAGGCTGTCCCAGATTGTCATGCAGTACCCTAACCCTGAGGAATACCTGCTCGGGCATGCTAACAATGAATGACCAGTCCGAAGAACAATCGCAAGGGACAAACTACTGGATCGGCCGCAAAGCTAATTGCCAATGGGACGGACCCGACCAGAAAGCCGGAAGCCGTTGGTATCCGCGCATGCCATGCCGTGACGTCTGAGAGCCAAGCTCCAAGCTCCTCCTTCCCGATTAGTGCGCAGCTCGCAGCTTTGATAGGTTCGCGCCATTCTCTTTTGCGCGCCGTCCTTCCAAGTTCCCATATCTCGGCCGTTTTGCCATTCACACTGGAACCTACCAAGCAACAAACTTTGAAGACAAAAAAAATGGAAACCAGAGGAGGAGGAGGGTCCCGGTCCCGCGTTGCAAACGCCTGCGACACATGCAAACAGCGCAAGATCCGGTGCAGCGGCGTTGTTCCGTGCGGGTACTGCGTGCGGAGAAGGGAGCCCGAGAATTGCCGGTACACCGCGCCGCGGGTGAGGCGGGCGAGGTTGAGGAGGGACGACGGGGGGAGTGTTGCCAGCGAGCATGCTTCTGGGTCGCCGATACAGGTGCAGCAGCCAACGCCACCGGTTGTCCAGCAACAACATTCTATTCATCATCATCATCATCAGCATCACCATGGGGTTTTGGAGGAACATGAGGATACCGAAGTGCCGAGGGAGGCGAGGTTACTATGTGATGCGCAGGGGAAGTTGATCTTTATTGGGGATTGCGCGCCGCTGTCGTTCTTTCAGACTGTGAGGAGGCTGGTCACGACGAGGGTTGACGCGCACGCTTTTGCGCCTGAGACGAGTGGGTACTCGGCGCTGGAGAACATATCGTCGAGACCGTCGGTGTCGTCGGGATATGGCGCCTTGGCTCCGCCGGTGAAGATTGCTGTTGGGCCTGCGGTGGAGGCGTACCTTGAGGTGACGGTGGGGCTTATTGATTTGTTTGAGGATAATGCGAGGTTGGAGAGGGATATTGCTTCTTGGGCTGAGGATCAGAGTCACGGTACTGGGGGACAGCATGGAGATTCGTTGCAGGGAGCGGTGAATTATCTTGTTCTGGCGATTGGATGTCAGAAGTCTGAGAAGGCAAACGACGGGACGGCGCAACAGTATTTCGACTATGCGAGGAACGTGGCGTTTGCGAGTTTGGGAGGGAATCTCGGCGTGGCGAGTGTTCAGGTTTTTATCCTCATCACGCTGTATTCGCTGGGGGCGTGTCAGATCAACGCCGCGTTTCTGTTCTTCGGCTTGGCGGCGAGAGCAGCATTATCGATCGGGGTGCACAGGACGGCGGTGAATGCGAGGTTTGGTCCGGAGATTCAGAGGCAGAGGGACAGGCTGTGGAAGAGCTTGCGGGTGTTGGATTTGTTCCTCTCGACTTCGATGGGAAGGCCGCCAGCCACGTCGGACGTGGACTGCACCGTGCCTTACAGGCAGCCGGAAGAGGATGGCAGGGAGAGATTTGATCTGCTGAATGCGTCGGTCCAGATCTTTCTTGTCATCGAGAGCGTGGTGGTGGAAGTCTATTCGAGGAGAAAGATATCGCCGAGGTTGACGGAAGGAATCTCGAGGGAGCTGAGGGAGTGGTCGGGACAATGGCTGGAGAGGTTAAAGGAGGTCGTGGAAGGTAATAAGGAGGGCGACATTGATGCGGGGATGGTCAATGGTGCTTGTCAGGTGCTAGCATCGTACTATTATGCCGTGATACTGGTTTCGAGGCCGTTTCTCATGGTGGAGCTGCATCGAAGATTGTCAGATGGATATTCGTCACCTCCCACAACATCTGGAAAGTCGAAGCTGGCGGATGCCTGTATCGATGCGGCAATACTGATGGTCGAGCCGATCCAAGATCTGATTGAGAGGGGCCCGATGACTCGGCGTGCACCCGTCATTGTGTAAGATCTTCTTCTTCCACCTCTCTGCACGCGCTGATGTTTCAATCTAGGTCCTGGCTGTTCGCCTCCTCGCTGGTTCTCGGAGTCGGCCTCATTGGCGGGTTCGGACGCATTATCGAGAAATATTGTCGCACTGCCATCGCTGCTCTTGAATATTTTGCACAGACGGACACCCACGCCGTTCAATACTCGCTCATCGCCAAGTCATTGCTCAACACAGCGCTAGAATACCTAGAGAAGAAAGAGATCCAGGAGCGAGCCCGGAGGACAGAGAGCTCATCACAGCTGTTTGGGCTTATACCTCGGACTCCACGGGGGAGTGAAAATAGTAATGATGGGACACAATTCAAGGCAAACCCAGTTGCTGGGCATGGAGAGACCACCAGTAAGCCGGACAAGAGTCATGCATCTCAAGAAGATGTGGTGTTGCAGCGGTTCGGCTTCGACTTTGAGTCTACATTTCTCGGCATGACAGGAACACCAGAGTTCTCTGTCTTCAGTGGTTTCGAAGAAAACGCCGACCAAACCTTCGGGGCCCTGAATCTATTCCCGCTACTGGATGGTGATGGCCATATCGACTTGGCCAATTACTTCTGAGGACAAAGACCTTCCCCAACTGGCTGTTTCCAGCCGCCTCCGACTCCGAACAAAACAGGGCGGGGATAATCACCCCGGAGCCATCAGGGACTCACCGAGAACCAGCCGCTCCCCGCGTTTTCCAAGATTCGGGTGTCGGAGACATACGATCGGCTAATCTGCCGGTATATTGTTGCATTGACGCAACGTCTCTGGATTGGACGCCTGCGCGCTTCCGCGGCTGGTATTACAACGGCCAAGCATTGGCTGTTGATCTTCTGTCAGCTCGGATGTGCCTTCACAAGACGGTGTCACAAGTGGCCTCTGATGGTGGTAGTTGCAAGTACTTGCGGCAACACGTTTGACGTGGGACCACACCATGGTGGTTAAGTTCGGTTTCAGGTCGGTGACTGGTTCCACAGCACATTTCTGGATGAACCAACGCCAACATGTCTGATGATGGGAAGAAAGTATCCAATATCCAAATTGGCAAAGCCTTGGATTTTTGGCAGCCGTCTTCCTCTTACGACCGGTCCAAGGAATGGGTAATGTGTCTGCCGCCTTGTGCCGCCTTGGCCGGCATATGGGCTTCAACGACACGGCACACAAATGGTGTTTTACGTTGCCTGCCGTGACATGGTGCTCAAAAGTTCTTGACAGATGCCCTGTCCTCAGACACCCGAACCTGATGCTGCATGCATTGTAGGGCAGTCTTACCTACCATTCTCGGTCTGATATCTGGTACGGTTTCGCAGCTGGTGTGTCGGAGGGCTTATCACAAATCTTTTCATCATGGAACGTGAATACCGGTGGTATCATGACCAATCATGGACAATTCTGCTTTGTTGGCCGGATATGCTTGGGCCCAGATCTCCTCAGACCTGCCATCATTGAGAGAAGCAAACGGGTACAATTCGTCCCGAACGTACCGCAGTACCACCTTGTATGCCCTTGATATCAACAGCCGAGTCTTCTCAGGGACCACTGACGGGAGGAATCCTGCATATGGGAGATCATCTGTCCCTACCGGCAATCCTTTCCCTACGAGGGTGTAGGCAGCGACCAGTCCTGATGTCTGTCTGTTGCATAGATCCAGGATTATCGTTTGCCTTTGCTTTCCTCTTTCTAGAGTTTTAGCTCTCGTAGTCAAAACACGGCAAGTCTCCTCGCCAAGCACCACATAGGTATCTTAGCTCCTCGTCATGCCCCTTTCATGATGTTCGCTCCACGGTGCTTCTCACGGGTTACCCTGGTGCTGTTGTCAGTAATCTTGGGCCTCCTGCTATTTACGGCTCTTCGAGTGCACAATGGCATCCCACCAACCGTCTCTATAACAGCAGCCCAGTCCATGGTCGAGAATCTGGCTGGGGAATGGTTCCATCTTGACCGACAACACCCAGACAAGGTCTCCCCATTCACACCACAAGCCGACAATGGCGCAGAAGAGCCGAAACCACCGGAAATCCTAGAAGGGAAAGCAAGCAGGAACCTCGCCCGACCTCCAGAACTTGAGTATCTCCGACAACAAAAGTTCGGCTTGACAGACACGATCCTCTACCACCTCACATGTATCAGGCCCATATTCGACACCACCATCAATAGAAACCTCATCACCAACATTACCCAGCCCCTCATCTCAGACGAAGAAGCCACCATCAGAATCAACCTCAAACAAGATGATTTAATTGGACCTTTCTGCTCTAATTTCCCACTCCTCGTCCCGCCGCCCTACCCCAAAACCAAGCACCCAGAGCTCATCTTCGGCGTCGCGTCAACCTACTCCCGGCTCTCCAACCCAGCCACCCTCTTCGCCTTCGCTCACTGGCTATCCGGTTCCAAATCCCGCCTCATCCTCACCATAACCGATTACCACTCCCTCCCCCCCTCCTCCACCCTCCCCGCCCTAGTAAAGCTCTACAGCAACCACTCCATCCTCACCACCGCCCTCCCACCGCCCTCCCCACCGCCCAACTTCAAAAACTACACCACCCCCCAACTACACTTCCTCCTCCTATCCTCCATGCTCTCCTTCTCCACCCCGCAGACAACCTTCCTCTCCCTCTTGGACGACGACACCTTCTTCCCCTCCCTCCACACTCTATCCCTCTCCCTCTCCCGGTACAACCCTTCTTTACCCCTTTACCTAGGAGCAAAGTCCGACAGCAAATCCGCCAACGCCCAGTACGGGGAGATGGCCTTTGGAGGAGCGGGGATCTTCGTCTCGGTGCCGTTAGCGAAGCAGCTGGCGCCGTATCAAGAGCGGTGCGCGACAGAAGCGGATAAGGAGCTGGGAGGGGACGGGATACTGAAGGATTGTGTGTACAACTTCACGGAGACGCGGTTGACGGAGTTGGAGGGTCTGTGGCAGGGGGACGTCAGGGGGGATGTTTCGGGGGTTTTTGAGGCCGGGGGTAGAGTTGGAAGTGGTAGTAATGGAGGTAGAGGTAAGTGGAAGAGAGACCGCGGCGGTGGCGCCTCTGGTGATCGGGGCACGGGGAACTTCAACGGGCGATGGACGACTTCTGACAACGACAACAACAACAACACCAACAACGAGGACCGCGGCCTGATTCCTCGCAGAACCCTTCAACGCCTCCCAAACCGCATCTGGGTCTCCATAACTGGCTTCATCGATCGAATAACCGGCACCGCCAAACTCAACGTGACACTCGAAAACAAAACAGACACCCCTGTATGCGCAGACTATCAAAACATTCCACCTCCTCAAACCCACGGCACCACTCGTCACAACCCAAGCAAACCACCCCCTCATTCACCTGACCTCCATCGCCGCCGCGGCAAGCAACCCTCCCCACCCCCCCTCCTAAGCCTCCACCACTGGAAAACCTGGTTCCACGCCCCGGTAGCCCAAATGGCCGCAGTCAACCAAATCTGCGGCGACTGCTTCCTCCAGCGGTTCATAACCGGCCACCTCCCACCCAACACCACCACCACCACCACCACCAACAAAACCCGACAAGGCCTCTGGGTAAACGGCTACTCCTACACCGAATACCCCCCCAACTCTTTCCCAACCGACCAAGACCTGTCAAAAGTCGAAGCAACCTGGCTCTACGCCGACGAAGGCGACTACGACGACGCCTACGGACCCATGAGACCAAAGATGGCCCAAGATCAGAAAAAGCAGTGGTTGTTGGCCGATGCGTATTGGGCGGGGACACAAAAAAGCGGAAGGCGAGGAGGGCAAAAGAAGCAATTCAGGCAAGTCTACATCTACCGCGCGCCCAGAATCCTGCCTGGTCAGGAAAAAGAGAATAAAAACGCTGTGGATGAGGTGCTGGAAGTTGTCTGGGAGCTTTAAAAAACGAGTCTCCCGTCCTCAGCATTATTTTGGTTGGTTTTAGAAAAATAATACACCATTTCTTTTTCTCTGACATGATTGCTCTGGGTGTACCAATCCTCTACTCAAAAAGGTCAAGTGGCACAAGGAAAAAGAAAACGTCATGTTCGTACACAGGGTATTTATTGCCCCGTCTTTTCATTTCAGGCCGTCTAAGGGAGGATATTATACAGGCCGCACATGCTTTCTAACGGTCCAACATGAGGCTTAATGTCTCTCACGCCTTCTGGGGGCCGCTCTTATTATGTCATCAACACGAAGCAGGAGCTACAAGACACACACGTTAGTCAGGGGCGCAGAGGAACTGATAGAAAGCCAAAACTCACTTCAGCGGCTTCACTGGCCGAGGAGACCACCGCCTTCTTGAGCTTGTAGCTCTCAATGACACCAAGCTCGCGCATGTCTGTGATACCGCCACCAGGGGTCGTCAGGTCGAGGCCGTAGGTGGTCAAGCCGTCATAAATAGCCTTGCGCAGACGAGCAACCAGCTCGCCAGAATCAAGACCGGCGTTGTCCGCAAGAATGGTGGGCAGCTGTCTGAGAGCCACGGCAAAGGAAGAAACGGCCATCTGCTTCTTGCCTTCCACCCGCGTAGCAGCACCCTCAACAGCCTTGGCCATCACCATCTCGGCACAGCCGCCACCAAGTGTCGTCCGAGGTTCCTTGACGGTCTGAGAAAGGACGGCAAGGGCATCGTGCAAACTGCGCTCAGCCTCGTCGAGAAGCTGATCCGTCGCACCACGGAGCACGATCGTGCATGCATGTCCAGCAGCCACGCCCGAGAACTTGATCAGAGTATCCTCACCAATAATGACTTCCTCAATCAAATCGCAGTGGCCGAGCTTGACAGATTCAGGGTGGTCGAAAGTCGAAGTGATCTCGCCGCCCGTTACAAGAGCTAACCGCTCGATGCCGTCAAAGTCGGCATGCTCAATCGACATGATGCCGGCATCGGTGAACAGTTGCTCGGGCCAGTTGTAGATAAGCTGTCTGTTGATGAAGCAGTTGATTCCATGCGCCTTGATCTTCTCCACCTTGGCCTTCATCTTGTCCTTCTCGGCCTTCTCCAGATCAGCAAGCTTGGCGGTAGAGCTGACCTTGAGGCGCGCACCGAAAATCTTGACCTTGTCCGTGTCCATCGAGGTGTTGGCAACAAGGATCTTGGCATTTTCCAGGCGCTTGGGCTGGTTGACACCAATCTTCTTGTCCAAGATGAAACCCTCGTCCAGGTATGATTCGCAGAGCTTGCCGCCGGCCTTCTTGATGATTTGGATGTGGCTGAGATCGGAGGAGCCCCTGAGTCTCATGATAGCATCGACCGCCAGCTTGGAAAAGTGATCTTTGTCCTGGGCGAGCACCTTGGAGCTCAGGGTTGTCCGGGCGATAGCAAGGAGGTCTTCTCTAAACGCTTGGGGGTTGTTGCTGTGATCTACTGCAGACGCCTCAAGAGCCTTGAGGGCGGCCTGGCTGGCTATCCGGTAGCCTTCGATAATCGTTTGGGGGTGAATCTTCTTGTCGACCAGCTTCTCGGCTTCGCGAAGCAGCTCGGCGGCGAGCACGGTAACAGAGGTGGTACCGTCACCGACTTCGTCATCTTGAACCTTTGAGATGTTTACGAGGACCTTGGCGGCAGCGTTATCGAGGGAGATGGACTTGAGGATGGTGGCACCGTCGTTTGTAACCATAATCTCGGCGGTCGAGCTGTGATCCACATTATCGATATTAGCGAACGACGACGACGACGACGGCAGCAATGACATCAAGGCCCAAGTACATACGCAGACTGTAGGATCTTGTCCATACCCTTGGGGCCGAGTGTGCTCTTCACCAGATCACCGACGGCAATGGCGCCGACGAAGGCACTGAGACGGGCATTCTCGCCCTTCTCCTGTGTGGTGCCCTCCTCGAAGATTTGGGTGGGACTGAAGGAAGCCTGTGGCGGGGCATTGATTAGTGGAAAGGGCCATATTGGCAAGAGGGTGTTGGAGAAGAGAGAGAACGGACCATGGCACTGATTCAAGGTTGGGTATCTGTGTAAAGCAAAACAAAGACTAAGAACCCTCGACTCGAAGTTGCGGTGGCCCAAGATTCAGGAGATATCCGTAGTTGGTATGGTTATGGGTCTGCCGTGGGGAGGAGGGGCAGCTATGGGGACCGGGCTCTGGCAGTCAACAACCACACGTCCAAAGCTGCCTGGCCATCCATCTTTTTGCGGTCGTGACCGGCAGAAAAAGTTGGGAGCTCCCCTCACCGCCCACCCACCACAGCTGTCCGCCACTTGCCTGTCAGCTTGCAGCCCCTCGCTAAGCGGCTCTTGGGTCGCTGCCGGGACGGGAAGTTTTTTTGCACGTTGCGGATCTTGCCCAAGCTCACAACAAGGAGGACACAGGACTGGACAAAGGATAGCCCCTCGAGATAGTGTGCACAATTACAAGTCGAATCGTATTGACATTGCCCTTGGATCTGGCTACCCTCTCTCTCTCTCTTTCTCGCTGCAAGTGTCTGAAACGAAGCCACAGGCAGCTCCCTTCCTGGCCCGGCATCCCGCAAAACAAGATAATTGTGGGGCACTTTTGCAACTCGTCCAAAAAACCGTTCGCTGAACCCCACCACAGTCTGCGCAGCGCACAAAATCTCAATTATCCCGACCGACATCGAAGCAGGCCACGTCTAGCGGCAGCGCAACCACCAAGACACACGTCCGTTTTCGCAGTAGACCCAGCCCGTCAAGAGTCTGCCCAGCATGGCGCCGTCCTACGAGACTCTGCGCGACGAGAACCTCGACGAGGAGGATTTCGACTACGACGAGGTCGATGTGTCGGATCTCAAGGAGAAATATGAGGTCCAGCTCGAGCAAGGCTACGACACCTTTGTTGTGATCGACGGCCTCCCCGAAGTTACCGAGGAGCAGAAGCCAAAGCTTGTCAAGTTCCTGTTGAAGAAGCTCAACACTGTCGGCAAGACCAGCGAGGATGCCATCTTCATGCCCTTCGGCGACCATGGCAAGTCGTTGCGGTACGTGGGCGGTCCACATTCGGAGCCCCTCTCTTGGGAGATGGGGTTTGTTACCGGGGTCAAGTATGGTGGTGCTGACGGAGATGCTGCAGGTTTGCCTTTGTCGAGTACTCATCGCCCGCCGAGGCCGCCGCCGCTATTCGCCAGCTCGACTACTCTCCCCTTGATAAGAAGCACACCCTGCGCGTCAACAAGCTGACCGACATCGACCGCTATGGACGCGAGGGCCGTATCGATGAGGAGTACACTCCCCCCACTATCGAGCCTTTCCAAGAAATGGAGCACCTCCGCTCCTTCATGGCCGACCCCTCCGGCCGCGGCAGAGATCAGTTCGTCATGTACAGGGGAGAGACTGTTGGTGTGTTCTGGAACAACGAGAAGGATCAGCCCGAGAACATTGTCGACCGCCAGCACTGGACCGAGACTTTCGTACAATGGTCGCCTCTCGGTACATACCTGACCTCTGTCCATCAGCAGGGTGTCCAGCTGTGGGGTGGTGCCTCCTGGACGAGAATGAGGCGGTTTGCCCATCCTTTCGTCAACCTGGTCGCCTACTCCCCCAACGAGAATTACCTTGTCACCTGGTCTAACAGACCTATCTCCATCCCCGAAGAGGGTCACCCCAGCCTCTCCATCGATGACGACGGCAAGAACTATGTCATCTGGGATATCGAGACCGGCAAGCCTATCCGTTCTTTCGCTCAACAGGATACCCCCGCTGGACCCGATGGCGAGGTCAAGAAGCCCGCCAAGTTCCCCTGGCCAGCGTTCAAGTGGTCTGCCGACGACAAGTATGTTGCCAGACTGAACCAGGGCACCTCCATCTCGGTCTACGAGCTCCCCGGCATGAACCTTTTGGACAAGACCACGGTCAAGCTTGACGGCGTGGTGGACTTTGACTGGGCGCCCGCTACCGTAAAAAGAGATGGTGTCAAGGAATACGAGCAGCTCTTCTGCTTCTGGACTCCCGAAATTGGTAGCAACCCTGCGAGAGTCGGCCTGATGAGCATTCCCTCCAAGCAAGTCGTCAGATCACTCAACCTCTTCAGTGTATCAGATGCCAAGCTTCACTGGCAATCAGAGGCTGCCTACCTCTGCGTCAAGGTTGACAGGCACTCCAAGTCCAAGAAGTCCCAGGCCACCACACTGGAGATCTTCCGCATCAAGGAGAAGGGTGTTCCCGTCGAGGTTGTCGACGCCATCAAGGACACAGTTATTAACTTTGCCTGGGAGCCCAAGGGTGACAGATTCGTCATTATCACGACTACTGAACCCGTTGGCGCCACCGCTGTCCCTCCCAAGACTTCAGTCGCTTTCTTCTGCCCCGAAAAGGCCAAGGGCAATGTCGTTGGCAACTTCAAGCATCTCCGGACGCTTGAGAAGAAGAACAGCAACGCCATCTACTGGTCGCCCAAGGGCAGATTCGTTGTTGTGGCCACCGTCCACAACACGCAGAGCTCCGACCTTGACTTTTACGACCTTGATTTTGAGGGCGAGAAGCCCGAGTCGGACAAGGACTTGACTGCCAACTTGCAGCTCATGAACACTGCCGACCATTATGGCGTCACTGACGTTGAGTGGGACCCTTCTGGACGTTATGTCGCCACCTGGGCTTCTGCCTGGAAGCACGCGGTATGTCTTACCTTTGCAACCGTTTTGATTTGCATTTTGCTGACGATTTCCTGCAGATGGAGAACGGATACCACATCTACGACTTCAGGGGAGAGCAGCTCCGTGAAGAGCCCATTGAGAAGTTCAAGCAGTGGGCGTGGCGTCCCCGCCCCGCTACTCTCCTTAGCAAGGAGGAGCAGAAGCAGATCCGCAAGAACCTCCGTGAGTACTCGAGAGTGTTTGAGCAAGAGGACGCCGAGCGCATCAGCAGCGCCGATGTGGCTGTCGTCCAGGAGAGGCGCCGTATCCTCGAGGACTGGTACAACTGGCGTGAGGTTGTGGAGGAGGAGATCGCCGAGGAGCGCGCCGAGCTCGGCCTTTCCGAGGACCCCATTGAGGAGCTTCTCAGGGCCAAGGCCGCGGAGGTTGCCCCCGACGGTGAGGAGCAGGTCATTGAGGAGATCATGGAGGAGGTGCTTGAGGAGACCGAGGAGATTGTCAACTAGGATGTGGCGTAAAATTAGTCCCTTTGTCTTCAGCGGTAGTTTTACATCTTTTGGTCCTCTGTTTTCCCTTTCTTTCCGAGGCAGACAAAAGAAGTTACAGCGGAGGGCTGCGCATCCAATATCCTAGACTTGTGTGTCGGGTGCTATTTTCTGTTTTTGTATCATCGGGTATAGCGGGGAGTGTGGATCTGCAAAAAATGGGAGAGGCGGTTATAATGACATGTTTCATGAGGATATGTCTGCATGTCGATGATGAATTATTGGGCGGCCTCAACTTTGCTGTAGAACTATTCCGCATCATAGCCACGGGGATGAATGGCTTATGATCCTATTTCAACGTACACTACCTACGCTTTCGCATGTGGGCCGTGGTGTTGTCGATGCTGGTGATCTGAACCCGATACAAAGGTCCTTGTTGGCAGCTGCAACTCAGAGCTGCCTGAAGGGAAGGGTAGACCGCGTGTGATGAGAAAGAGAGATGGCCTGGCTTTTTGATGATGGTGGTGATCTGAATCAATACGCTCCGCCAGGTTGACGTCGGTATGTTGATCCAATGCCGTCAGCTTGCAAGATGTCTCGGTCACATACCTATTGACAGCCATACAAAATATTCAAATGTTGGCCATCCGATGCACTCTCTGGGCCAAACAGATGGGTGAGGCTCTGGGGTTAGACTTTTACAACTACGTAGCAACCACGTCTGGGTTCAAACCCCTGTCTGAAGAACCTTCGGCGAAACTGCCGAGACTGACTCGGCGCTCGCCCGTCAAGCTTTTTCGGCTGGACCTCCCCGGTGATGCCGCCGCCCGATCTTCAAAAGGCTCCCGGATCCTCCGAGTTTGTTGTTGTTCGCCCTTCCCGGCGGCATCCTTCCGGCACCCTTCCGTTTGGCCGACCAATCACGGCAGGCGCAAAGGGGGCATGGGAGATCAACAAGGGGCCCCCTCGCTGATAGCAAGGGTTGTTTCGAAGACTCAACAAAAAGGGTCTAGCTTCCCCCAACAAAACCGATTGCTCCACAGGACCAAGACTTGCACATGCACTTCTTTTGTGTCTGGCCAGCAGAGAGACCGACAATTGTTTTTTCTTATGTTTCGAGATGGATGGCACCGGTGTTTTCTCCCGAGGGCGTGGGAAAGCAGGAGATCCCATGAAAGAAGAAATGGTGGGCATACAATGGGTAAAGAGCACATATAAATATCTGCGGATTGACAGTTGGAATTTGTGAAAGACGTAGGCAGGTTGGTTTGAAAGATATTAGAAAAAGGAGAGGTAGAAGAAAAAAAAGAAAAAAAAGACCACACACCCCGCCCCCGCAGTCGACAATTCTGAATTGGGACGAAAAGAAGCACTGACAGCTGGCTGGGATTCGGTTGGTGGGCCCTATCCGTCCCGCGACACCACCAAACAGGACCCCACATGCGGATCTTATCGATGAGATCAACATGGGACTTGCATTGGAACTGTCGACAAAAAAGATTATCGAGGTCGACGAGTCAATTTCATGCTCTCTCGTTGGGCTGGCACAATGACCGTCTCGCCACCGCGTCTGAGCTTCGAAACCTCGGCTTCATTTCTACTCATGCCATCGCTGGTTTGCTGTGTTTCTTGCTGGCAGCTGGCACAGTAGAATGTCATCCCACCACCACCGCCGCCTCCATCTTTTGGAATGTACAAGTGAAATGGGAAAAAATGCAGGGCGACGGCGATCCTCAGCTACTAGGCTTCCGGTTCGCTCCAGCACCATCTCTTTAGCCCAATCGGTTGGGCCTCGGCATGATATATTGTCCTATACTGTGTGTGATGGGCAACTGCACAGTTGTCTCGCCCGTTCAGCTTTGGATAAGCACATCATGCCAAACCATCTGAAGCTGCTGGCATGTGAGTCTCCCGCCACCCCTCCCAGAGGCGGTGAGTGATGGACCCTCTCCCCCTCCAGTTACCTTTCTCTCTGGTACCTATTATCCCATGCAGATGGGAGATTCGTGGTGAGGTGGCCAATACGTGACTTCCACGCAGAGCAGGCAAACTCTATGTAGGCGCCAGCCTTCTTTCCCCGTTTAAATACAGGTGTCTCGCTGCATGGGCAGTGACGGTGGGTGTGCTACAACGTGGTTGCAGTTGCAGGTAATATTCTGTATCGACTCGTGCCGGGTGGTCCTCCTGTTGCAGCGGTGCCCCAACAAAACCAGACATATCGACCCACGGATAAGGAGACCGAACCGCCGCACACACGAAAATTTCCGGCCCGATCCTGGATCTGAGTGAAACAACTTCTTTTTCTCTTGTCCTTTAGGCCGCTCTTTCCAATCCCTCTTTCCTTTTCGTGGTCAACCGGGTTCTGACTTTTTGACGGTTCGTGGCTTCCCTACCTCATGCTATCTTAGATTAAGAGACCATCTGGACCACCCCTCAAGTGCTAACAACTCCTCGCGCCTAGACCCTCCCTTTCCCTCCCCCTTCCTTCCACCCGTTGCTGCTGTTCTTGCACACGGTGTAACCGGAGCTGTTTTTCTCAGCGTCCATTCTTCTCCCCTCCGCCCAATCACTCGTGCGACATCCCTCACCATGGCTTCTGGAAAGTCTTCCGGCGTCGCTGCCGCGAATGCCGCCTTTCAGAGGAAGGCCAACGCCGACTCGGCTATCTCGAGCTACGCTGCTTCACCTATCGATTCTCCTCGTGCCTCGGCCTCGTCCACCTCGCTCTCCTCCCTCGCCTCAACTGACGCTCAGCCTCCCATGAAGAACTACGGCAAGCTCATCGACACCTACGGAAACGAGTTTGAGGTTCCCGACTTCACCATCAAGCAGATCCGTGATGCCATTCCCAAGCACTGCTTCGAGCGGTCCAACCTCCGCAGCTTCAGCTATGTCGCCCGCGACATCGCCCTTCTGGCCACCACCTTCTACCTCTGGCACAACTATGTGACCCCCGAGAACATCCCCTCCAAGGCCGCCCGTGTGGTCCTCTGGGGTGTCTACACTTTCCTTCAGGGTCTCTTTGGTACTGGCATCTGGGTCCTTGCCCACGAGTGCGGCCATGGTGCCTTTTCCGCCTCCAAGACTGTTTGCAACGTGACCGGCTGGTTCCTTCACTCGGCCCTCTTGGTCCCCTACTACAGCTGGCAGTTGAGCCACAGCAAGCACCACAAGGCCACCGGACACATGGACCGTGACATGGTTTTCCTTCCCCGTAACCGCGAGCAGCAGGCCACCCGCCTCGGCAAGATGGTTCACGAGCTCTCTGAGCTCGCTGAGGAGACCCCCATCGTTACTCTGATCCACCTGTTCGGCCAGCAGCTCATCGGCTGGTGGAACTACCTCCTCACCAACGTTACCGGCCACAACAACCACGAGAGGCACAGAGAGGGCCGTGGCCAGGGCAAGAAGAACGGTTTTGGTGGTGGCGTCAACCACTTCGACCCTCGCAGCCCCCTGTATGAGAACCGTGATGCCTGGGCTATCGTCATGAGCGACATCGGTATTGCCTGCACCGTCTCCATCCTTGTCTACCTTTGCAAGCAGTTTGGCACCGCCAACATGTTTGTTTGGTACTTCCTCCCATATATGTGGGTTAACCACTGGCTTGGTAAGTCTTTCTGCAGCATTTAGAATCATCAACAAGAAGAATGTCTGCTGACATCGATTTCACAGTCGCCATTACCTTCCTTCAGCACACCGACCCCTCGCTTCCCCACTACACCGAAGAGGAGTGGGACTTCGTCAAGGGCGCCGCTGCCACTATTGACCGTGAGTTTGGCTTCATCGGCCGTCACCTCCTTCACGGCATTATCGAGACCCACGTCCTCCACCACTACGTCAGCACTATCCCCTTCTACAACGCCGACGAGGCCACCGAGGCTATCAAGCCCGTCATGGGTAAGCACTACCGCGCCGACACCAAGGATGGCTCCATCGGCTTCATCAAGTCCATGTGGAAGGCTGCCCGGTGGTGCCAGTGGGTTGAGGCTACCGAGGGTGCTGAGGGCCCTGGTAAGGGTGTTCTCTTCTTCCGCAACCGCAACGGTCTTGGTACCCCACCTGCGAAGATTGCTCCCGCTTCCAAGTGAGCCGGCTAAAGATGCGCAAGGAAGTTCAGTTGGTTTCCCCTTGCTTCTGACATGAAGCTTGGAGGGCTCTTGTATATATTATGCATCATTTCTTTTCTCCCCCTCAGTCAGCTGGTGGGTGGCGGGCGCTCTCAAGCTCCAACAGAGCGGCTCCACGCTCATCTCCACGTTACCTGGACGACCATCATTTCATGGACCTCCAGTGACATGCTTGGATTTTGTTCTGGATTCGGAGTTTTATGTGTTCTTGTGGCATCCTAAAAATTTCGGGGTAGAGTCGGTTCGGGGCAAAGGTTCGGTGAGGCGTTGTGCTTCTCTTGATCGGTTGCCAGTCGCTGATAGTGGTGATTTGCCTGTTATTGCTCCTTTGATCAGGTGGGGCATGGCAAAGAAGGAAAGAAGCATCAGGCTTGACACGTCAGGGCTGCGAAGAGAAGGACGAGTCAAGGAAGACAAAAATAGAAGTGATGATTAGACAAGAGGAGTACTAGGGGCAGAGAAAGCGGGGGGGTCTTAATGAGAAATGTTTTGAAATGAACAAACCTGATTTCTTTATGCAGTAACTTGGTGATATTTTGGCAGTTGACTGTTTAGTTGTAGGTTTCAGTTTTTTTTCTTCTTCAGCGAACGAAGAGAGAACTTGGTTAGGCAGGTACCTGGTAGGTATATAAGATTCCCAAGAGTTGGAGAAACCGGTTGATCGTGTGTAGGTGTGTGTGTGTGTGTGTGTGTGTGGTGCGGGGAAGGTCGCGTGTTAGGTGAGAGGGTCATGCGGATGTGCCTTGATCTTTTCTCCGTCCGTTCCGGGAACTTTTTTGGTTGGGGGGGTGGTAGGTCACGGTGGTTCTGGTTAAGGTAGTATGTAGGTATGTACGGTATTGATTTGAATTGGGGGGGGGTGTTGGGTAGGTAGGTGGATGAAGTCATGGATTTTTGTGTTTTTGTGGGATATCAAGTGCAAAGTAGGTAGGGTAAGCTGCCAGAAATACGAAGGGGGGGATTCAAGATTGGATTTTTGGACGCGAGTTAATTTGGGTAGGATGGATTTTTGGTTTTTTAAGGGTGGTTTTTTTTTTTGGGAGTGGGTGTTGTTTCATGGGATATTTGAAGAGTGTGGTTTCTGGTTTGGTGTCCTTGATGCTTTCGGTGCGTGCCTACGGTACCTTATAAGAAGGGATCAAGACTTGGAGAGGGCTCATTGGGCGGAGATGGAATATTTAGGTAGTTTGGCAGGTAGGTCGGAAGTTGCGGGGATTTGTGGGAAGGATGTGTCATTAAGGGGAGGAACCTATGCATGAACGGAGGGGTTTGGGAAGGCCGGGGATCCGGTTTTTGGGGGAGGGTGGGTGGTGTTTTCGGGGGTGTGGCACAGCTTGGGTTGGGGAAGAGGTGGGTTGGTGGTATAGGTAATTCCTTTGGCGGCTTATTAATTGCGATTTTTTTTTTCTTTTGGGGAGAGGTAGTGGGTTATCGGTGATGAAAGCGTTTACCACTTGTGTATGTTGGTTAGCCGGGGTTTTCTGGAGGGAGCTGGTGTATTTTGGGGGGGTGGCACAGCTTGGGTTCGTTTTTTGGGGGGAGAGGATGGGTTATCAGTGATGAAAGCGTTTTTTGTGACGTCGGCTAGCCAGGGCTTTGGGGTTTGGTTGAAGCAGGCTGAGAGCAGTGTACTGAATATGGTAGGTATCTAGAGGCTGAAGGGGCAAGTGGGTTGCTGAGGTCTTGTTTCCATTGAAGAATCACAAGGTAGGGGGGGGGGGGGTTGGCAGCCTTTATGGATCGTCAGTGGTAAAAAGACCCCTGGAGACAAGCTGCGGATGCATCTTCAATTGTCGGCTGGGTATGCGAGTCTACACACGATGAAGCATGGCCAGTTTGTATTGAACGCTCGGAGGGTAGTGTCACGTTTGTAAGGAGTGGAGAGTCTCTTTTTAGGTATAGATATCTCTGAAGAGGGAGGCAAAACCAGTGAGTTTCATTGATTAGACGTCATGAACTAATCTAGGCAACAGAGGTACTCCGTAGTCAGGTCGATACCTAGTCGAAGTCTCAAATTTGCCCCATTGCTTTCATGCCCACGTGCTCCTTTTGGTTCTCCATCCTGGTATTCCAGTTTGCCTGGCTATCAACGCCCTGGGTAAGAAGCCATTGCCTAGTAGCCAGTGGTGGTCGTGATATTGCCCGAGGTAGTGGTAGTAGCAATAGAAGTGCTGAAAGCAGTTGTCAGCTGAGACATGGTGGTTGGGGCGGTCGCATAGCACACGACCTCGCCGTTGTAATTGCCAACACCAGTGTCTATAGAAGTATCACTGTCAGTGACTGGGACATCGCATGTAATCCTTTCGTTGCAAGAAGCGAAGACAACTACTTACCCAGATCCAAGGTTGAGTTCTTGATCTCGTGGGTGCTCTCATCCTCACACACGCATTCCATAATGGCTCCAGAGTCGGTGTTCAAGACGCAATCCTTGCAATCATTGCTCAACTTACCGTAGATACTCCAGTCCAATGCCTTGATCGCCGAGTCGAATCCGACGCACAGGTTCAGGTCTACGCCAACGGTCTGCGGGGGCTTGGAGAGATCCAGGGGTTGGCAGTCGGCTTGGAGGTAGCCGATACTGGTGAGGGTGATGTTTGTGCAGCTCTTGGAGAAGTCGTGAAACTTGTTGAAGACGGTGCCCTGGGCGGTGGCCAAGGGGACGACGACGAGGGAGAGGAGCCAGATGGCCGAGAGGTTGGCGGGAGCGAACATTTTGAGGCTGGTTGGTGTCTGACTTTTGAGAGGAAGCAGATGGCGGGAGGTAAAGGGCTTGCCGTTTGAGAGAAAGAGAGTTGGTCTACCGGTTTTTGAGGTGGTACCTTGAGTGCAAGTCGGCTGATGGGCTTCATAAGGCTACATCTTATACTTGGGAGGGCACGGGAGGTGCTCCTTCCTCTACTACTGCTACATTTCAACCCGTCTCATAGTGTGACGTCGTTGGGAGCATGTGGCTACCTGATGTCCAGAGCCAAAGTCTCCGCTACTTCTTCTCTGCCCACCTGATTGCTCAACTCGACTGAGTTGACACCTGTTGTCAGCTTAGGGAAGGAGCCAATATAAGGGCAACAAAGACTTGAAGTTCCGGGAAGGCAACCGAGAGCGCCGCCACTTGGAAGAGCCAACATGATCCCGGCGTGGAGAGGTGTCCTACCTGCGGATACAATTCTCATCTGATGGATATGCAGGGTCCAGCTTCTCATTTCCAGAGGCCTGATTGCTGTTTGGGGGACATATTGCGGAGTAGTGCTGTCAGAGGATTGTTGAGTTTGGGGTAATCCTAAATCGGACGGAATGTTGACAAACGCCCTTGGAGAGTCAAGGTATAGATATATCGACAGACTCTGAAAGTGCTAACATATCTTCTGAAGACGGTGGGGACTGGCCCTCTTCATAACGTAGCTGAAGCTCCAATATCTCATGTGTGGCCCGTTGAGGAGGCTTGCATGATAGTAGATCCCAAAAGCTGAAGGAATATCTTCAGAATAGTCTTTTCTTTCTGGCCACGCTGTGGCCCCATGCATGGTTTACTGAGTTGAACATAAAGCGGCCTCTACACGCCGAGTTGTATGTCAGCGGCAGCAATTTTTGTTGCATGGATGAAGCTGCCACCGACTCAGTGGTCGCCAAGGAATAGCTGTGGGTTCTCACGCCAATGCCGCCTGCCCAGCCGGGAGCTAATCCATCAAAAGTCCTTCAAAGCAACTTTGCTTGGTTTCAGGGTGAGGTGGGCATGATAGGGCTGGACGAGAAAAATAAAAGTGAAAAAAGAAATAAGTCCCCAACGGCTGGCCGTCTAGCTGCTTTTTGTAGCGGCCGACTTCGGGGCAGACATTGCATGAGGCCATCGTGAAAAGTGTCGTCGACTGCCAAAGGAGCTGAAGCGGGCGGAGCGAAACAGTGGCCAAACTGACTAACCAGCTGGAACCAACCCCCCAATCTCAAAAATTGTGGATAATTTGGACAAGGCGGTGATACCGGCAAAATCCGTTTGCATTTCAACCCCGGATTGCTCGCGAGATCAACTCCAAAGATCCAACGACAGCCGAACTGACCGGTAATCGTCGGGCTGTTGCTGTGCAACATGTCAGTCGATAAACCAGACGAGGCGGGGAAGACACCCGGCGAGTCGGAGAGCTTGTGGTTCATGCACCTGGGCGCAGCATGAAAAGCACCGATGGCCAAACAGCGTCCTCCCCGCTACAACCCTGCCCAGAGATGAGAGGTGCCCCTCTTCTCATTTCCAAGCCCCGATCGATTGCTCCATCTCACAATTCTAGAACGATGAGAAAAAGGAAAACAAGATGGAGATATTCAAGGTACATTTTTGTTACGAGATTGGCCGGGCGCCACATCCGGCCCGCCAGCAGGATGGCAGTTGCCCTCCCACACGTGTTTCACAACCTCCGCCGTCGGTGGCCTTGTTCAGGTGTGGAGGTAACCCGGCAAAAAGGTGAGCTGGCGGTTGGCCGATATGCAGACCCGCCTGTCGCCAACCACGTCCAATCGTGCTTATGCTCCGAATACCTTCATGAATCGGGGCTCTGCATGGCCCGGTCGTGCGGGCACCAGGCCACCGACCTTGATCCGGTCGCTGTTCCGGGGAAGTGGTACAAGCCATGACCTTGTGGTCTGGGGCACCGTCGCCCGGCCAGCTTGTACCGTTGGGTATCGGTGGGCGGTGTTTTCGTCCGTGGCCAGATATCCAGATGGCCGGGCAGATGATATCAGCGAAGAGAGGCCGCAACCGGATTGGAGTCAAATAGTCGGAGCGCTATCGCAAAAACAGCAGGGAAATGGCTGCATCTGATATCACGACTTTCTGGATTGAGATACCGGTTCCTGGCTCCTTTGTGCCTTGATTTTAGCTCATCTTGGGAGATGCTCGCGGCAGCTTTTCATAGGCTGTGCCCCACATTTGATGCTCCGTTGCATCCAGTCTGCCAGTCTGATTTCCGGACCCGCGCTTCCTACCCCCTTCTCGCTTGCGCCGTTAGTTCCTTCGTCATTTGCGCGCCCTCTCTTGACTCGGTTTTTTCTTCCCTCTCGACCACTCCTCGACACGTCGCTCTTTTTTCCTCTCTTTACAAACAATAGGTCCGTCCATCTCGGTCGGCCAGTCATTCGTTCATACCACCCTCCCCCCCCCCATACATATCAACAACACCACACCCACATTCGCTACAGAGTATTCCAGGTTGTTTCTCTACCCACTACCGCAGCCGCCCACACCAAGACCACACCATACTGCACCCCCCGACCGTCGTTCACCCATCCTCGCATAATACGAAGTTCAATCGTTCACACAGCATACTGCGTACCGGAGTATTTAATATATCGCGATCAGCTGCTTTGTCCCGAGTCGAGTCGCGCGCCACGTTTGTTTATTCCTATCGCCCAATCGCTCGCTTGACCGAACCCTATCGTGAGACATCTGTTCGGCAATTCAGGGGTTTGCCGCTCAGACGCCGTGCGCCATATCGTCAATCCAGCGGTTGGCTCCGAAACGACAGCACTGCGACGTTTCCTGTCGCATCCCTACTCTCAGATTCCTGGAAAACAAACAATAAAACCTCCAAAACCGCCTCCATATCCGTCTTCCGGTGGATCATGCCAAGATGATGATCTATGAGAGACCCGTCCACGATGCCGTCCTGCCCGGTCCGGGCTCTCCTCCGGGCATGACGGCCTCAAAATCCTCGAAATCTTCCTCTCTAAGCTCCATTGCCTCGGACGACTGCAGCGTACTTGCCGATGTCAGTCACTTTGAAGAAATCGGTCTCGATGACGGCCAAATGGACCCTCGACGGCTCTCCGACCCCAAAAACATCACAAATCCTTATGACTCCCGATCCGTTACGAAGCGGCCCATGTCGGCTTCCACACCACGCTTGCAGAGCTCTCGGGAATCTTCCAGGACACGTCAAAAGCGGGATTCCGCCTCTTCTGTCAGATCTCGCCCAAGCATCGCTCCTCTGCAGAGCACCAGCCTGCGAGCCATCAATGGCCGCGTGAACAGCCTCGGACCTTTGCCTGAACCTCAGACGAGCCCTCTCCCAATGCGCAACCTTGCCCTGCGCCCTGCCTTGAGCTTGACCGCGCGCCACAGAAGTCCTAGTCCGGCCGGACTCTCGCTCGCCCCACAGGACCCCAATCTCACCCCGAAGCCTCGACGAAGCAGTTGGCAGTCTAACAGAGAGCGTAAATCGGCGCTCGAGCTGGAGCTGGAGTGTGACGAAGACGACGGAGATGACATTCCCGATGGTCTTGTCTTGGATAATGTGCCCCTATCGCCCAGGCCGCCCAGTGAGCGCGCAAAAAGCCAGCCCTCCTCGAAAGCGCCATCCCCAGAGCGAACTCCCAAGGAAAGAGTACGCAGTATTGGGAATGGCACGCCTCCAGTTGCCGTAGCGCAAGGGTGCCTCCGATCGCCCACGTGGAAATCAGACTCCGCTCTCTCGACACTCAGTTCTGCGGCCTCTAGTAGAGTGTCCAGCCCAGTGACAACGAGGTCCAAGAGCTGGAATTCGGCTTTGAACGAATTGAACCCCGACGCCAAGGCACTGACAGAAAAGCTCGAGGAGCATGCTGGGGATTTGGAGCACAGAGCCCAGCGCTCCAGCACTGGGTCAATGCCAACTGCCAGAAGACTTTCCGAGACGGATGCGAAGCCCAGAGTGAAATCTGCATTTGCCGAATTACCTCCTCTTCGACGATCCAACATCATGATTGACCCATTGCCAATCTCGAAAGAAAAAGAGGCTGTCTTGTCCCGAACCCGGCCATCATGGCTTCCTCCCAAGGATCCCGCTGAGGAGCGCAAGCATCTGAAAGAGTATCAAAAAATGATGGCCCAGAGCCAGGAAGCCGAAAGGCGCCGGGAGGATGCCAAGCGTGTCAGATCCGAATGCCGAGACATCGCAGCAAACAGCATGATGGCCATCTGGGAGCGCGATATTCTGCCTCGGTGGAATGAGGCCGTTCGTGAGCGTAGGACCAGGGATATGTGGTGGCGAGGGATTGCACCACGAAGCCGCGGTGCTGTCTGGACGAGGGCCATTGGCAACGATCTTGGCCTCACCAAGACTTCCTTTGACGCTGCTCTGAGCCGTGCCCGAGATGCTGAAGCGAAAACCAAGTCGGGACATGCCAGCATGGAAGATACCCGTGCTGTGGGCTGGTTCGATCTGATCAGAAGGGACGTCCAGGACCGCACATGGCCAGACCTGCGTATTTTCCAGCCTGGAGGCCCACTGAACCAGAGTTTGGTGGATGTGTTGAGGGCATATTCCATGTACCGCAGTGACATTGGCTATGTGTCTGGGTGTAACGTAAGTTTATTTTCCGTCATCAGTTCCCGAGCGTGAAGTTGACAATACCTGCAGACCATCGCGGCACTCTTGCTCCTCAACCTCCCAACTCCAGTGGATGCCTTCATTGCACTTGCCAATGTCCTTAACCGGGGCCTGCCACTCAGCTTTTATGCATCTGATTCTGGAGCCAAATCGTCAGCCTACAACCTGTTGCTGCAGACTTTGTCTAAGAAGGCACCAAACCTTTGCGACCATCTTTCCAATCTCCCGGACCATACTCCGGACTCGTACCTGTCGGAGCTTTTCACCTCCCTCTTTACACGTCAACTCGCTCTGGATGAAGCCACCCGGCTCTGGGATGTCTATGTCTTTGAAGGCGATGCCATCATGATACGTGCCGGTGTGGCTTATCTGCTCAAGCACGAGATGACGCTGCTCGGCGCGAAGAACATGGCAGATGTTCAGGCTGCTCTCAATTTGACATCGGACCAGAAAGCTCCCCGTGTCGTTGGCGGCAACGGTGAAGAAGAGAGGTGGATGCGAGCCGTCAGAGATGCCGGCAAAGCCTAAGATGTGTCCATCGCTGTTTATTTTCCTTTTCTTTCTTGGGCAGTACATATCATACGACGACACTTTTCACGACTGGGTGCAACACGCAACATGGCAAAGCAAGACCAACGTACATATTGCAAACTTTGAACGCCAACCACCACAACCATATACACTCCAACGCAGTCATGAACAATGCGGGTATCGAATTCTTCCTCAACATTTACCCAGAGGCAGCGTTTGTCTTCTTTATTTTATTCCCTCAAGTCACTCGGGCGTTTATTACCTTTGAGGCGTATGATGGGAGCCACGGCTACCTACCTTTGTGTGTTTTTCACTTTCTCTTCTTCCCTGGGTGGCCCCGTTGTTTCTTCTCTTCAGCCATTTTCAGGGGCGGCCCAAATTCTCGTTACAGCTGGTTTCTTGTTCTGTTTGGCATCTTTGTCCGCCTCTTTTTCACTTCTGATTCTTCACTTGTTGAGAAATAGTCTTGTACTATTACTATTGTGTATATCTTAATTCGTCAAATAACTTTTATTTTCTGTGGGAGTGGCGGATATGAGGTAGTTGTGTTGTTTGTTTTGTATGTTGAGCAGGCAGCAGCAGACAACAACAACAACAACAACAAGAAAAGGGGGCGAGGGGGTTAGGCTTGGTGTTTTTTCTTTGGTGGGTTGAAAGGATTTGATGGAAGAGTACCTAGGTTTGAGGGTGAACCGGTTGGGATAGAAATGGCTTGCAAGATATGGGAGGGAAGGGTGAAGCAAAAAGTCGAATAGGAGGATTATCGACGGGAGTAGGCACAATCAATACATTAGGGAGATATCTACCTTTGTGATTATGATACTCTTATTTTTTCCGTGCAATATCTTAGATAGGTGTGGGATTCTTGTGATACTTCTGATACTAGCTTTTTAAGACTTGATACAACCCTCTACAGGCCTTTTACCGTCTTTTTAGGGGGCTTGTATTCGAATTCAGAGCCTTTTGCGATTTTTCAAACATTTATTGTTATGATGAAGTCTCGTTGCAACCATTTATTTGCCCAAGGCGATCTGCTGCGAGGCAGCTCGTCACTTCAGTTGCGACCTGTTGTGTTTTCAAATTCTGATTGTATTTAAACCCTTTTTCTAAGTGTCTTCAGAAGCCTTCTTACTTTCTTCTAACCTTGGAAGTCTTTCCTCTCTCATCCAAGACAAGATTCTGGGATGACTCTCTCGTTTAAAGTTATTTTTTTCGATATATTCTGAAGCCTGTCGCCTGTATCTCGGCATGAGACGGAGGTAAACAACGCCGAGGCAGGGGGTGCGGTGCGAATACACTGTCTATTCCACGAATTTGCTCAGCCAACTACCAGCATTCATGGCAAGCCTTTTTCAGAATCTCTTCCGCAATCACATGGTCCCCGCTGTCTGCCTAGGTCGTCCGAAACGAATGCCACTGTGGTAGTTGTCGAACAAGCTGGACCGAGTCAAAGTCGGAAACATGGGTGGGTTGGGAAACCTAGGTAGGTGAGGCGGTTTAAAAGCGAATCTCTCATGACATTGTCCAGATACTCAGCAATGATGACCTCAACGTAGCTGTTCCCACGGTTTCGTCATTATCATGGGTAGCAATGTGGCGAGTTTGATTGACGCGAAGAGGGTTGATAGTTGGGCACGAAAGCGTTTTAAGCTGCTAGATTCACGCACACTACTGTGACGGCAACGCAAGTGGCCCTTGCTATATAGATACCGCTGAAGCGAGTAATGCCTGCAAGCATTGCTCATTTTTACCTTTTGATGGAAATCACTGTGGGTTTGGAGCAGTGATCTTGCTCGCCGTGACGACCACACTGACGAGGGCTGTCGAAGGAGGAGGGAAGGCAGTGGTCGATGCGGAGCTTCCGGGAGGTATCATCATCTACATATTAATATTGCGCGCTGACGATGTAAAGGAAACTCCTGAGTCTTTCGGGGTCACCGTTAGTGCCGTAAGCTTGGGATGTTGTTCAGCTGGCTTGAAAAGATTGTTTTTCTGAAGCGAGTGCGCTTTGAATAGGAAGTGCAGATACTGAAATCAATGATTTTTCTCCTATCTAGAAGTCTCGCGTACTTATCGTCGAGCCCTTTCAGTGTCTGATGGCCCACCCTTTATGTCGCATCTTCTTAAACTACAGGACTCATAGCTAGTTACATCATCCAACATGCAGACCGAGAGATATCCCCGGGAAACAGCTCATCCATAACCCCTATTCATCTCTGCCAAAGATAGCCCAGATCAGTCCACTTCCCAGTTACATCACCTCCGTCTCGGAAAGCCCGTTTCTCTCATTTATCCATTCATCTCGCCAAATGAGCACGCATCCTTTGCCCACAGTCTCTGTGAAAGCATCTGTGATCTCCGATAGAATCTTCCAGTATCCAACCAGGCGTTCTAAGTAGAGCGCCCACCGCGGTTTGTTGAAAGGAGCAGCTCCATTATGAAATTTTGCAACTTCTTCATCGTAGATGACCCAAGGAGAACGCATGGTATGAGTAGTATCGGCGTAAATGGCTTCCATCACTGACTCGTCTGTACCGCCCGCAATCTTGAACTCCATCGATTCCAAAGCAGGCATTCTTGTTCGGGCGGTCGCCCGAATCATAGCGGCCATGAACGGCCCAAACGTCTCATCATCGGGTTCGTGGCGGAATTTGTGATTCGGCAAAACACCGTCTGCCTTGTTCCAATCATGATCCGCACGGGTATCTTCAGTATCCCAATCGTCATCCGGTCCATCTGAGTCGGAGTCCTCCCAGTCGCTAGGATCATCGTCCTCTGGCTCGTCAAAAGGATTTTCGCTTTCCGGATCACCTCCGTAGTGCCACCGACCATCCGGTGTGATCATACTCATGTCGATCTTGAGGGTCTTTAGAGACGGCCACGTATTCTTTTTCTGTCCAGAAGGCTCATCCCAGAACTCTGTCCCAAGGCACAAATTGCCTTCCAATACTAGCTCTCGCAACGCTGGTAGATGAGAAAGCTTCCGCAGCGCCAAGCTGAATCTATCCTTTTCTCCATTCTCAACAAAGTTGCCAGGACGGAAGTTGTGATTCATAGGATCACGGTCCGACCACCAAATTCTTAACTTGGTCAACGCTGTTAACGATGTGATTTGGTGTTGTAGTGTCTGCGTAATGCCTTCTCTGTGTGCCCTTCGTCGAGCGAAAGACCTCCTCGGCGGCGAATGGAAGGTGAGACTCAAATCTTCCAGAACTTCGTCGTCTATCCCGTCAAGCAAAATGCCCAACCCCCATTCCCCGGGGTCCATAACAGGCCAGCCCCCACAGAAAAGACTGTTCTCGCCAAATTGCAGTTTCTTGACAACCCCTACTGTCTGCAGCCACCCCTCGCCTCTTGTCCTCTTCATGAACACTGTCTCATCAACTCCCAGCATCTTGAAGTCACTCCGGGTCCATAGGTACCCTGATCGTTTTTGCGACAGCTGCAACGTCTCTAATAACAGCTCAAATTTCGGCTCGGATTCCCAGAGAGATAACTTGTGAAAGAGCCACAATATCGCCTTCGTATACGCTTTGTTGTCGAGTCTCGCTTCCTCATGATTTTGGAATCTCAGCAATCTCCGCTGGTCCACCCTTGGTAACACGACGACGAGGCGCAAGGTCTTGAGAAATCCTCGACGGTAGATGTTCTTTCCTCCAAACAAGCGGACGAATTCGGGAAGACTCAACCCAGTCTTTTGTTGACCTTGCTGCCCGGTTCGGTACATCTGATCGTAAATCGAATAGACCGTGACTTCGGAGAACGTCTGCGCTTCGATCAAATCTTGAATGTCGCGAGAGATTGTGGAATATGGCGCCAGTTTGGGGATATCTTGAGGTGCTCTCGGGTCCGAAGGAGCTGCGAGAAACGACACGATGTGCGCCGTCAACTCCCGCGGGAGTGACCCGAGTGTCGGCATTTTCTCTACTTCCACTTTGTTGTGGGGAGAGAGGAGACGGAAAATGGAAGGGTGGGCGGAAGTGGGTGGTTGAAATAGAGGACTGTGTGCCCTGCTGATCTGGACGACTACACAAAAGAGGTGAAATCTAAATAAATGAAAGAAAATTTTGAATCAGCCCTAATTTTTAGGTTGTGGTTCTTGCTTTCGTCAAGGAAGGAGCGCAGGAGCACAGGACTGCCTGCTCCTTCCTTGGTCTTCGAAACGTTCAAAACAGTGCGGTGGTTGGAACCCCAGGCAAAAGGCCTTAAAAATTCGAGTTTATCCATGGAGCAAGAGCTCAACGAGATAGCCTGATTATTAAGAGTTTCTTATTACTACTTATGGCACTGAGAACTGCCAACCTTTATGAGATGATACCACCCTTCGTCGGACTTCAATCAGCTTTAGGTACGGCACCAGTTTCGGCTTGGGGTTTAGCTTCGGTTTCTAAAACGGCCCTGAGCTCTAGGGAGTGGTCCCCAAGGAGACCTCGTTCCATATGTTTCAGGGGCAGCATTCACGGATGCAGCTGCGGAGAAGATCGACACGGTTGGAGGAAGAAACTCGGCAAAGGAGATCAAGACGGACGGCCTTGCCAGGGTTCAACTGAGCGCGGTGTCCGCGGAGGCAGCCCTGTGGTGAAGGGCCAGACAATGACCTCGGAGAAGATAGTAATTATGAAGGGCGGGTCTGCAACCGCCTTGGAAAGACATATATTAGATAATAAAACCCCGCAAAATCATGTGCATCAAACTCCTCATGGTCTCGGCCGGGCCGCTACTGACACAGTCCATCCACCTGGCTCCTTGAGCGACCCGGACTCAGACTCGACCGCGACCTCCCGAGCCACGACGATGTTTTTATTCTGCGTGCCGTTCTCGCATAAGATCTGCTCATCGCTGTCCCAGGCGGCCCTGTCCCACGCAGCCACCGTGCCATCGGGCTTGGTCCCGGCAGTCGGTGTCTCGAGTGGGTAGCCACCTCCGATTGTTCTGCCTTCGTAGGCCTTGTTACTGGTGTTGCGTCGTGTGGAGAAGAGCATACCAAGACCAATCTTGGTGCAGAAGTTTCGGATTGGCGCCTGCAGTATGAGCAGGTTAGTGACGACAAGGGCGACGAACTCCTCACGGATAGCCCATTGGCTGCCGGAAATAGCGCCTTCCGGACCGGCCTAAAAGAGATACACATATCAGCTTGATTCTTCTCTGACGGGGCTGGATAGGCGGGCATAGCGGCCGGCCATCTTACCGTAAGAATGACGACACCACGGATGATAGCAGCCATCATGACGAAGACGACCATCGAGAACAAGAGTACCAAAGAAACCTTCTTCTTAATACCGATATTCACCGCCCAGAGAAGCTATTCGAAATACACGTGAGTAGGGCTGGCAGCAAGGAAAGGCTCGGATAAAGACATACCGGCAGAGGGATAGACAGCAAGTATAGGTCTGTGACGAGATCCGGGATCAGGACCGAGAAAACGTAGAGCTTGCCGTTGGTAGGTTGGCAGACACCTGCGAGGTCAGTACCGAATGTCAACACTCGGGGATGTCGAAGAATGAGAGAACCTACCCCCGGGATCGGGGTTGATCTGCCAGTATTTTGACATGGGCCGACACCCGAAGAGAAGAAGTAGGGTCGTGACTAGCCAAGTCACGCCGATCAAGGCATATGCAATATAGACACGCAGTCGCAGGTGCGCCAATTGAGCACTGTCTCGTAAATTAGTCGATGTAAACGGAAGAAGACTTGCAGATCGGTGCACGCACGTTAAGCGAGAGTAGAAGATGGCGACGGAGGCTTTGATGCACCAAAGACTGGCAACCATGACGTTCCAGCCGATAACCTGAATCTTGGATCCCAGGACACGGTCCATGTATTCCGGAGAGTCGGGGGAAAGAGCGGCGCGCTGCTCGTCGGTCATGTAACTGTTGGTCAGGCCATTGGCCTTGGTCACGACGAGCATTGCCGCTATCAAGTCGATTATGAAGAGGATCTGTCGCAGATTAGTCGAGGCTGGGTCACTGCAAAGAACCTGAGTGTCGACCTACACCAGCGAGTACCATGAAGTAGTCGTCGAGCTGGAGGTTGGCCAGCCCAACGCTTCTCCAGCGCACGACTATCCGGAGAGCAATGATAACCATGCCCAACGCGAGAAGCGTGAAAGCTTCGATCTCCTCACCGGCCATTGTCGCTGGAGAAACAGAGACACGCAAGAATCGTTATGGTTTCGGCCTAGTAGCACGATGAACAACGAAAGAATGAGTCCTGCGGCATTCTGTTCTGCTGCTCTCCCTTATGTATCCGGGCAGATGCCGAAGGCAAGGAAGGACCAGCTGGGCGTTGGTGCTAGCGTTAGCTCGCAGATCCCCATAACCCATTTCGTCGGTACTAGTTAGTCACAATATTTTGGATCCGTCTGCCGCTCGAGCTTCCGGGAGCGCAAACCCCTGAGTTAGTCATGACATTGAACTTTTTACAACCCTGGAACCTTGTGAATTGGCCCTGGGCAGAGCAAAACAATTAAACTTTTAACGTTTGTGGAACCCTCTAAAATCTGGGGAAACATCTTGGACTAGGAATAACCTCGCTCTTAATCCGCGGCTGGCTGTGGTTTACCCCCGAGTCCCCTGAGCTCTGCCATGAGCTATCCACTCGATTGCGCACATCAATGCAATGGCGCGCATCAATTCAATGGCGCGCATCAATTCAGAGAGGTCTGGGCACCTGAAATGGGAAGTCTTCTTGATGCCTTATTTATGAGGCATCAAGAAGAGGGAAGCTTTGAAACCAGAGCGTACCTCTTATGTAACATTCCAACGGTCTGGGGAACATCGTTCTGGCCCACTTAACAGGTATACTTTCTGAAGCCCTCGGGGTGCATCGCATGCCCTTTCTCCATGTTATTGTCAGGCTGCGCCTGCCTGCTGTCCGCTGCCTTTGAAAGCTATGCGTCTTAAGGGGTGGCGAGGAAATTGAAATAACCACTAATGAGGATCATTTGAAGTGCCCGTCTTCAGCGTAGGTAGCCCATCAAATGAAGCTTTTATCACATTGACACAGAACACAAACAAGTATGCAATGGACATGTTTTCAAAAGTCATCATAAGGTGCGTAAATGTGCCCCAAATCCCATTCGCTAGCGAGATGGAATAACAAAGAGATTAGCAAATTTGCAAGGAGATAGCCCCCAGTAGGTCCAGTCTCAACCATGTCCCGAGTCATCGAGGCTGGTAAGCCCGTAGGGATCAAAGTCAGTGATAGGAATAATCTGGTCCTCCGGGACGACCCCATATCGGTCATCAAAGACTGTCTCATAATTATCAGGCCGGGGCCAGCCATGCTCGGTATCGCGCAAGCCCAGCCGGTAATAGTAACGCTCTTTTCCGGGGCGATCAATCCAGCCACGGCGGGCGTGTAGGAGCCCGAGATTATTGATGACCTGGATGTCACCCTCGCGCACATCGAGCTCGATGGCCACCCCGTTAGCGACCTCCTCGAGAACATCGAGCGCGTGCCACTGTCGGCTGTTGAGGATGTTGGTCCCCTCAAAAATGCGGTAGACAAGCTGGCAAATGATGCGGCCATCCTTATAGAAAAACACTGGCGAATAGGTGGTGTGCGGCTGATCGTCCCTACATGTATTACAATACAATCAATGACTTAGCACTTGAACATCGGATGAGGACAGAGAAAACGTACTTCACACCGGGCCACGGGAACTCATTGACCAAAATGCGTAAGTCTTCCGGGTAAGACTCTCTCATCTTGTTGTACACAGTCCAGGCGCTAGACAGATATTGTTTGCCGCCACTGGCCGCCTTGGACTTGACAAAAAGGGCGAGAATATCGGCAAATTTGCGATCGGCATGAAATTTCTGTAGAGTTAGTATAATCAGCATCATAAATTCGAAACTAGATGCCTTAAGACTTACCAGCGGAGCCATCATCTTAGATGGGTGGAGCTCGACATGCTCGCGCCCCTTCGGCTTCTCATCCCGAATGGCATCGCGAAGGTGGTCTGAGACCAATTCAAGTCGGTTAACAGTTTGCCGAGCAGGCCTATCAGTAAAGTAGGCACTCACCCATAGCCATGCCGTTGCTATTGGCACATCGAACATCACCGATGTAGCTCATAACGCCCAAGAAGGCAATGACCCCATCCTCATCTGAGCAAGTGCACTGTTTGGCCTTGAGGCCTCGAATGACAACAAACCCACGTCCATTGTGGACTTCGTCACTTATGTCCCGCAGCTTTTTGGCGAGGGGCGATGGCAAGCGAAAGTTTTCGCGGCTGACCAGGGCAATGTTTTCGAGGTTGAGGGCTATGTATAAGTAGCTAAGGTTAGCACATTTTACTACGATATATGATTAAGAAGACCCTATACCCTTGAATGCGGTGATCGCCTCGCTGACATGCCTCACTTCTTCTGGAGTCAGTTGGACCACATAGTCCTTGGGTCCACGGGGGAACGAGTTCGAACCCCAGCAGAGGTCCGACGAGAGCGTATGAGGATACTCTGCGAGTTTGTCATCCTTGCTGAAATCATCGACTGGCAAGAATTTTGCTAAGGCAGGGCTGGGCAAGTCTCCCGGTTTATCGGGAACGACAGTTTTGGGGGGGCCAAAGTTAAGAACCTTGGCGGAGGACATTGCGGATTCAGGAGTGTCCAGGTAGTTCAGATCGAGGACTCGCTATTACAAACCAGGGGTGCCTCAAGTAACTATAAAGCATTCTGCCCAAGCAATTACCCCGCCTCCACATCAGGTTCCCTATCACCCGACCGCCAATGTGCAAGACTTGAGGGCCAATAGAATGGGTGAGGCAACCAGTCTCACAATTGATCGACGCCCAGGGCTTGAAGAGTCCGATGGGATTGGAAGTCCCAGGAAAGATCATATCTAACTGGTAGGCAGGAATCTTGGCAAATCAATAAATCAAGGCTTACTATCTTGCCCCCGCACTTATCCCGCCCGAGAAATGCACATTCTGATGAAAAGGTGGAACGGTGCCAGGGTTTCCTAATCACCACACCGAACTGAATACAGACCATGTTTCCTTGACCAATTAGTGTGACCTAATCTGCCCGATCAAACAGCTGAGTGATCCACCGCCCGTTGGGGGGTGGGAGGTCGCCAGGAGCAAGGCCTGAGCCTGACACCTGTTGTGGCTGTTCTGTGATTTATATTAGTACCAGGGATTTTGTGGTGAAAAAGAGGTTCGTAGCTGACGAGTTTTGGCCAATATATCCAGAGCCTTGCTGATGTACTGGGCAGCTGCTTCATCTAGACCTTCCCGATCCTTCATTTCCTGTCGGTTATCTCGGGCTGCTCGAAACCCCATCCTTCCACGCAGAATCGAACAGAAGTGGTAGAGGAGATTTTGCGCCGAGTAATTGTACTCCTCAATCATTTCTTGGGTGAGTGAGTAGCAGGATGGCCCGTTTTTCTGAGACCGGCATGTTAGTGTTGATCGTCGGTAAGTATTGGCAAAATGCATGGGAAGAACTTACTGTCTTCATCTGTGCATGGTAGAATGATAAAGAGCCCCCGTGGACATATTCTAGGTTAGAAAGGAGAACGAAAACAATGAGAAATATCTCATACCAAGGTTTCTTTGCCAGCTTTTCCTTGCTGCCTGGCTCCAAGCGCCACGGACAATTTCAACCTGATGGTATGGTGTCGACTCTACTCTGTACCGTTTCCTAGCTGCAATCTCGCTAACATTACATTCTCTACTTACCATAGGGAACGGGCCACCGAAGATTGACGATCCAGTTTCGATGCGCGATAAAGATCCCGTCGGGGTCAAGATATTTGACGACACCCTTCATCCTGAGGAGGCTGCGTGCGTTATGATTATTTATTTTTCATGATCAACTATGGCGAGCCGGACTGATACACTACAGGGCATTCAAAGGACGCATGGTGATCGATATGATAGTTACCCACCCGGCGTATTGGCGCAGAGGACATGCAACCGTCATCACTAACTGGTTCCTTGCTTTAGCAAAGCAAGATGATACTGGCTTGGGTGTTGCGGGCGCTCCCATGGGAAAGGTGTTTTTCGAGCACGCTGGTTTCAAGGAGCTCAAGACGGTGGAGATTCCTGGATATGAAGCTCACCCAAAGCCAATCTACGCTTGGTTGGGTCTGCTGGACCAGAAGTCAACTGAACCTGCCACGGGGACGGGGACCAACGATGGTATCTAGGCCTGGACAGAATTTCCCTATAACATTGGCCCACTTGAGTATAAAAAATTCGGTATTCTCTTGCTAGTTGATATCTGTTACAACAATATACGGTTGGTTATTTAAGAATGCAATGATAGTTAACACTGATTGGAAAGAGAATTATTGTACTCTAAGAAAGGTATTATTGTCCATAAAAGTACAAGCTGGCATGAGATATTCACGTTAATAGAGTTACAGGTTAAAATGTACCTTTGAGCTTAGGATAACCGTTTGTATTGCATATCCGAGCGTGTAAGTTAAATAAGCTTCCGGCTTTGTGTATTTAAGGCTACTAGGTACCACCTTATTGAACGCCTCCTTAAACCCATTATAAACTAGTGAGATGAAGTTCGGTTTAGACTATCTCTTTAGAAGTGTGACCGCAAAACGCCGTAGGTTGGATGACCTGGAAATGGGCCACCCACGGTAATGGACCACATGGCTTGAACTTACCAGTGCAATTCCCCACGCTAAACCCTCAACAACC